>CAHIKZ030000520.1:797500-802500 GCA_903632075.3 Acanthosepion pharaonis | reverse complement strand
AACTCACCAGACTGCAACCCCCTTGATTATTATGTGTGGGAAACAAAACTCCTTGTAATACTAAAGATGAACTGAAGGCAACGATTATAGCAACATTCACCAACTTAAACAAGGAGACCATTCAGAAGAGTTTCAAGAGATTCTGAAGTTGTCTGGAGACCATGGTTGAAGCCAATGGTGATTTTATTGAATAAATTTACTCTTTAGTATTTGAAGATATTTTTCTGTAATTTTGAGAAATATACCTGTTAAAATGAGATATCAGTGTTATTTTCATTTTTGCATAATTTAGATGACAATTTATTCATTGCACCATATATATAAGTGGACACTGAGGTCAACACCAAGTGACAACACTCTATTTCATACTTGAATGCAATCTCCAGGTTCTATATGTAAATATATATATATATAGTCAATTGCTGTTACCCACTGACCAGTGGATGGGTGGACAGATGGCTCTGTCTTCAAAACTCTGGATTTAAGATGCTGAAGTTAATATCAATCAGCTAGGTGACAAACCTCTTATTTGTATTAATTATATATATATATATATATATATATATATATGTGAAAATATATAGAAAATAGGAAGGAACTGGTTAGGTAAATAATCCAAAGTCCTTTAGTATTTTAGTTATTATTTTTTAAAAATAGTGCTCGATACAAAAGTAGAGCATAAATATAATTATTTATTTAAAATATGATTCCAAATCGTGACATGGGACTTCTTATGTCACATTTGGAATCATATTTTTAATAAATAATTATATATATATATATATATATATAAATGAGGAGACACAGTGAAGTAGTGGATAGCAGCTCGGATTGAGGAATCAGAGAGCCGAGTTTGAATTCCAGTTGAATCCATTACATTACACTGGCGAATTTGTTATCATACAGGGTGTTAGCAGCAGCTTTGTTAGCGTCCCCCTTCATCGAATCCACCTTACGTCTGGGTTAGTTTCTGGCCCTGTCGAGGTCAGAGTAGTTCCTAGTTTGCCTATGAAAGGCATATCCATGCTGTTAGGAAATGAATTGGCGGGTGTTAGGGTGATATCCCACACTAAAGAAGTTGCGGAACCGGTTGCCTCAGTAGACACCAAAAATATCGAGGAAGAGAATCCTGGTATATTTCCCTCATGTGCAGTGACCAGAGCACAGGCCAGAAAGAAGGCCGATGAAAAGATAGACGAGAAAATCGATAGGACAGAGGACGAAGTGATAGACCTATCGAAGACATTTATGAATCCTGATATGGGATTAAATTATCCTCCTGATAGCCCCCAACTGGAAATAGCGATGGTATTGTTGAGCCCGCTATGGACATTCCATTATCGAGGAGAGCACTTGTAATGGAGCAGGGGAGTGATTCTGAGCTCACCCTTCTCTTCCGTCACGTATTGCCCGAGGATGAGTTAGAGAAAGTTCCAACCGGATACTTTATTAAGAATGAAGTACTAATGAGGAAATGGAGACCCCCACACATCTCCGCCTCAGAAGTCCACCAAGTAGTACTCCCTAAACGGTATAGACTGGAGGTGAGAACAGCTCATGAGATCCCCCTGGGGAGTCACCTTAACATTACACACGTGAAGATCATCAAACATTTTTATTGGCCAGGGATCCGGACAGATATGTCTGAATCCTGTCGGACTCACCATGCTTGTCAGGCAGTAGTAAAGCCAGCAAAAACTCTTGTCAGTTTTTTTGCCATGATCGTCTTACACAAGGTGGTACAGTCAGACCAAGGGCTAAATTTCATGTCAGAATTATTCATGAAAATTCTAAGTATACAGTCCCTTCAGTCCAATGCCTACTATCCCCAATTCCAAGAAGCGTTGAAAGGTTTTCATTCATATATTAATAATATGATATAACATATTGCCTGGACCACCAACACGATTGGGACGTGGGTATTGCATTCTTAATGTTTGCTGCCCTAGAGTCTCTCAAGTGTCTCTGGACTTTAGCCCTTTTGTACTAATATTTGGACATTCAGTCTGTGGTCCATTACAGGTATTAAAGGAGGACAGGTTACAGGAAGATCTAGTTTCGGGGAGTTTTTTAGATTATTTTTCCTGTCTTCGAACACGATTAATGCGTGCATCTAACATGGCTCAGTTTCATGATCCATTTGAAAGGACCAGAAATCTGAAATTCGTCCTGAAAACTCCTGACCATAGTAAACGGAGGCGAATGTACCACATTGATAGAATCAAACCTTATTATGAACGGGGAAAAACCAACCCTGTAGTGATGATCAGTGGACGTAGTCATGCACCTGAGTCCACGGAGGTCTGAGGATGAGTAACTGAAGGAAGCGAAAACAATCTCTTTTCTTTTTAGAAAACTGCCATTGATGGTATTTTTCTTCTTTTGGTAGGGAGGTGTCACATAGTCACGATTTCATTAACCACATAGGCGTTAGGCTAAAAAGCACCCCTCTTAAATAAAGAGAAAATTAGTTAGATATAAAAGAAAAATAAATAAATAAATAAAAATAGAAATTTAATCCAATGCTTTCAACTTGCGAGTGAATATGTTCCATGATCAGCCACACCCTCCTCTTCTCTTCACAAATTCTTTCCTCTTTATCTACTTTTCCACCTACAAGCCAAGGGCCCGTGAACTTTGAAGTGACCCAACGCGAGAATGACCTGGTTCCAAAATTTCGCAGTTATCAGGCGTTTGACCATGAGTGAATTCCAGACACCATCAGGATCTCCTGCTGCGTTTCACGTGATCAGAATATACTAAGCGTGTATTGAACTTTTGGCCATCACACAAGCACTGCGTGATTTGTGCCCTATCCTCCTGCGTACCCGGTCAAGGATGAAGGGAACCCATGTGACTGTCTTTGGGGACAGCGGAAATCTAAAAAAGGTTTTTCACTTTCCCTCTGACCAGCGGCAGTTGAACATTGCTGGGAAACTCACCCTGATTCCAAAAACGGACTGCCCACCGAGATGGAGAAGACAGCAAAGTCTGTCAACTAGGGGTGAAAGGACTGCTATGAAACTGAATCAACCCAGCGAAATGTCTGTATGAGATGCTGTGGATCATCGAACGATTGTGAAAGAAAAGAAATCCAGGAAAATTGCCGGCCGGCCAAGATATTGTTTTAGCATCAGAACTCTCACTTCGGCGAATCAGAACTTTGTGTGAAAATATCAACTCGACTGAAAAATAAGTTGATTCTCTTGGTTTGATCTGTTTTTATATATGTATGTATTCGCTCGTGCCTTTTGTTCTTTCATGATCCCCCTCCCCTTTGTAAAATGAATGTTCCTTTTTTTCTCTCTTTATATATATTTATAAATATATGTTTTATTTTGAAATCCGTCGTCTTGTGTCTGTTCTTCGTTGGTTCCCTTGTGTTGCTTCCATTTCTGAGTGAAGGCCGAGAAAAGATCCCATGTTTTCCTTTTTTTTTAAACCCGTGGTTCATCTATATGCTACAAATTCATAACAATATATATATATATATATATGTATATATATATATATAAAATAATATTATTTACTACTCCATAACATCCAATAATTAAAATTACAACTACATCCCAAACTATTATTAATATGATCAAAACTGATGTCCACAACAATAACAATTCTGAAGCAGATATATATAATATAAATTGCAAAAGGTGTCCTTTGCAATATATAAATTTAATTCAAAATTAGAATACTTAAGGTTATTTTTTTTTCATGTTACTTCTGTGCATAGATACTGGTTACTAAATAAAATTGCTACATTTGTTTTGGTAAAGTTCCTCAAGGAACAAAACGCATTGGCATAAAAGGTTTTTCTTTTGTCATTTATATATATATATATATATATATATATATATATAATTAAAGCAAAAGATGGTCCACATGTACTTCTCATAATATGTAGATTTAATACGCCAGTTAATGAAATTTGAAAATATGTGATTCTATTTTCAAAATGGGATCATACAATAAAGGATTAAAGAGGATTTGGGTTTATCCAGAGAATATAGTTTCTGCAGGGAGCCCTCTACAAACCCTACACAACCCTAATCCTGACAAACTATTAGGCCAAATTCAAATTTCTTAAAGAAATACAACAATTGAGAAAAGAAAAGAAAAAAACAACAACAGTGCCCTGAAGTCCCTCTTCTTTGTTTATTTCTCATCTCATTGAAAAAGGACACACAGGTGTGTCCCAAAATTCAACTTTAAAATCTTTCTCTTCATGAAAAATTTATATCAATATATATATATTATATATATATATATATATATATATATATATATATATATATATATATATATATATATATATATATATATATATATATATATATATATATATATATATATATATATATATATATATATATATATATATATATATATATATATATATATATATATATATATATATATATATATATATATATATATATATATATATATATATATATATATATATATATATATATATATATATATATATATATATATATATATATATATATATATATATATATATATATATATATATATATATATATATATATATATATATATATATATATATATATATATATATATATATATATATATATATATATATATATATATATATACAGTAGCATCCAAAACTAAGGGACAAAATTTTAAAACCTAATATTTGTTAGAAATAACAACTGTGAAAAGCTGAAATTTTGACAACTGGCAGTCGTTATCATCCATAATAACATACTAAAATTTGAATCATTTGCAAAGGATAGAAAAGAATTATAACAATTATTTATTTTTTTCAAATTTGGAACGTCCAAAAGTAAGGGACAAAATTGAGAAAAAACAATGTAAATGGCAAAAAAACAATAAAAATACATGTACAATCAATATTTAGTAAATGAGCCCTTGCTCTCAATGATAGCTGCACATCTTCGACTACAAAAACGAATCAGTTCTTGACAATCCTCGATACTAATTTTAGACCATTCTTCTTGAAGCTTCAC
>CAHIKZ030000520.1:617500-792500 GCA_903632075.3 Acanthosepion pharaonis | reverse complement strand
TTTTTGTGTTTTCTTATTTGTATTTTTTATGTTCTTTAATCTTTAATCTTTTTCTTTACAGGTATAAAAATGCTATTTACTAGAAGAGAAAAGGCGTTTTGTGTGTTGGAGTTTGCTAGAACACAGTCAAACAAGACTGTGCAGCGTGCATTTATGAGAGAGTTCTCTAGAAAGTCACCAAAAGGAATGCAGATTTGGAGATGGCATAAAAAGTTCAAAGAGGAAGACTGTCTGTGCAGAGCAAAAGGATCCGGACGGCTACAAACTTCACATTTGTGAAATCGTTCACATAATCCACATGCTTTTGAATTTATCATTCAGATTTGGAAGAATAAATCTTATGATCTTCAACATTAATACTTTTTAATTTCATTTGCCTTAATCATGTACTTTCTGTGATATTTACATCTCAAAGGATATCAAATCTTTTGAAACACCCTGTATAATCAAA
The DNA here is from genome assembly GCA_903632075.3 of Acanthosepion pharaonis. Taxonomy (NCBI): domain Eukaryota; kingdom Metazoa; phylum Mollusca; class Cephalopoda; order Sepiida; family Sepiidae; genus Acanthosepion; species Acanthosepion pharaonis. The sequence continues at coordinate 792,049 of CAHIKZ030000520.1, read as the reverse complement.
TATTTTTTATTTTAGAGCGATGAGTGAGTCCTTTGGTATTTGATGTACCAAAATGTTTGTTTATAAAGCTGATATTGGTAGTAGCTTTGGGAAAGTCCAGTTGAGTAGCTTTGAAGTTGAAAATGTGAGAGGGGTAGTACTAATATCAGAAATTGGTCAGTGTCAATCGCTGTATTTTTCTTGGCCCTAAGCAGGGCAGAAACATCATTAGTAGATGACCTCTTAACTACTTCTTCATGCATCATGCTACGTTGATTTCTCCACAGTAGTATCTCTGTTCATCTCTCTTACTGTTCTTTCCACTTCTAGCTCAGAGGTATCAGCTTATATCCTTTTGACCAGGCTCCAAGACACTGGCATGAACATTGGTTTTGGCTAACATCAAAAGTGTCATTGTGTGAATTTTTTTGATTGGTCAAAGTTATTTTATTTTCCCGTGTTCCTTTCTTTTTCATTTTTTTTATAACAGAAGTTATGTGTGGAGCCTATCCGGTTTTTTTTTATTTTTCAATCAAAAATAAGTAGGCCCTGGACCTGTAAACTTCTAGTGTTTTTCAGCCAGGTTTTCTTTGTCATCTTCTTTTTATTTGAAGGTAGCCTTCTCATTAGTTGAGAGAAGAAAGCGAAGTGTAGAGAGAGAGAGAGAGAAAGAAAGAGATAAGGGTTTTAAAAGCACAAATGCTTTATTTTAATTATTTTTTATTTTTTTGTTTATATATTTTATTTGGTTTTTATTGGAACTCACTACAGTTTCTTGAACTTTTAAAGTTTTTGGCGTTGGGATCATAATGAAATCATGTGATCATCTTCAAGATTGCAAGCCTTTGATTGTTTAATAGAAAGACATATTTTTCTCTGGTTTCTTTTTTTTTTTCTTTGTAATAACAAACTTCATTAACCTGGCTCCAGGAAAAAAAGTAAAAATTTCATTTGTAAAACATGCAGGATACTAAAATTGTACTTAAGCTATAAATGTAAAAGATTACAAGATAAAAAAAAAAGACAAGAGTTATACATCCCAAATCCCCCACATCAGCAAGAATACATTTTTTTCTAGTCTGCTTGTTCATAAAGCAAGAAAAAAATAATGAAAGAAAATAATCTGTTATGTTGTCATATTTGTCAATGCAGGAGGTAATTTTGCTAACACTAAAGTATCTTCCTTAAAAGCTTTAACACTCTGCATAATTAATATTACTTCCCTTTTCACTGCATTCTTTTTCAATGCCTCTCAATTGCAGTAACCTTATTGTTAATTTCACTCAAAGGTGTTTTCTGTTACCAGACAACACATCTATGAAATTCAAAGAAATTCAGAGATCAGAATTACCTTCAGTGGCAGGAAATGAAGTCACATACAGAATGATAAAGATTGAAGGTTGTCCTTTAGACTCAATAAGGTGGGGTGGTGACATCAGTTCTGTGTCTGAAGTCTGCTGTTGCAGGACATCAGTCCATGGTAAAGTTACCCATGGTGGGTAGGTTGACTCTGACAGTGAAGTGCTGCATCTCAGCTAACAGAGGGAATCTGATGAAAACCCAGCAGTAAATGCTCCTGATGGTGTTAATCATTACATCTGCAGGTATCTGGCTTTTCTCTTTTTAATCAATTCAAGGCTATAAAGCCACTAAGACACAAGGGGTTACCGAGTGTGAAAGAATATGAGAAAAAAACAAAAAAATATTATTCAAGAGAAAGAGCAATAATAGAATAAGAATTAAGAAGACAGACGCTAATGACTGACATTGATATTTACATTATTTATATTCAGACTATTGTCCTCAACTTTGCTGAACTCTTTATTTAATCTATGGGGGGGTAGATTGTAGATTACCCAGATCGATATACACCTCAAGAAGCCTGGAAGGGACAATGGCCAAAATGGTGGGATAGCAACAACAAAGATGAGGACAATATCCTGAATATAAATAGTATAAATAATAAATCCTCATCCCAGAAATTCAGACAAATAGCCTTTAAATTTCTGAAGGTCAAAGTTGACTTGAAATCAAGATACCGGTAGAGAGATTTGATGAATAGGATCTGTGATTTAACAGGACTGGTGTCCTCATTTTAAAATTACCCACAAGATTGTGCAATAGCTACATAATCATTGGCCATAGTTGGCTTAATCTCCATTTTGGGTAAACGCTGAGACAATACAAAATGAAAGACAATAAAGAGAATGAAGTTGTTTACCAAAAAAAATTACATATTCATTTTGTCATATTGTTAAAAAAACAAAACAAAAAAAAAAAACAAAGAATAATGCTTTTCATGTATTTAAATTATAATTTTTAAATGAAGCGAAAAATAAACAAAATTTTTTTTCTAAAACTGCATTTCTTTCTAAGAATTTAACATCAAAAATTGGATAATGGTACTTAGCAGTCACTATGAAACATTCATTCTGACAATAATTATTCTTGTCATCTCCAAAGTAAACCCTACAGCTACCATCATGTGGATTCAACTTTTACTGTCAGAATTCAGATACAAATAAAACATAGTATATGTCGGAACCCCAGGTAATGTCAGGATAGACTTTGCACTCAATGTCATATCAGACCATCAAGGAAGTAAGGTGTCGGGTTGAATGAGATGGCCTACCCAGGGGTAGAGATTTGCAATTCACCTGATATCAGTGGCAACCTCAATAGGTGAAGGTGTGTTGGCTCAGCGGCAGCTGGGAGATGCAAGCAAGAGAAAGGGTTGCATGACAGATATAGATACATGAACACCCACCCCAGTGGTAAAAGGACAGTGTCACAAATATTGGAGATGAAAATGTAAGACTTAGCATTTTGGATGAAGGACATGAGGGCCCACCCACATTTTGGATGAAGGACATAGAGGCCCACCCCCACATGCTGACTGAGAGCGGTCAACAAAGTAAGGAGATGAAATATAGCAAAGAAATCGAGGTATCAAGTGGGTCGCGTGATGGACATTGTAAGTCCACAAACAATACATCTGATGACTCTTCATTTTGAGTGACTCGACGCACATGCAGCCAATCCTGAGGTGTGCTCACAGAAACTGAGAGAGTGGCGTGAAAAAGGACCGGATGTCGCTATCGTTGATCTACTGCAGGCTTATTTACAAGTACATATCCATAAGTCACTTTGGCCCTTTCAAACTGTAATCTTCAAGGGGCGAAGATATTGCTTGACCTGAATGGGTTTCACGTTGAATGTTGCCCCAGCCATAATGAAGGCAGTGACTGCGGTCAACGAAGTAAGGAGAAGAAATATAGCAAAGAAATCAAGGTATCAAGTGGGTCGCATGATGGACATTGTAAGTCCACAAACAATAATAGTTGACGGGATGCCACGGCATGTAAAAGATCTTCGCCTTTTCGTTGATTCTGATATATCGCCGAGCGAATACGATGATGGTTCATCGTCTGACAGTGATTGGATAATTGAGATCTGCGAATCCGATGCTTCCACAGAAGCAGAGTTTCTGGAAACTCGAGATACGTCCGATGACTCCTCAGGAGATGACTCTTTGACACGCGTATGGGAGATACTTCCATTAAAACGAAGCACCAGAATAAAGAGAGCTGCTTCAAGCTGATTGATTTTTGATAATGATATCGCTGGGGGGGGTGTATAGTGAAGATAATGACGACTTACCACATCAAAGCAAGCGACAGCACATCGCGAGTATCCTATGATGAAAAATGTGGCAGAAAAGAAAAGTATTTACCCCCAAAAAAGGTCACGTATTCCGCATGACATGCTGAAGACAGAATATTTAAATTAAAAAAACAAGTCCGTCGTAGGAGTCACTATAAAAGTATTTTGATATGCAAAAACTGAGTGTCCTCTCCCAGCTGTCAACAAATGGAAAAAATGCTCGGCCGATAAAAGCCGTTGGTTTTCTCGAATCAGGGGAAATTCGGGTATTTTAGCTACCGCGTTTGTTGGAGAGTGAGTTATTTTTCTGACTGGTTGCATGCATTGTGAGATAGTACCTGAGAATCGAGTTTTCGGCATTTCTTTATGCCCCCGATGTTCGTGTGTGAACATAGTAATTTATTCTCTGTGCTGTAGAAGTAATCTGCAAGAAATATTTCCTTTGCAATCCCAGATCGCTTACAAGCTATTTCAGTACTATGACGGAGAAGACATTTGACGGCAAGTTGATAACTGAGATTGATGGTTCAGTGATCGGACAAGCAGTTACTGAATGGATTGAGAAGGCAGAACTTATTTGTGATCTGTGTGCAATTAAAAAGGTTCAACGTGTTCTTCCTCGGAAGTTGACGGGCGGAGCATTTGCTATTTACCAGCAGTTAAATACAGAGCAAAAATCAGATGTCGAGCAGATAAAACGAGCCCTGCAGGTTGCCTTTGCACCAGACCGTATCTTGGCTTACGAGCAGTTCGCGGAACGCTGACTGCGCCTGGACGAATCCATCAATGTGTTTCTAGCTGATTTGAAGAAGCTAGCAGTTCCATTTGGCGAGATATCCGAGCAAGGACTAGCATGTGACTTCATAGCAGGGTTACCAGCATGCATCAAGCAACTACTGTGTGCATCTTCCAGGATGGAAGACATGAATACAAACCAACTGTTGGACCAAGCTCATGCCATAACGAAAGATCAAACTGCAACTGAGGAAATGGTTGCGGCTACCATTTCACCAGGCGGAACTGATAAATATCCAAATGTTAAATTTTGGGAGACTTTTTGAGAATTTTGGGATGCCATCGATGCTCTGGGTGGAATCACTTTTCCAGAAACTGCCTGGTTCGACAAGAAGATGCCCGTCAGCCACGCAGGTCACGCACAGCAATGCGTTCCTCCTGGTGTCAAGAAGTAGGCCACATTGCTTCATTGTGTCCGAGAGTAAGGGGACAAGACGTCAACATCGGTCTCTTCCCTAAGCCAGTTATGAATGAAGCGATACCCGTCTTGGGTATTTACGTGAACGAAATTAAGAGAGTGGCACTGGAGGACATTGACTGCTCACAGACACTCGTGAGTAAGTCAGCCTGTCAATCCTGGCGGTTGATGGAGGTGAACGTACTTGCTGTAAATGGAAATACTCTCAAATGTTGCGGAGTTCGATGTGTTAGGCTTGATGTGGACAAAGCAAACCCCCTCAAAATCGACATCTTGGTAGTGGGTGGAGAGCTATTGGGTTTTGACTTGTTGCTTTGGTTCGACGCCATTAAAAAGTTGGGCGGGCTCCAAATAACAGTGTGTGGCGATGTACAGTTTCCCAAGGGTGTTGCGCCGCTACTAAAATAGAAGAAACTGATTTCTGTGCCGAATTCGAACCAAAACAGAAGATATGGGTCGCATCATGGAAGTGGTCTGATGGTCGATCACCGAAGAGATTGCGAAATCGGATGCCCAAGTATGCAATACCAATGGGAGTCAAGGAGGAATATGACCGTGAGCTGCAGACCTTGTTTGATAACGGTTGGTTGCAGCCTTATCCTGAAAAGGAACTTGGTCCTACAAAAGGTTTAATTCCGTTGATGGCGGTGGTGCAGAATGACAAAAACCATGTGCGCCCCGTATTAGACTATCAAGAGCTGAATGAGTGTCTCGACGCACACGCAGCTAATACTGACGTGTCCTCACAGAAACTGAGAGAGTGGCATAAAAAAAGACCAGATGTCGCTATCCTTGACCTAGTGCAGGCTTATCTACAAGTACATATCCATAAGTCACTTTGGCCCTTTCAAACTGTAATCTTCAAGGGGCGAAGATATTGCTTGACCTGAATGGGTTTTGCGTTGAATGTTGCCCCAGCCATAATGAAGGCAGTGACTGCGGTCAACGAAATAAGGAGAAGAAATATAGCAAAGAAATCAAGGTATCAAGTGGGTCGTATGACGGACATTGTAAGTCCACAAACAATAATAGTTGACGGGATGCCACGGCATGTAAAAGATCTTCGCCTTTTTGTTGATTCTGATACATCTCCGAGCGAATACGATGATGGTTCATCGTCTGACAGTGATTAGATAATTGAGATCTGCAAATCCGATGCTTCCACAGACGCAGAGTTTCTGGAAACTTGATATATGTCCAATGACTCCTCAGGAGACGACTCTTTGTTTGACACGCGTAAGGGAGATACTTCCATTACATTGAAGCACCAGGATAAAGAGAGCTGCTCCAAACTGATTGATTTTTGATAATGATATCGCTGGGGGGGTGTAGTGAAGATAATGACAACTTACCTCATCAAAGCAAGTGACAGTGCATCGCGAGTATCCCATGACGGAAAATGTGGCAGTAAAGAAAAGTATTTACCCCCAAAAAAGGTCACGTATTCCGCATGACATGCTGAAGACGGAATATTTAAATTAAAAAAACAAGTCCGTCATAGGAGTCACTATAAAAGTATTTTGATATGCAAAAATCGAGCGTCCTCTCCCAGCTGTCAACGAATGGAAAAAATGCTCGGCCGATAAAAGCTGTTGGTTTTCTCGAATCGGGAAAAATTCGGGTATTTTAGCTACCACGTTTGTTGGAGAGTGAGTTATTTTTCTGACTGGTTGCATGCATTGTGAGATAGTACCTGAGAATCGAGTTTTCGGCATTTCTTTATACCCCTGATGTTCGTGTGTGAACATAGTGATTTATTCTCTGCGCTGTAGAAGTAATCTGCAAGAAATATTTCCTTTTCAATCCCAGATCGCTTACATGAATAAAACATGATTTTAAATATGAGAAATTAAATCTCCGTATGTTCAGCAATCGACACAAAGACATCTTATAATAACATTCATTGGTATGGTTGGATAAATTTCTTTCTATATGAAAGTAACCAAAAAAAAAAATAAAACAAAACAAAATAAATATATAAGTAGAATAAATTAAAAGAAATACATAAGTAGAGTAAAATAAAAAAAATAATGAAAAGAAGAGAGATAATTTATTCGATTTTGTTGGAATTGTTTAGAATTGGGCAATTTATTTTTGATTTGCTTTTCTATCAATGATAATTTACTTTGGAAAACCTCAGCCAACAATAAAACATAGCATGGAACCAGGAGAAAGAGGACTCTGCTTAATCAAGATAAACCTTTATAGCTTAACAGCTTAAGACAATATCCCTGAAAGAAAAGTCCTTGAGGTACGGAATGTGAGTTTAAGTCTAATTCACAATTACTTATTATGAATTCTTCTCACCTCGTGCTTTCACTTCTGCACAAATTATCATGAGAGAGACATCAGTTCATTTCTTTTCTCCCCAAATATAGTTTAAATAGCAGGGTAGACTGAGCAACTAGTCTAAGAGAAGGAAAACTCTGAATTCAAAACCATAGAGAAAGCAACAAACAACGACTACACTATCTTTCCTAAGAATGCCAATCACATAAAAAAGAGACTGCGAAGAAACATGATCACAAGATCACCTGAAAGGACAAGATATTTAAAAATAAATATACTTTTACAGTAAAAAAAAAAAAAAAAAACTAAGGAAAAAATGGAATATTGCTACCATATCTAGTGTGAAGTTGCCCAGTCCTCATTGACCTGTCTTGATAGAATTAAAACAAAAGGACATGTTATTTAAAAAAATATATACTTTTATATTATAGTAAAAAAAACAAAAGAATAAAATGGAATATTGCTGCCATATCTAGTGTGAAGTTGCCTAGTCGTCATTTGCCTGTCTTGATAGAATTCAAATGTATCCATGCAGCCTTGAGAGTGATGAATTATTTTCCACCCTACAAACCTCTTTCCCAGAGACAAAACGTTTCAAAAGTCTCTCGTTGCTCTATCGCTATTTCCATTGCATGTGTTATGATCAGCTACATTCCTTGGTCCTTCCAGCTCTGACTTTTGCAAATGGGATCCGCTGTTGCAATGTACACAAGGATGAATCATCCCCATTCACTTCATATTTCATTAGTAAGGAGGAAGTTCCACTGGAACAGCTTCTTCCCAAGAACTGCTGCTTTGTGGAACAGACTCCCAGCAGAATGTTTTCCTAATCACTACAATCTTGACCTCTTCTAGTCTAGGGTTAAGCTGTTATTTTTCCTGCATAACCCCATGAACTTCACTTCTTGCCTTTTCTTATGCTCATACAACACCACACAGTAATCTTCTTTCTTGAGTGGCTCTTGGGCCTTGTATTGGGTGAAAATTAGTATTAAAAAGAAAATGGATTAGCAAAAAAAAAAAAATAAGCATTTGTAATCATAGTAGAAGAAATAAAAAGATTATGTAGCAATTTTCCCAATTAATCAAAAAAAAAAAAGAGCATTTAAAACTTATTCTTTACCTGGGATTGAACACTAGATGCTGATGCCAAAATCAAGCTTGCCATGTAACAGAGCGAGAATCTTTCCAATCTTAGATATCCTTAGGCATGTCTTCTTGATACAAATACCATTGTGACTTTTTAGAGAATTCTTTATTTTAGAAATCTTGAAATTCATTCCTTTTTCTAAAATTCATTTTTCTCTTGTTGCCAAATTATCCACCAGGAATCACCTTAAGGCAATATTTCTCAATCTTTTCCCTTCATTATCATTAAAAAAGAAAGAAAAAACTCATCAAAAAGTTCATTTAACTCAATGTAGGTAAAACAGCATGGAAACTATATAAGAAAACGGGATAGATGTATAAGAAGAAAGATGAGGAAAAGGATATGTTTGATCAATGTGTTCATTTTAAATATTAAGATTTTAAACTAAAAATTCTAATTAGAACACATAATAATTATGTGTTATGATTATAAATTTATAATTATATATAAGTGAGACCAACACCAAGCGGCGACAGTTCGTTGCATTTACTTACACACAAATCTCTTCTCCTCACAGCTACGAGTAAATAGCAGGACAGACTATACTCTATAGCCTGGATTGGGAACAAGTGTAGGAGAAGAAAAGCCCTGAATCAAAACCATTCTGGTGTGACTTGGGCTACCTCAGTCTATCTTGCCCAACACATACCACTGCAGCTGCGACTCAAGTATACGTGTTGTCCCTACAATGAATAAATTTGCTCAACTCATAAAAATATACATGCATTAAATTGTTAAACAAAAATAACTGGTGTGGTAGATTTTCAGTCCTTCTGTAGCATTCACTACTGTATTCTTGTGCCAGACAATTCTAGCCTTATTAAATACCTAGTTGCCAATGTACAAGAACGCTATATAGAACAATGGTTAGCAGACTTTGTCAGTAAATTAGATCCTGACTTGCTAAGCGTACTATTGGCTCTTATAATTATAAACTCTGACAAATCAGTGCTTATAAGCTAAAATCAAGGTATAAAGCTCAACTTCTATAATAGAGACCTATAGTTTTATATCTCAACAGAATTGCCAGGAAAATTTTAATATTCATTTTAAGGTGCATTGGAACCGAAAGAAAAACAGTTTTACCAACTTTGGAGTAATTTAGCAAGGTTTGAAAAACACTGCTTTGAGGTGTTTGTATTCTTAGATGAATTTTTTTAAAATCTTTTTTCTTTTCATCATGTTTTTTTTATTACAATATTCAGGCCATTACAACTGATCATTATTAAGCAGCAGAAATGAGAAATAAAGAACAAGCTTCCAACAGGACTCACATTCCAAATTCCAGGCAGATGTCTAACATGGACACTGCCTTTATCAATTTGGCCATGGGTATTTCACAGCTAAGTAGAGTAAAATCTTGTTATATAATTATAATTTTTTTTTTCTTTTTTCATCTAATTATTCAGTTCCTATTGTTTGTTTATAATAGAGTAGTAGTAATAAGGAATTTCAATTCTGATATGAAGTATGTTCAGTTTTTTATTAATTTTTTTCCCCTCGTATCATTACTTTTTATCACCATATTCATGTTATTAAAATTGATTGTTGTTTAAGTGTATAACTTAAAAATTAAAAAAAAAAATAACCATATTTGATGGTATCTGTTCATTTCTGTTTTCCACCAAAATGGGCCAAAAAACATTTTCTGGGTCTTATATACAAAGTTGAGATATCTGATAGGTTTACCCAGACACTACAGACTATAAGTACTTGTACCAAGCTCAAAATTCATAATAGTGTAATTTAAATGTAAAACAGGGATATATGGACTGTGTTAGTGCCTTGAAAAGAGAAAATGGTGAGCCAAGTTTAAATTCCAGCTGAGTTTCTTATACTCTTGGCAAAGGAAAGGGAATCTTAATAGCACGACTGATTAGGTTCTTTAGCCATGGTTGAAACCAGTCTAAGAGAAGGACAACTCTGAATTCAAAATCTGTTATACAAACCTGGTAAAGCATATACTATACAGCCATTTCGGAGATTATGGAGTTTAAAACTAACTCTGGTGAGGGGTGTGAATGATGATCTTGACTGAGGTTGAATAAAAGGAAAAAATGTATTGAGTGGATTTTCATCAAAGACACTAATAAAAAAACATTGTATTAAAAAAAAAAAATATACAATAAAAAAAAAAGTACACTATTTACATTATTCAGACTATTGTCCTCATCTTTGTCGCCATATTTATTACAATGTTTCGGCTGTTGTACACTCCGGCCTTCTTCAGGTGGTTGGAATGTCAAACTGAACCCTTTATATATAGACAGATAATAAAAAAAGTGTTGTGATGTGAGATCTGACAAGACACAACATTTGACAGAGTCAGTTGTGATGGTAGTATTCAATACTCAGCTAGACAAATGGCTGCAATATTATCTTCTTCAATATTTACCCAAGACCTTCCTACAAGGTGGGATGTGGCACAAGGCTGTTTTTTTTTACATGGGGCATTCCAAGCCCATCTGTCTCCCCAAATGAGACTCTGCCCTTCAGTATAGCCTCATCTGGGTTCCTCTCTGCTTGGAGGCAGAGAGGCCGACAAGAGATGAGAAAACCTATCCTCTAAGTATTATCTTCTCCCACTAGACAATTACCCAGGACTACTTATCATGAATGGATCAGTCCATTCATGATAGTAAGGAGGGTAACCGGCTCTTACCACAAGAAAAAGAAATAAAAAAATCAAGATACTCATTAAAATAAAAAGAAATCAGCATAATTAAATGAATCAAACTTAAAAATAAACCTTTTTGATAAATTTTCTTGCATATAAAAATACACAAGACTCAGACTTTAAACAAAGCTATGCTGCAACTAATTATATATTGCCTTAAGATATCAATGGATCAGTCACGATTTTATCTTCTTTAAATGATAAAAATCAATTCTTTGCAGCATTTTGCTATCTTTAGAAAATATGGTTTATCAAATAATGAGATAAGCATTTTTTAGTTGATCTTTTAAAATTTAGTGCTTATCAAATTTTAATACCTACATGTTATAAATTAAATGTAGAAAAAAAAAACAAACAAAAGTATTAGAATAAATCTATAATGGAACTAAGAGGCAGCTGAAATCTTGAACAAGTTTTTTCTTTTTCAGAAAGATGTTGACAAGATATTTATTCAAGGAAATATGCATCTTAAATTTTCAGATTTGGTTGTAACTATTTTCCATGTGTGTGTGTGTGTGTGTGTGTGTGCATACATGTATATGTGTGCCTATGTGTATGTGCCTACATGTATGTATGTCTGTGTGTTTGTATGCATACATACATGTGTATGCATATGTGTCTGCGTGTATGTGTGTGACTATATGTGTGTGCATTTGTTTGATTTGTTTTTTTAACGGCTTATCAATCTTTTGTAAAGCCAGAACATATTTTTGGATTGTAATAATTTGTTTTTTTCTTAGATAATAACAATTTCTGATACAAGTTCTAGCAATTAACACACAGCTGTGGGGGAGAAGTGGTGGTTTCCCAAGGGTATTTACACATAAGTGAATATAATGAACCTGACTGGAATTGAAACTTGGCTCTCTGATTTCTCATTCCAAGCGCTGTTATTCATTGCACCACCTGCACATCCAAGCTTACAGTACCTGACATTCCAAAGCAGTCACACATTTACGTACTGACCAGGCTTGACTTTGCTTAACTTTGGGGATCAACTAAAAACTGGTATTGCAATGTAGATATGACTGTAAACCAGCCCTGTGTTTTTGTGTGTGTGTGTGTGTGTGCATGTGCATGTATGTGTGCCAGTGCTTGCATGTGTGTGTGTGTGTTTGTGTGTATACATGCATGTATGTGTACCAGTGCTTTTGTGTATGTGTGTGTGTGTGTGTGTGTGTGTGTGTGTGTATACATGTGTATGTGTGTGTTTTGTGTACATGTGTGTGTGTGTGTGTGTGTATACATTGTTGTGTATGTTTGTGTGTGTGTGTGTGTGTGTGTGTATACATGCATGTATGTGTGCCAGTGCTTTTGTGTATGTGTGTGTTTGTGTGTGTATACATGCATGTATGTGTGCCAGTGCTTTTGTGTATGTGTGTGTTTGTGTGTGTATACATGCATGTATGTGTGTGTTTTTTACATGTGTGTGTGTGTGTGTGTGTGTGTGTGTGTGTGTGCCAGTGTGTGTGTGTGTGTGTGTGTGTGTGTGTGTATACATGCATGTATGTGTACCAGTGCTTTTTGTGTATGTGTGTGTTTGTGTGTGTACATGCATGTATGTGTGCCAGTGCTTTTGTGTATGTGTGTGTTTGTGTGTGTATACATGCATGTATGTGTGCCAGTGCTTTTGTGTATGTGTGTGTGTGTGTGTGTGTGTGTATACATGCATGTATGTGTACCAGTGCTTTTGTGTATGTGTGTGTGTGTGTATACATGCATGTATGTGTGCCAGTGCTTTTGTGTATGTGTGTGTGTATACATGTATGTGTGTGTGTGTATGTGTGCATGTGTGTGTGTGTACATGTGTTATTTGTGTTTATGTGCATGTGTGTGTGTGTTGTATACATGCATGTGTGCTAAATTTATATATTTATGTGTGTGTTTTCAGATTATAAAATTCAAATTTCACTTTAAGAAATCAACACTTGATCTCTATTAAATAGCAACAACATTTTCCATTTTATCATAACATGCTTGTAAAATATCCTGAGGTAAATTTGCAAGAGTGTGGGTTCTTGCAAATTGAACATATAACTGGCTATTTAATTGAATCACACAAGAATCACTATAACTGATTAACAGAGAGATTTACAAATTGAGTTAAAAACAGCTACAACCAAGTGTTAGCATTTTTAATCCAAGGGAGATAACCTTGTCGCTTCTTTTTATCAACAAACATTTTTTCTGCTATCCCCATTCTCTGAGAGAAATAAATGCAATGAAAACAAGTTAACTAATGTGTTTGGGAAAGAGGAAATCTTCTTTTTTGCAGTTTCTGGTGCATCACTGGGTTGGAGTAGACAGGAATTTGATACTTTTAAAAATCCAACATAAAAGACAGACTTGTAAATTAAAAAGACAAGATATCTTTTTATATATATTGGCATTCTATTATGTTGCATTCTCTCATTTGAAGAATTTCAGAAATTTGTTGTCCCACATGCTATGAAATTTAGGATGAGTGAATGAAGAGGAGGTGATGAGAAAGGATACAAATGTGCAAAATATTAAAAGTCAGGAGAGGCTTTGGGTAAGCTATGGAATTCTTAAAAGAAAATATTTCTTAGTGATATATGCAACAAATATTCAAGCTGAATTTTTTTAAGACACAAATATAAATATGCCCCCCATTAAGCAAATAATGGCAGGTCCCTGCAGCATTTCAATGCATGGCAGATAACATTTCAGTTAATATATTCTTTGTTCTTTCCAAAGTGATTGTTACAACCAGTGTTCTTTTAAGTCATTTGGAATTTTTTCTTTTCTTTTTCATCTTCAATTCAAGACCAAATTACTGAGTAGTGAGTTCAAATTCTCATGGGATGTCCCATACATAGTAGCCTTGTGCCAAAATTAAGCTCAGCTTAGTAGTTAAAGAGAATCTCATTGTGATGTGATGGTCAATAAGCTGTGAGTTCAATCCTCACTGCGAGCCATATAATTGTGACCTTGTGTCAAACTAAGCTTAGTAAGCAGCAACAAAAACAACACAATTTTAAAGTCATAAAATTTAGTATCAGGTCTTGTGATGAAAATCTTTCAAGTGAGATTAACACTTCTGCTGCTGTAAGATGCACTTATACGACTTTACAAAACTTGCATTGCCTACTGTTAACCTGTCTATATTTATGAGATGAGGTATTATGTTCACTATTTACATTATGCAAGTTCCCTTTATCCACTGTGCCATGTATCCTCAAGGACATATGGCACAGTGGATAAAGGCATTGGTTAGATCCAGTGAAAGGACCCAAAGAGTGTGAGTTCAATACCCAGTTAAGGCAGTGGAGAACTTGCAGAGGGGAATTAACAGGAGATAACTGATAACTGACATCCATTAAACATGGCATGTGGAACTAGAACAGTCTAACCCAGTGAGCGAAATAAAGTGTTCAGTTCGACATTCCAACCACCTGAAGAAGGCGGGAGCGTACAACGGCCAAAACATTGTAATAAATATGGCGACAAAGATGAGGACAATAGTCTGAATAATGTAAATAATGTACATAATACCTCATCTCAGAAATATAGACAGATACAGATATGAACAGGTTGAGATAGATAATGATTATGACAGTACGGCAAGGCAAACATTACCTTTATTATGCATTATTTCATATGGACCATTTTTCTTCTATTTTTGGTCTTATTAATGCATTCCAGCTGTTATACTCTACAGCCTTTCTCATGTGTCTGTGGCATTTTGTCACCTTTTTGTCAAACTCAACTCTTAGTTGATATATTATTGTTTTTCCTTATTTGTCATGTCTGAGTGCGTTTCTGAAGAAATATAAAATATCTTAACCTCGTCTCTTCCTGATGTTAAGTATAAGCCTCCTTCTTGTTTGTATCCTCTCTAAGACCTCATCGTTGCTCACACGCTCAGTCCATAATATCCTCAGCATTCTTCTGTAGAACCATATCTCCATCGCCTTGAGTCTCTTCTTCATCTGATGCAAAGAAGGACAGTTGCCACGTCACAGCTCAGTATTCTTTTCTTCGTTACCAAAGAAATCCTCCTGTCATGCAATAATCTACCCAGCTTTTGAAACGTGTCCTTGGCCATCCCAATACGTCTACGGATTTCAGTGTCGCATTTACCGACTTCTGTCTGGCCGAAACGCTGTAATAAATATGGCGACAAAGATGAGGACAATAGTTCAAATAATGTAAATAGTGTACTGTTAACCTATATATATTTTCAAGACACTGTGAAATGTTGGTACATAGCATTTTTACTTTAACATTTAAACCTATTCCAAACCAGAATAGACATATATTATTGTAAAATACAACTTGTTTTGTGATGTATCTTTATATTTTATGATGGTGGGGTATCCCTTTCTTTCTCTGTCCATGTAACAGGATGGTGGAGGGAGCTAGACAAATAAATGCAAGTTAATAACAATTCATTACATTACCAAATCACTTCAAAGAAAAAAATCCATGTGAATAATGTGAAAGTTTTAAGTAAAATGGAAACAAAATACATACTTATATGCAGAATCTGAAAGAACTGGTTGAAATTTCTAGAACACATGGTGAGGAAAGAAGGTTTGAAGAATTTGACACTCACATAACACACTGAAGGAAAGAGGGACATGGGTAGTTTACTCACTGCTTTCCTCATGAGCTTGTGTATGTAATTGGTTGGCAGAACAGAGATTAGGAGGGATAACAAAAAGACAAAACTTACTATGAGCTACAAAGGATAGGAAGTTGTGGAGAGCCATATATCCTGAAGACACAGCATATTGAACTAGCTTGGGATATTGTTTAGATAAGTCTGTACTGCAGAGTATCTGTTCAAAAACAAAATGGCAGCACCCTTGGGTAAATTGCAGTCAGTATATTTATAGTCATTTATTTCCAGTAAATGGCGCTTTCCTATTTTTCTGAAAATGGGCCAGCACAGCCAGGCAACAATGCTATAACAATGCAGCAGTGAAAGTATTAAGAAAGAAACCTACTTTTAAGGATTTTCATATTAATTTTTAATTCTTCTTTTTCTTCTCATTGTTGTCTTTTATCAGAACCTTCTAGCATGATACACATTTCTCCTGTTAAAATAAGTAACATAAAACTGGAATTAATAAAGGTAGATATTTAATCTCTGAATTCAAAACTATTTGAACCTATTGATACTACTATATTACTGCTACTATTAGGTAGGAAACAAAAAATATGGTATCAGAAGGAAAACTTGGCAAACTGACAAAAGATTTGATCACTGCTGAAGTGTTATGGTATAATCTATGTAAGATGAACTCTCCAGATATAGGCTGCTAGCTACGGTTTCATTGGAAATAATTTTTTTCTGATTCACATACAAACAACTTATTTTACCAGTTGAAATGTAGAAAGTTTTTATAAAAAAAAGAAAAAAAGCAATGACTGCATAATAAATGTTAATAAATTTATTCTTAGGGAAATGGCATTGTTTTTTGGCCACCTATTTTGTAGAATTGTTAACCAGCCATGTTAGTTTTCAGGAAATTGGTCTCTTGTCGACTTTTAATATGAGCAAAAGATTTGTCGGGTTCAGCAAATTGTGGGGTGAAGTAGAACTTTCAGCAAAATAAAATTCTAGCATCTCATCAACAAAGTTGTCTGGATTAAGAATTGGAAAAATGGATTAGAGATGAAAACAAATTGGTTGTCTATGACTCCAGAGGTTAAGTTCGTTTAGATATATACTACAGTCAACTCTAATAGTGATGGATACAAGTTCAAGCCCTGTTCAATGCTGCTATATTGTTTTGAATTCTGACAATTTTTAGGATGGAGAATATATTGACCGATAAATGTTTTGATAGAAAGCATGAAGATGTATTGTGTAGTGACATAGGCAAAATGGACTTTTGCACTATTTGGTATAGAGTCAAGTGACTACTAAATAAATCAGTTGTTACTCAGTATAGGGAGAACTTCTATGTGACAAATTAGAAGACATCATAACAAGATGAATATAAAGTTAGTTAACAATGTGGATTGGTTTACTATAATTTTGAGAAGGAAAAAAATAAAACTATTAATTTTCTTGGAAAATAGTTTGAAATTGTTTTTTTTTTGCAAGCGAAACTGAGTGAATTATTTGAT
This sequence comes from Acanthosepion pharaonis, assembly GCA_903632075.3. Classification (NCBI taxonomy): domain Eukaryota; kingdom Metazoa; phylum Mollusca; class Cephalopoda; order Sepiida; family Sepiidae; genus Acanthosepion; species Acanthosepion pharaonis. Next base: position 774,976 of record CAHIKZ030000520.1, on the reverse strand, counting down.
ACTGATGACCATTGTATATAGAGAGTGCAGGGTTTTTGCCTGCATGTGTGCACATGAAAATATTTTTATCAATTTCCTGTTTCTAAATTTTTTCTAACAAGTCTTTCAAAAATAGTTAAGAATTTTTTTAAGTAAAATTTTGTTTTAAAGTATTGATTATTTTATGTAATTTCTATAACTTTTTGTTATCAAATATTTTTCTAGCTAGTCTTTCAAAAATAGAACCTCTTGTTTTTTTTTTTTTATAAAAATTTGGATTTCAAAAGATTAAGTGTTATGGTCCGGTTCCTTGTGCTACGGTGATAGTCCAAGGTAGAACCAATAAAGAAGAACTCGAACACGGATATGGAATAACACAGATATATTACAAACAGGAATATATACAGAGAAGTAGAAAGTGTTAGTACGAACAATCAGGTTTAGTAGTAATTGTCTGAACACAACTCTGTTTCGGACTGCCTCTGACTCAACTGACTGACTCGCTCACTCTGACTGACTGACAGACTCCTGAGGGACCTCATTCCAGACTTCAGACTGAACTCCCTGCTTCCTCTTGAGGCACAGTATTTATTACGTATGGAATAGTCCATTATGTTATTATGGGTAAGGTCCCATAACATTAAGGTAGAATAACTAATTTACCTTAATCCTTTGAAATCCAACTTCTTTCTAAAGAAAGAAAATATGTTGACTGTTTTTAGATGAAAAATAAATTGAAGTTAATTGAAAATTAAAGATAACAAAAAATATAACAAAAATAGAATATAGTGTACATTTTTCATAATGGTCATTAACAGTCTAACTTTTGCTCAGACAATTGAACTCATTTTTCATCAGTGACAAACTGGCTAAAGCGTGAGTTTGCCCAATGATGAGTGGGCTCTCTATATAAAATAAAAATGCAATAAAGAAACAAAGATAACTGTTTTAGTAATAAAAAGGAATAAGAACTTTATAAAGTCATCTGCACACTATCAGTTACTCAAGTCCAATGTGAGAGGATATTTTCAAAGCTAAAGATCATAAAGACAAGGCTAAGAAATTCACTACCCAGGAAAAATTTGGAATCATACATGTTGTTATCTCTTGAAAAGGAATTCTTACATGAATTAGATGCTGAAGCAATTATTGGTAGAGTCACACAATCATCTAATGAACACAAATGTGAACTGCATACAATACTGTATTGTGCTTTTGAACTATCAGTTAATGTGTAAATTGTGCAGTAAACTACTTAAAAATTTAAACAAATTAGAATTAAAAAATAAATAAAAAATTAAATAATAACATTCTGTATTTATATTTGGTATCTATGGCTATTAATATGTACAGTACATGTACACTGTAATTTGGTATCTGTTATAGTGGAACACACCTATTCTATAGTTAATAGACTCTCCCACCTATAATAAGTAGGAGTAGTCGCCAGTCGCTCAGCAAGTTGGACAGTCAGACGAGTCTTGCCTTGGATTTACGTTGTTGATGTGAAGACTTTCAGCAAATAGTAGTTTTTGTCCAGCGAGTGTCATGCTAAGTGCTAGTTTCTATTTTATTTTTATTTTTTCATTTTCAGTTTAATCGTTTTCCTTTTTGTTTGTTACCCGTTTCATCTTATTCTTAATTTTATTTGTTTTACTTTTTGGTTAGTCAAATTTTTATCTTTAAGTTTTAAGTTTACTAGTAAGTAAATTTTAATTTTTTCCCCCTCTTTCTTTTTGCCTCGTCCCACATTTTTAATGTAAAAGAGTTGCCTTTTTATTTTTCGTCTCCGAGCGTTTGACTTGTTTTTTCTCATTTTCTTTTGTTTTGTTTGTTTTTAACGTGTGACTTGCATTTTAGCAAACCAAGTTTTTATTTTATTTTTTGACCCGCTGTTGTTAGTTTTCATGTTTTGTTTAAAAAAAGAAAAAAAGAAAATTATAACCAAACACCATTTTTAAAAGGAAAAAAAAAATACCATGAGTGACATTGACGAGTCACCGCTGGAATCCGGCGAAATTCGAGAGAGTGTATGGCAAACAAAAAAGACTATTAAAGATGCGGCTTATTACGCCAGTCTTAAAACAAAATATGAGGAATATGTGAAGGGAACTGATTTCCTCACTATTCCTGAAGCACTGAATGTGGTAACGACCAGGACAATCTCCCTGCTGACCTCCGACGTGAAAAGTCGGAAATTATTTGGGGTTAGCAGGGAAACAATGGAGGAGGCTTTAAAAACTTTAAACGTTGCCCCCCGGATGCTAGCAAGAAGGTCCAATGCATTATGGGACATTCTTGCTAATGAAGAAGAGGCCAAAAAATTGGCCGGAAGCATTCTCATGACGAAAAACGTGAGAATGCAGACTGAATACATGGGCACTCGAAAAACTCGAGTGACTGTGCATGGAGTGCCAGCGGACATAAGCGAGGACCACATGGGAGTTTTTTTCGCCCAGTATGGCGAAGTAAACGAGGTTTGTGCGGCCATCAGCAAGTCAGGCATTGCCACTGGAGACATTATGCTCCAAATCACACTCGACAGGGAAAGTTTTAAAGATGTCCCGAATATCTTAACATGTTGAGAAAAGAGGATGCTTGTGGTTGTCGAAGGAAGATGACAGTGTTGTTGGACATGCGGCGACATGGGGCACATGTCAAAGGAGTGCCCCGGCAAGAAGACAGCACAACAATCCCAACCACAAGCCACGGTAGCAGCAACTACACCACCACCAGTAGCAGCAGCAGCAGAAAGCCCAAATAATGAATAGACAGAGGTTAGGAGGGGCAAGGCATCAAAAAGCGCTCCCCCTTTGAAAAACCAGCAACCACCACCACCACAACAGCAGAAACAACTTGAGGAGGTGAAACGGCAGCAGCAGCAGCAACCAAAACCACAGATGCTACAACAACAACAGCAATCGCCACCACCACGCAGCAGCAACACACAGATCTGGAAATGGAAGTGGAGGGAATGCCTCCACCACGTACTGCCTCTTTGAAGAGGACTAGGGAGGAGGAAGATGACATAGAACCAGTGGAAAAAACGTGCTGGCCGAAGTAGGGTGGAGAGTCACATGGACAAAACCAGGTTCCTTTCCGTCCCTGCATGGCCAACCCAGGAGTTAACAGCCCCAAAAAGGAGTCATTCTGCTTCCCCTGTCCGTGCTTCTTCCCCCTCCCCCTCAAATTCTTCAATCAGCTCCCTCTCCACACCCCCTCATACATCCACTTCTTCCCCTCCCCACCCAGCAAGGGAGAAGAAGAAAAAGAAACGCTTCCTGGGACCCGAAGCCATTTGTAAGGTTGACCGGGAAGAAGCCAAGAAGAATATGACAAAACAGAAACGAGCGCTGTTTGGACTCTTACTAAAACTAGACAAAGTCGACGACAAGTCGGTGGAGGACCCCCGGAATTTTCCTCACACCCCTGGTGTGATTACCTTAGTGAGGGATACCAGGGGCTACCTCAAAGTTTGGAGCCACCTGTTCAAGGCCAAGGAGGCCTATACCAACTTGAGAGTCTTCGAGCTGGAGAATGCCAATTTGAAGAAACTAAGACATTTTTGCTCTGGGCGGGATCCTGTGTTGGTCCACCCCTCTCTATATAGGACTATCAAACTAACGTACCCCACGGACGTCGGCGGTATTGTCTTAGACGGTTGTATGACGACCGAACTGGGAACAGGGAGCCTGGGACAATCCGTCGGGGTCCTGACAGCTGCAGATTTCTGCCCGGTATGCGAGTAGGTTTTTTGCTTTTTTCTCCTTTTATTTTTTGCAGGCCTAAACCATGTCTATCAAGATAGTGACTTTGAATGTGAAGGGCTTGAAGGATCGGGGTAAAAAACCTGCTCGGGATCTCTTGTCCTTCGGCGTGGATGTTGCCGCGATCGAAGAGACCCACTTTGTTTGCAGTTCCAATGCGTGTGTGCTGTCTAGCGACTTTGTCGTCTATTCAGCATATGGGGACAGGGTTGCCAGAGGAGTGTCTTTGCTGGTGAAGTGGGCTCTAGATGCGAAGGTGGACCCTGTGCATACCGATGTCGGACAACCGTTAGTCGAATATTAAAGTATCAGCCACCACAACTAGATTTGCTGCGTCATTACCTATTATATCAGGTTCCTAATGTTTTGTACGTCAAATCTTTTTAGGACCGACTTAGTGAAAATACAAGCCTCCACTGTGAAACTACTCTATAACAACTTGGCGACAAAGGATTCGAACTCATACGGAGGAAAAAATAAAATTTGTTCGCCATATACAACACTTGGTGACCAGGATTCGAACTCGTACGGAGGAAAAAAAAAAAATTTGTTCGTCATATACAACACTTGGCAACGAACGTATTCGGATTCATACAGAGGAAGAAAAATTTTCGTTTACCATACAACACTTGACCACAAGGATTCGAAATTCATATGGTGGAAGAAAAAAAAAAAATTCACCCGCCATAACAAACTTGGCGTACGAGGGATTCGGATCCATATGGTGAAAGAAAAAAAAAATTTGCTCGCCACATTATTTGGTGACGAAATTTGTAATCATGCAGAGGAAAAAGACAAAAAAAAATTGCTCGTCAAATTTTCGGCGACAACATCTCAGATTCACATTTAAAAAAAAACAAAAAAACTTGGCAAAGTTTTTTGAAAGACAAGAGTAAAAAAAAAAACTTGGCAAATCAGAGTATACAAGACCTCATTAGCAATGGTAGCTACAGCAAAGTGAAAAAGGATCCTACTATGAAAACGGAACGCAAACTGTCACAGATCCTAATCAAGAACAAGGATCACTTCGCACCTAAGACGTATAGGCAGTTATTGCAGCGTTACACCAAGCTACCTCACATATATGGTCTCCCTAAGATTCACAAAGATGATATTCCGTTCCGATTGTTAGTTGCCAAGGCTCTGTGTGCCACCCTCTGAGTCGCTTCCCTGTAGATATAATTGACCCATTGATCGGAAAGTCTCCTTCATATGTCCGAAACTCCGCCCACTTCGTGGAAATAATCAAAGATGCTCCCATCCTATCCAACCAGATGGTGAGCTTGGACGTGGTGAGTTTGTTCACCAAGGTACCCACGGAGGAGGCACTCTCAGTAGTCAGAGACAGATTGGCCTCAGACTCATCCCTAGAAGAACGGACCAGTATTCCCATAGATAATCTGATGAAGATGTTGACTTTCTGTACACAAACAACACACTTCGGAATGGGATCACACATATATCGACAGGATGAGGGCTTAGCAATGGGCTCGCCATTATCACCAGCAATGGCGAATATACATGGAATACTTTGAAGAAATGGCATTAGAATCTATATCTCTAAAGCCAACTATATGGTTAAGGTACGTAGATGACACCTTCATATTCTGGCCACACCAGGAAGATGTCCAGGTTCTACTGGACCATGTGAACTCAATAAGACCTTCGATACAGTTCACAATGGAGAAAGAGAGTAACAACACACTCCCATTCCTGGATGTACTAATATCTTGAACAGAGCATGGGTTCAAGACCTCTGTATACCGTAAACCAACATTCACCAGACAGTACCTCAATTTCGACTCCCACCATCCATACAGCATAAAGAAAGGGATCGTCCGTTGCTTACAACACCGAGCAAAAGTCATAAGTGGCGACCCAGAGACGTTAGATAAGGAATTGGTCAGTATAAGTAGTACCTTACAACGTAACAACTACTCTGGGTACATGGCAGCAGCCGCCAAAAACTGGGATAGGCAGGTACAAGAGGAGGAGGAGGAGGACAACAACACTCAGAAAACAGTCTGCCTGCCTTATGTGAAGGGGTTATCAGAGAAAATACAAAGGATCTGTGGTCCATATAACATCAGGACAACCTTCAAAAGTGTGACAACACTTCGCACATATCTCTCTCGAATGAGACACCCCATAGAGGAGAACATGACTAAAGACTGTGTGTACGCTATCCTGTGCAGCTGCGGAAAGGAATATAAAGGAGAGACAGGCCGCCCGCTCAAGGTAAGGCTTCAAGAACACCAGAAAGCTGTAACGTGAGGGGAAGTAGAAAAATCAGGCGTGGCTGACCACATATGGAGAGAGAAGGGAGATCACCGTCCCCTGTGGGATCATGTTGAGATCATAGACAGGGAACACCATTGGAAAATTCGTAAACTTAAGGAATCAGCACATATGCTAGGCCACAAAAATCTCCTGAGCCGACCAAGCATAGAAATAAATACAATACAACTGGGAACCAGTAATAAGGAGTGCCAGAGAAAAGCAATGATAACAAAGTTGCAATATGGGCTCTGGTAAAAACATGCAATGTTAACAGCAAAAATTGCAATATGAGCACTGGTAAAAAAATGGTTGCTGAAAACATTAGGTTTATAATACCCAGATGTCCCTCAAGGACACATGGCACAGTGGGTAAAGGCGTTGGTTAGATCCAGTGACAGACCCAAAAGTGTGAGTTCAGTGGAGAACTTTCAGAGGGAAAATTAGCAGGAGATAACTGATAACTGACATCCATCATGGATTTGTCTACCCGTATCGTAAATAAAGGGTTCAGTTTGAAATTCCAACCAACTGAAGAAGGCCGGAGCGTACAACGGCTGAAACGTTGTGACAAATATGGCGACAAAGATGAGGACAATAGTCCGACTAATGTAAATACTGTAGATGCAGTTTCAACGAGAAATGGTACAGATGCATAAGGAGTTTCAAAACAAAATTCTGGAAATAACTGAGAAGAGGAAAGAGAAAAATCTACAAAATGATTCTTTCCCAGAGAATACAATATGGAATTCAATTGAAATATTCACGTACAGTCCAGATGAAGAGATAACTTTTGAAGAGTATTATAAAAAATATACAGATGTGTATAACGAGGACTGTCATTCGTGGTCTAAAGGAAAGAAGGTTAGACTTCTTTTAAGCAAGTTAGGAACTGCTGAGCATACCAAATTGGTAAAACTACATTTTACCGAAAAAAAACTAGTGAGTTGACATTTACCCGAAGCGGTAAATATATTAAATGAATTATTTAGTAAAAAGACATCTTTGTTTCACAAGAGGTGGAAATGTTTGAATCTGATGAAAGATGACGAACAAGACTATATAATGTACGCAGCCAATGTGAATAAGCATTGTGAAGAATTCAAGCTAGCAGAGTTAAAAAGCTGACAACTTTAAAATGCTTAGTGTTTGTTCAAGGGCTGGTATCAGAAAGAGATGCAGAGTTGAGAAAATTAGTACTGACAAAATTGGAAAACCAACCAAGGATTACGATACAGAAGATGCACAAGATATGTTAGCGTAAAGAAAGATTCGAAAAAGATAGAACAGTCTGGCGTTTTGTATGTAAGGAAAATACGCTACAAAAAAGAAAGTCAGTCTACCAAAAGGAATTCTAAAATTGTGGATTATCAAACAAAAAGTGAAATACCAGAGAAAAATAAACAAAAACTCCCAAAGCCATGTTCTGCTTGCGGTGAACTACACTGGTACAGATATTGCAATTTTAGGAATAAAAAATGTTTCAACTGTGAAAGAGTGGGTCATAAAAGCTCACACTGCAGGTCAAAAAATAAAAGCAAAATAAGAAAATTAAAGTCCGATGAAGTGAACGACGGAATAACCAGAAAATTTGTTACCGTCGAAATAAGTAATAAAAAAATAAAAATGCAACTCGACACTGGTTCTGACCTATCTATCATAAATTTGAATACGTGGAAGAAGTTGGGAAACCAACTTTAATAAAAACAAATAAAATTGCGAGGTCAGTGATGGGAGAAAAAATACAATTTATTGGAGAATTTGTTACAAGTGTCACGTTAAATAAAAAAATGCGAAAAGCTAAAATATTTGTCATAGAAAATACCACAAACTTACTTGGTACGAATTGGATAACAGAATTTCAATTATGGGATCTACCGATAAATTCTTTCTGTTACAAAGTAGAAACTTTAAACTATGAAGCCCAGAAATTAGTAAGGAAACTTAAGGAAACATTTCCTACCATTTTTTCTCCAGGTTTGGGAATGTGTACCAAGATGGAGACAAAATTACAGCCAAAACAAAAGGCTCAGGCGGTATTCAAAAAGAAAAGGAATGTGCTGTTTGCTTCAATTGAACAGATAAAGAATTGGACAGATTAGAGAAAACCGGTGTATTTAAAAAAGTTGAATGGGTAACACCGATGATATATGTGAAAAACAAGCTTCAGAAAGTAAAGATGAAATCAACACCGAGAAAAACTGGGGAGCGAGTTACCCGCAGCCAAGGACATGCAGTATTATTAAATGATTTAAGTCAACTGAAGTCACCACAGAAAAGGTTAAGAAGCACAAGATCAACAAAAGAGAAGCTAGAGGTGGAACAAATAGAACCACAAGAAGAACCTACAGAAACTGTGACTCCATCCTTAAGAAGCTCAAAGCAGAAGGTTGTTTCTGGTCACACTATGTAGGTATAAATAAAAAAAAAATAGAAAAGTGGATCGGCTATATGATGTACTTGGTGAAAGGCAAAAAATTCACGTGCAGTAACCAGATCAGATGACGTTTTTCAGACGTGGTTGACAGCGGTCCTGTGGAAAAAACGCCGATGGAGGTGATTTTCAATACGTTTGATCTAACAACACCTGCAACAATTTTACCTGAGGTACGCCAATCCAGAAGAAAAAAAGAAAGGCAACTGATCATTTAAAAGTGGATAAAAAAAAAACAAAAAAAAACGTAGGAAATACACTACGATGTTGCTAAAAAAAAAAAAAATTTTTTTTGTTGTTTTTTTTCTTCATATTTCCTGTAAAAAATGAAAAATAAATAAAGAAAACTTTTTACTCCTACAGAGTAAAGTTTTAGGGGGGGATGTTATAGTGGAACACACCTATAGCTAATAGATTCTCCCACCTATAATAAGTAGGAGTAGTAGCAGTCACCAGTCGCTCAGCGAGTTGGACAATCAGTCGATGTCGGACAACTGTTAGTCGGATATTAAAGTATCAGCCACCACAACTAGATTGCTGCGTCATTAACTATTATATCAAGTTCCTAACATTTTGTACATCGAACCTTTTTAGGACCGACTTAGTGAAAATACAAGCCTCCATTGTGAAACTACTCTATAACAGTATCTATGGTTAGTAATATGTACTGTACATGTACACTGTAATTATTAAGAAATACACATTTTTTTTTCCACAAAAATTTTAATTGTACCCATTTTATCCATATTTATTTTTTGAAAATTTTATTCATTTGTTATGAAAATTAAATGATATCATTGTAGTCATGGGTGGGCCCCCTTTGTCACCTGGCAACCAATATTTTTAGACTTTCCACCATTGGTTGTTAGGAATTATTTACATCATTTATCAAAGAATCCAAAGAGACAGTAGAAAGAAAAAATATCACAGTCTCATTGCAGAAGAGAATTTTAAGTGTAAGAGAGAAATACAACAAAAATACTTTATTTTTTTTTAAATGAATTTTTCTAAGAACAAAGGTAGAGACATCTAAGAATTTAAAGATGACAGTGATGTAGAATTTTATATTTGAACTAAAACAAATATGTTAAGTTTTTAGGTTTTTGCAGAGTTTATTTTGCTAAAGCAAGGTTTTTAATCTGACAAATCAATTGAATTACTGCATTGTATTTTCAAAGATATATATTTTTTTTAAATCAGTTTTGGGTCCCCTTTGTCTCCTGGCACCCAATATTTTTAGACTCAGTCTGCCACCATTTTTCATGCTTTGGTTGATCGATTCTACAGCCTTCAATTTTTGTCTTTTTCATGAATTTGAAGAAGTCTGTATATTGGATTGCTCAAAATGTGTGAAGAACAGCAAGAATACAAAAAAGTTCAATTGTTTGAACCAAATTTCAAATATTGCAGAATTGGATATATTACTTAAGTTGGATATTGCTACAAAATTTTGAATAACTTGACCTTTATGTTCTGGAATATATATATATATATATATATATATATTTCTAAGGAACTTTACTAACTTTTAAGATGCATCCCAAATTCCTTCAGCTAATATTTCGAAAAAAAAATGTCTAAAATTGATTTTCCTATAATTAACTTCATGTCTGTGAGCAGTATTCCACCTGAAAGAGGCAGAGTAAATTTTCAAGGATTATTTCAGGAAAAAAAAAGTATCAAATGGATTCCTAATTAGGTGCAGGCTATGGGCATCTACTGCCACTTTTCAAAATAAGGAGGGGCAAAAAGATGTATTTGGAATATATTTCACTGGTAAACCTGTGTGGGGAAAATGAAATAAAATTGATTAATAAAATAATAATAAGTAATGAAAAAAAAATGATGCTAAGAGTAAAAGAACTGAAAATATTATTACCCCATTTGGCTTTGTAAAACCCTGTTAAGTGGCACTGTTGAAGTGTATAAAAAAAAACAGACATTTTCCTGCCTCATTTTCTTTCTCCCTCTTGCTCCCAGATGTAGAACCATGTGGTAATTATGTTCCCACAGGGGGAATGTTGGTTTCCCTGGTTCACTGACAATTGAACTCTATTCTCACTTTCCAACACACGGTGCTTGCACGTGTCTTCCAAAACCACCTATGAAGCAAGTCACGCTTTCTCTTTGATTGTTCAAATGCAGCACAAGGCTTACTTGAGCTCGACCTTTGTAACAATGCTTACACTTACCTACCCTAACTTCTGGATCAAGAAAACTGAAAATGGACATCCCAAAACCATGTTTAAATCTTCCAAGTAAGTACAAATTTTCCTTTGGTTGTTCCAACTCTCTGCAAGGCTGATTTGAGTGTGACCATTAATCTAATGATTATACTTACTTATCTTAACTCTTGAACCAAAAAGAAAATGGACATACCCAAGAGACATTGACAACTTTGTTTCTCTATGGTCAACAGAAAATGAATAAACAGTTCATAGCAAAAACTTTTTGTATGCTTTTTCATTAATTATTTACACATGGATGTATAATACACACAAACACTGCAACCATTTAAATTCCGTACCAGCCACACAAGCACCAATGAAAAGGATAGATTTTTTTTCTTTTTTTTTGTATATAGGAACATAGAGAAAAAGATAGAGAAAAAAATGTATAGCCCTCTTATCTTTTATTGAGTCTAAATATTAGTGCAAATAACATGTTGAAGGACGTAGGGTTTTACCTCTACTAAGGACTGGTGCAATGGTCTCGTGCCCCCCTCCTTGAATCTATGATATGCGTCCCTCCACTCTACTAGTTCTAAATTTTCATAAGGTAGCCTTCATATAAAATACAAATTTTATTGTAACATAATTATGTGCAATAATGGATCATATTCAATATATAGGTGAACAATTCAATTAGAAAAATTGAAAATAAATACAATGTATCTAAATACAAATTAGAGACATGTCATAATAGATCATTCCATCTTAAATAAATCAACAATATTATGCAGTAATTTTTAATATCAACTTAAGATTTTTAAAAAAGTTTAATTTTAACACATTCAATATTATGTACCAAAAAAAAAACAAAAAATGATTTTTATATAATATTTTTTCGAGACTTGGCATGAGCAAAAACAAATTCACAGATTTGGACAAAAAAGAAAAAGACCCCAAAATGACGTCAAAGTCAGCAAAAATTTTCCATCCTTTAATAGTCAGATATGCTTAGTTTAATTTGTAATGCATATAAATATGGATAGAAAAAAGCAAATGTTTATAAGATAGCAAGGGTCACAAAGTACTGGCTGAGATTCCAAATCAAGTCCTCCCAATCCAGTTGTGGGGTTCAGGTGTAGCATGTGCCGGTCCTGCCTCTACCCACACAAAAGCAGATGTTCATGGTGTAGGCTGATAAACAATATTCACTTAAAGATTATGAATTCATTTTCAAGACAAATTTTATTTTATTTTTTAATCATTTCTCCCCAAGCAAAGCAATAAAGCCACTAAGATGCAAGTGGTTACTGAAGGTTAAAATTAATTTTAAAAATATATTTTTTATTTTAGCAAAAGAATTATTACTATGCTTAAGGCTCCTTACAATATTTACAAATGGTCACCCAAGTAAGTACTAAATAGGAGAACCAATGGTTCATTTTTGGTCATCTGGTAGGAACAATGTGATATTTAGAAATTTTACTCAGTCAACTCAATAAAATTCTAATGATAAAAATACCCACTTAAAAAGAAAATAATAATTTGATTATTTGCGACAAAAAAGTTACACTATTTAAAAAATTTCACATAACCCAGTGATAGTCAGCTTGTATTTCTGAAAATGGATAGTCCCCTAGTGTCTACCTTGTATGTCAACTGAGCTGCACAACACATGCTACACACCCTCACTGAGTCAGGAGAATAGTCGGAGGGAGCAAAAGAAACCAGTTGTCAACTAAGAATTATGAGTACTTTAAAAATATTGGGGGTGACAAAACACTTCATGTGTCTAGCGCAGGGTTAATAAAAAAAAAAAGGATTTAATTTATGAACACCTTATCCAGAAGAATACATCAAGAAAGGTACAAGGTCGATAAATTTTAGGAGAATAAATCTGAATTATCAATACCTAGAATTGTAAATATATAATTCATATATTTTTTAGTCTGCATTCTAAAGCACATTGAGAACATGATGGGTTGAATTCAATTTAATTATCTACTTTAACCCATCATGTTCTCAATGTGCTTTAGAATGCAGACTAAAAAATATATGAACAGAGGGCTACAAATGAATGCTTATTTTACATTAGCACAAGGACATAACTATGGAAGCATCCAATGAAGATACCAGGAAAAAAAACACAAAGAAAAACAGAACAAGCAGATAAAAAGAATTAACAATGAAAAGCAACATTTTTGTATTTTCTTGAGAGGAATAAATTATCAAGACTGACAGCAGATTTTGAAATATAAAAGAACATTCTGCAATATGAAGAATGAGCATCTGTGCTCCTCTGCAAATGTAAATAAATGTAGTGGTCTCTTCTACTCCAATAGATTCATGTCTCGCACTTCTCGCCTGTGGAACTCCCTCCCCTTTTCCTGTTTCCCTGATAGCTATAATCTCCAACTATTCAAATGTAATGTCAATCGACACCTCCAGATGTCTTGATCTATCCCCTATCCTTCTCTTCATCCTTTCCTCTATCACTCCTATTTGCTCTCGCTCCAACTCTCTGTAACCCCTTATGTGCTAGTGGCTTCCCGTCTTGCTTGGGGTGAAACACTTAAAAAAAAATATACAGATAGATTGTCCCCCAAGTCTACCCACAACTAACAACACAATAAGTGAAATGGACATTTTTGTTGATGGGAGCCAAGGAATGACAACCGATGTTTGAATAATGAATATTGCCACTAAAGTGATAATGGAAAAGAGTAATCATCTATCAAGTTTGAGGACATTAAATATTATTAACGACATGTTGGTTATTTCAAAAAGGTCTGGCTCCAGTCCCAGTGATAAGCATATGAAGTTTTATAAGGAAGTACTTTTATTTTGTAAAACAGAATTTAATAATTATGCTAAAATAAAGTCACAACAGAAAAATATTGTTTTTCATTGAATTAAAGCATCAGTTCATAAGTTCAAAATATCTACTTAAGTTGTGTACATATGCATATGAATAAAGCCAAAAGGAAAACTTATCTTAGCTGACATATTTGGTCCTCTGGAATTTATCATCATTATCAGGTGGAACTGGCAAGACATTTATCATCAACATATTTCTGGCTAAACTGCGCTAGATGAAGCATATTGTGTCAAGTGGAATAGCTGCAACCCTGCTAAGTGGTGGCTGCACAGCTCATTTGTGCTTCAAACTTCCTTTGGAACTGCTCAAGAAAGAGAAAGCAATCTGCAATATCAATCATGGTTCTATAAAAGCAAACTTCTCAGTGATTGCAAATTGATCATTTGGGATGAGGTGACAATGAGCCATAAAGGTTTCTTTGAGGCTCTTGACACAGCACTTTAGGATCTTAGACACAACACATGGCTCATGGGAGTTGCAACAGTCTTGCTTGTGGGAGACTTTAGATAAACCCTTCCAGTGATTCTGAAAGAGCCAAGAGCTGACAAGGTAAATGCCAGTATAAAGTCTTCCTACCTGTGGAGCAGTGTGAAAAAGCTGAGCCTCACAACCAACATGAGAGTGCAGCTCAGTGATGATGAGGAAGCTGGTACATTTTCTAAGCAACTATTGGATGTTGGTAATGGCACTTTGGTTGGTAGATCAATTTGCCTTTTGGACATATAGTATCTGATTTAAAGGAACTAATGACTAGGGTGTTTCTTAACCTGAGAAATCAGTTAACAGACCACAAATGACTGAGAACCAGTGCCATTTTAGCTCCAAAGAATGTGGCAATTGATGAGTTGAACATCAACCTTCTGGAACAGTTGCCAGATGATCATCGCAGCTACAATTCCATTGATGCTGCACTAAACACTGATGAAGCTGTGAATTATCCAGTTGAATTTTTGAATAGTCTAACAACAGCAGACCTCACAATTTTCACCCCAAGATTGGAGCACCAGTGATGCTGCTAAGAAACCTGGATCCATCAACACTTTGCAATGGCACACAACTTACAATGAAGATGATGATGCCAACAGCCTTGGAGGCAACAATGTTGATTGGCAAAGCAAGCAGTGAGGCTGTATTTATTCCTAAAATTCCACTTATTCCCTCAGATATGTCTTTCCAGTTCAAGTGGCAGCAATTCCTGGTGAAACTGAGTTTTGCAATCAGCATTAACAAAACTCAGGGGCAGTCCTTGGATGTGGTAGGCCTTAACCCTGCAGAACTGGTTTTCTCTCATAGCCAGCTTTAAGTGGGATGTTCAAGAGTCAGCAATCCCAATCATTTGTTTATTTATACCCCACACGGAAAGACCAAAAATGTTGTTTATCAAGAGGCTCTGCAAACTTGATAAAATTGCATCAAATCTAATGACAGTTTCCCCTGGGGACACAGGTTTGAATCCTGCTGGATTTAATTCATTTCCTGTATATATATATATATATATATATATATATATATATATATATATATATATATATATATATATATATGGATTAATACAAATATAAAATTCGTCAGCTGACTGATGTTATCTTCAGCATTCTGAATCTAGAGTTTTGTAGATGTATCCTCCAGCAATCACTCCATCCAGTCCTCAGAGGATATCAGCAATAAACAGTTGTAATCAGATAATTTATTTTGATTGATTATTTTTCTACAGTTTATCAATCTTTTGCATGTTATTTAAAGCCAGAAAGTATTTTTAGATTGTAAGAATTTAAGGGAGATAATAATATTTTAACACATTTTAACATACATTTTCCAAGGTTATTTGTGCATATTTGAATATAATGAAACCAAGTGAGCTGAATTCCAATTCAGAGTTGTTATCTATTACACCACCAGCACATCCAAGCTTACAGCACTGGATATTCCCAAGCAGTCACCCATCTAGGTACTGACCAGGGCCAATGTTCCTTAACTTTGGTGATCGTATGAGAATTGGTGTTTCAACATGATCTGGCCATAAGCCCTATCAGATAATTTAGAAAATAAAGAACTATGCTAGTGATCATTATATATATATATATATATAAAATGAGAACGAACAGAGTCCAATTCCGATGTTCGCAACATTCAATTTAAAAGAGGGCTCAATACAAAATTAGAGCAATATTCTTTATTTTAGGATATTATATAAAAACATGTAAAAAAAAAACTTCTACAACAAATATGGTGTTAATATGTATTTAATAATAAATAGATGTTTATTAAAAACACAATAATTAATTAGTTAATTAAAAAAAGCTACAACAAATATGGTATTAATATGTGTTTAATAATAAATAGGTGTTAATATGCATATGCATTGAAACATGATTGCATTTGTGTAGTGTTTTTTTACATGTTTTTGATGTAATATCCTAAAATGAAGTGTATATATATATATATATATATATATATATATATATATATATCAGTTAAATCCACTACCTTGGTTTCAACCTTACAGCATTCTCAGACAACTTTTATCAAATGACCTCTTAATGTCTTATTTTTTAAAAGAATGCTCTATCATTTTTTTATTAAATAAATAAACAAATGCATGATGTTGGGTGCAATAGAAAGGGAGGAGGAGGATGTGAAGGAAGAAGAAGGGGGAAGAGAAGAAAAGCGCAGGTATTAGAAATGTATCACTGGGGGCGTTAACTGAAATGTACATTTTTTTTTTAATCCAGTCTCATATGTACTTAAGAGATATTTCTTAATATGTATGCAAGGACTCAAAGCTTCGAATTTCTAGTTCAAAAGGCTCTTTGGATCCGGAAATGTCATAATTGCTAATTTTTCCTGTTGGCAGAGGTTGCAAATATTGTTGTGGCTGTTATAAGGCTATGTTATAAAGTGTTAGGTCATTTGATAAAAATTGCTTGAGGATGTTGTAAGGTTGAAACCAAGGTAGTGGATTCAACTGATCTCTTGGTTTTTAAAGTTAAAAATGCTACATGTTATTTTTACTCTTATTTTATTTTTTTTTACATGTGTATTGAGCACTTTTTAATATCTGTTTCCTGGTCTGATCCAACTCTGACCATTAACCTTTTATGTAATTATATATATATATATATATATATATATATATATATATATATAAATTGTGTATTTGAGCAGCAATCTCTCTTTTATACAAGTTTCGTTAAAAATGAGTGACAAGGTACTGTGGGTAAGTTTTTTTTTATTTAATTTATCTTGTGTTCCATAATTTTTTTTTCTTTTCTGGATGTAAATTATGTAGAAAATGTCCAAATGTTCTGTATATCCAAGCACTTTCTGCTATACTTTTAGCCATTATCAAGGATGATTTCATTTTTCTTTTATCTGAATGTATGGATCATATTATGCATGTATCTAGAGTTATAGGAATGTTTTTTTTTTTTTTCTCCGAACACGGTCAGTACATTGTGGCCATGTTCATAGCTGATGTTATTGAGTGTTGGCTTTTTCTTTTTTTATTAATAAAGTTTCCATTATTTTTAGACTTTTTCTTTTACATGTGGTTGAGTCTATTATATTTGGATTATCAACGATTATATTGTGGATGGAGTTGGTTAGGTCTCCATGTGTATTTAAATGAGACCTAATTGAGCTTTATATAAAAAGGGCTAAAAAGTAAAATTAAAAACAAAAATGCTCACTCACCTCTAAAAAGTAAAAACAAAACATTCCACTTAACTTCACTTCAAATATACATCCTCCATAATTTGATTATAATTATATTAAACATTTTATTAAAAAAAATCTTTTGACAGTTCAGCTGGTTCAGACTGTTTCTGCAATTTAAACATATATGTATGTATGTGTGTAAAATTTCAGATATGACTAAAAATATATATCTGTAAAAGGACAATCTGAATAAAGACAAAAGGAAAATTTATCTTGGATGAAATGCTTTGGCTAAGTTTTCTTTTGTCACACACACACACACACATATATATATATATATATATATATATATATATATATATATATATATATATATATATATATATACAGGGGTTGGACAAAATAATGGAAACACCAAGAATCTTAGTATCATAATTTTGAAACTCCTATAAAACCAAATGTTTGTTATTTTTATGTTTTTTGATTTAATTTTTGTTTTATTTTACTAAATATTTTTTTACAGATATCATCAGAGGAAATTAGTCTAAATTCATTAAAAAAATGGCAGATCTCTCAGCCTTTAAATTGTTGGTGCTCATATAGCAGGTGCTAGTGTAACAAAAACCTCTGAATTATTTCGTGTAACAAGGATTACTGTCTCAAAAGTAATGACAGCATTTGAGAAAGAAAGAAAAACCTCCTGACCGAAGCAAAACTCTGGAAGAAAGTGAAAGCTGTCTGATAGTGACCGTCAGACTCTTATGTGGATTGTTAGGAAGGATCCCAAGAATACAGCTCCAAAAATTGCAGCAGAGCTTAATGACCATCTTGAGAACCCAGTTTCCTCAAAAACTGTAAGGGGGGGGGGGCTGCACAAAGTTTCTTGTTTCTCATGCAGGTCATCCTTTACCTTATTTCTGACATCTGGTTGAGTATATGTGTGGAGACAGTCTAAAGAAACACTGGATTCAGACTGTCTTCTTCCAAGTGTTAAACATGGAGGAGACTCTGTGATGATCTGGGGGGAGTTATATCTTGAAAATCTGCTGGCCCAATGGTTTCTCTTCATGGCAGGATCAAAAGTCAAGACTATTTAAAAATTTTATCAGATCAAATTCATCCTATGGTTGTGGAACTGTCTCTGGAGGGAAACACAATCTTTCAGAATGATAATGCACCAATTTACACAGCTAAAGTTGTGTCTGAGTGGCATGAAGAACATTCTTGTGAAGTAGACCATCTTATCTGGCTACCACAGTCACTAGATCTGAATATTATTGAAAATTTATGGTGCATTTTAGAAAAATAAGTAAGGAGTCGGTGTCCTCCACCATCATCACTGAAAGAACTTGAGACAGTTTTGGCAGAAGAATGGACAAAAATTCCTCTGCAAACCATTCAAACTTTGTACGAGTTAATACCTCGTTGAATTCAAGCTGTAATTAATGCCAAAGGTGGTCCTACACCATATTAAAATAAATTTGTTTGAAGTTGAAGTTTCCAGGTCTTTCCATTATTTTCATTATTTTATCCAACCCCTATATATATATATATATATATATATATATATATATATAGAGAGAGAGAGAGAGAGAGAGAGAGATACATACATCATTTTTACTGAGTTCACATGTTTGAGTTGTTATCACTTTCTTTTTATTTTCTTAGGTCAATTATCATTCATTTCACTGCATAGGAAAATAAAAAATAAGTATAGCAATGTGTATCCACTAAAAATAACATTTATAGTAATATATATATATATATATATATATATATATGCTCATATATACATACATATATATAAATAAATATATAATATTGCACATTGAGTGCTGGTGTTAATAAAAGAGTGCTCAATGTAATATAACAGAGCTATAAATTATATATTAATAAATATACACTTTTTTCCTTACTGTTAGCACAACAGAGTTTCATGCACAATGCAATCATCAGGTGCTGAATTGAGACTCAATTCAATTCAGTATACCATCTGAAGATTGCATTGTTCATGAATCTCCAAGTTGTGCTACTAGTGAGGAAAAAGATGTGTATTTATTAATATGTAATTTATAGCTTTGTTAAATTTACATTGTCTTTACAGAAATATTTTATCTATATCTGAACATTTACGCACACACTGAAGTTATTAACAACAGCTATATTTAATTTCTGATAATTAACAATTTTATTAAGAAACATTATTTTAGGATTAATAGATGGAAGATATTTTTATACATGACAGAGTTCTGTGCTTATAAAATATGTATTCATTTTTGGGAAATTTTCATGTATATACAAAAGCATACACACTTTTTTAAATGCACAAATCAAACAATTCATAATCACAAATGAATAGAAAGACAGACAAATTTGAGCAGATGATCTTTTTCTTTTTTACAGTCTATTAACCCTTTGTGAGTTATTTAAAGTCAAACCATATTTTGGATTGTATGAGGTCACTCATAGTACTCGGTGTTTCCATATGGCGCCCCATCTAAGTACTGACCTGGCTTGACATTGCTACATTTGGCGATCAAATGAGAACTGGTTTTTTTTCAGTGTGATTTGACCATATTGAGCTGATGAGTTTTCTTTTGACAAACAATATTCAATCTGCAGCAAGTTGAAGAAATTTTGAGGGAAAGGAAGACATTTTTTTTTTTTACTATGTATCATATTTCAAAGAGTGTATTATCTAAAATGTTCAACAGCATTCATATTTTTTGAAAGATCAAAAGAAAAGAATAAAAATGAATTTTTGAGCACATTGCTGAATTTTTATGACCAAAGCTTGAAAAAAGAAAAAAAAAAAAGAAAAAATGAAATTACATGATTTTATTTGGACTGTACACTCATCCAAATGAAAAACTTTTGGGTATACTTTGATATTTGACAATTTTTTTTTCATGTTTGGAAGTCAATGTTTCATGTATATTTTAACAAAATGGATGAAATTATTTAATTTTAAGAAGTCTGAAAAATTGGCAGAAAATTTACATTCATGTTGGTTAATCATTTGATTGATTCATTCATTTTCTACTGTTTATCAATACTTTGTAGGTTATTTAAAGCCAGAAGATGTTTTTACATTATAAGAATTTTTTTTGAGATAATAGTCATTTAGTGATACAAGTCTTACTAATTAACCTGTAGCTGGAGGGAGAATAAGTGGATTCATACCTTTCCCAAGGGTATTTATGCACAAGCAAATATAACAAACCCAACTGGAATTGGAACTCAGCTCTCCGATTAACAATTCCAAGCCATTATCGATAATATCACCCACATATCCAAGTTTACAGCACCTGTTATTCCTAAGCGTTTGAACCAGGCTTGATGTTGTTTAACTTTGGTGAGGACTGGTATTTCAACGTGATGTGGCCGTAAGCCAGAGATAGATAGAATTACCATCCGCCAAGTTCTCAATCAGAGAATTGTCATCATCATATGACATCTCTTGTTACTTAATTGCTTTTTTGTCACAAAAATATACCAATTTGGGGTTGTTTCTTTATGTTTGCTGGCTTATGACCATATCACATTGTAACACTGTATCACTAAACCATTATCTCAAAAAAAAAAAAAAAATTCATACAATCTAAAAATATTTTCTGGCTTTAAATAACCTGCAAAGTATTGATAAGCCATAAAAAATAAATCAATGAACCAATTTGTTCTACAGGACATCAGAAAGACTACCAAAACTGTCAAATGTTTAAAATAACATACTTGTAATGTGATATGTGATTAAAAAAACAACAAACAAACACCGAGAAGGAATATATTAATCCAAATTCTGTTTATCTTGCAGAAAATTAAACAATGAAAGGAGTTCCCAAATTCTGCACATGCTATATACAGTTCTGGATTTATATCAGTATATATAATATATACAGGATGCTTGTAAAATCTTTGCGTTTTAAAAGCTGAGTAATTTTGGTTACCTTCAGATATAAAATATTTTAAAGAGAAATATAAAATATTTTAAGAGATGCTTTAAATTTCTTCAAGGTTTCAATGTATCTTTTGATGGCATCTTATAAAAATTATTACGGAATCAGCAACAACCATCTTTACTGTTCTAAAAATATTTATATAAAATCATTTCAGATTTTTATCTATAGAATAAGTAAGAGAACAGGAGCCATATAGCTTATATATCAGGCATGGGCAACCTTTCTCAACCAGTGGGCCACATGATCTATGGCTCATCACAAGGTGGGTCACACTACTAAAAAAGATTCAAGGTAATTTTTCATAGTAGCTATTTTCACTATGAAGACCATATGTGAAAGCATTTACCTAAGAAAAGGGGAAAAATTTTTTTTTTTTTCTTTGGAGAAAAGATTTTTCTATGACATTTTAATTAATATATATTTTAATTAATACATTTTAATTAATATATATAAAAGTTTGATGACAATTGTTAGCATATGTGACTAATTGCTTGTTTAAATTATAAATTTGTGCATACATGTAGAAATTTCATAAATTTAAGAATACAGAATATGGATCTTATTCAAACTGAACAAAAACAGATTTATAAATTTAAAATGGCAAACATGGAGAAAAGTGCCCGTAATAAAACAAAGTCTAAAATGGACATGTTTTTCCTATGACACCGCTTTTTAATTATCTACACTCTTTGGCAATGTATATTGTTTTAAAAAATGGTGATTAGAATTGTAATAAAACCTAAACATATGAAAGGAAATTTATACATTTTCTTTGTTCTTCTGAATTCACAACAAAAATAATAAACACTATTTGTTTATTATATTATTTGTTGGAATGGTTGGCAAAACATTGGCTAATTGCCAATTGATTTAAAATTCATAAAATAATAAATAATAAGGATTTCCTTAATGTTGGTTCACATATTTTAATAATTTAATACAGTGTAACCCAGATATAAGAGAAACCCGGATATAAAAGACCCTGATATAAGAGAAACCCGGATATAAGAGAAATTTTCTCTGGTCCCAAATTAGAGCCTGTGTTAATGTATAAAAATTAGATCAAACCCGGATATAAGAGAGACCCGGATATAAGAGACTTCTTCTCCGGTCCCGACAACTCTCTTATATCCGGGTTACACTGTAATCTTTTTATAAATTCATGAATAAAAAATTTGTTTTCACATTTATTTCTTTATGAATTGGTAAATGATAAATATTGCATTCTATTAGTTTTAATTGTATGAGTTTTTACTAGAAGGTTGTAAATATTGAAGGAATTAATGAAGAATAGACTTACATGAGTGGAGTGACGATGTCGACTGGGGAGTCCTAAGGCGCGAATGCTTCATTCTCTTCCGCTTTAGCCTTCCATTTGGATTGGCAGAAGAAATCCCTGCACTTCATACTCATTGTCTTTTTGTGGACGACAGTGAAACAAGTTATTATTGTTCCTGTCTGTTATTACTGTGGTTACCTGACCGTAGGGGAGAGGGTCATAAAGGAAGGATGTTTTTTCTTGCAACTTGGTCATTCATCAACTATCTCCATGCTGGTCTTTTCAGTCGAATTCATTTTCGACATTTTGCAAAAGAAAACCTTGGTATAACCGAGTACATTTTTTGTCTATCTCCCCCCCCACCTATTCTCAGCTATGGATTTTTCAAGGAAGGATTATTCTTAGGATCAATTATTCTAAAGGATCACGGTCCTAAAGATGAAGATCAAAGGAAGACTAAAGCTGTCTCATGGGGGATGAAATCACGCCCACCATATATGAGGAGTTCTATCAGGAGATTTTCGAGTATATGACAGAGGTTGAGATCTGCAACTATAAACTTGAATTTTCCTCCCCCTCTTATGAGGAACGGGAGAAGACAGTATCTAACTGGCTGACCTCAAGAATAGCTCTCTGCAAGGAACTGGAGTATCTCAATTCCACTTGATTCCCCCAGAGATTGATGTTAGTTTGGACCAATCTTCCCCTATGTTTCCTTCAGGGTTAGCCCCAGGTGAAACTCATTTGTCCTTTTTGGTGAGACTTTCTCAAGTGCAAATTATTGGACCTACATTCAATGGTCAGAAAATGGAGAAGGACTGCATGAGTTTTCACAATTTTCTGCCCAGATTCAAGAACTGTGTGGCTAGCATGGCCAATGAGACAGAAATGCTCAATTTCTGAAAGTGTTCTCTGTCAGAGAGACCTCTGTTGTTAATCAACCACTTGAGTTGCACTGACGCAAATTATCAATACGCTCTATTTTAAAAGGAGAATATCAAGATGTGGACGAAATTATTGATAGAGAATTCCAAGATATAATTGATTACAAACCTGAGAAGAATGCTTATTCCAATCTTGGAAACTTTATTGCTAGGACCTCTTCAGTACTGAGTGAGTTAGCCAGATACTTTTTTGTGACTTTTCTGAGGGTGGATCAGCCGGAGCTCAACTGATGGCCAAACTACTATTCCTCAAATATGCAAGGGAATTGAAAGGCGAGTTGATTCTACTGTGTGGGAGTAGAATCCCCACTTTGTTCTCATTGCCGGGGGGACACTGTGGAAGACATCAAGAGTCTGATGATTAAGGGTGGTGGCTTTGCCAAACAATCACATGAGATTGATTGAGGGCCACTGAAAGGGACCTCCCCAAAATCTGGAGGCAATTCGACTCAACAAGACACCTCTTTTCAGGTAGTTTTGGACTTCCAAGCCACCTCAGGACACTCCAACCATCTGTGTGATCTTCGGTTGAGAGGGAAGAACTGTTTCTGTAAATTGCCTGTTGGACACTGGCAGTAGATGAATATATCTGTCTGAAGATGTTTTGCAATCCCTGGGCCCTATTGATTCAGTCAGACTCAATTGTTATCTGAGGCTGACTACCCTGGTTGGGGAGTGTGACCAAAGGTTTAAGGAGGTGATTTTGGATGTTGATTTGGGATTTGATTGTACTCAGCACTATCCCATCCTGGTAGCTGACAAGTTGGGCCTATCCCTTCAATTAAACAAATGGGACTCTCTTTTGGGAGGTCCGGATGCTCCTTGGTTGAGCGATTCAACTCTGGTACTGATATTGCCCCAATAAAAGGGATTATAGGTCTTGATCTCATTTGATGTTTGGGACCCTTATAGTTGGTGCCCTGCCTGCAGGATTGGGCCTTCTCTGTCTTGGATGGCCTTATTCCTTTGGCGGGGTGGACTCTTTTTGTTTTTCCTCAGACCAATCACCTGTTCATGAAGCAGCACCTCACTTGTTTGATTCTGTAATGGAGTGCACATCCCTGGTGGATTTGTTTCATTTATGCTTTGTTTTGGAGTCTGATCCAACTTATGTAGACCCCCCAGGCAGATTTTTTTTTCTTTCAGCAAGAGGATTGGAAAAAATGTTTAGTGTAGAGTCATTAGAGATTCCAGACAAGGAGAAAATTTTGAATTATGACCAGGATCAAATTCGGTGACTCCAGAGATCTATAACATTTAAGAATGGGAAGTACCACATACAGTTGTCCTCGCATTTTGACAAGCTGGCCCCAGGTCTCTTCCAATCATGCAATCACTCTACGCATCTTTGGCTGTGTGGTCAGGGGACTGGAGAAGAAACGACTGTATCAGGAGTATCTGGATGTATTCCTTCAACAAGAGAAGGAAGGCCTTATTGAGGAAATATTTGTGCCTCCAAGAAGGTTTGGAGATTATGTTTGGATTCTACATTGACCATCTTTACATCTGATCCTGCAGCTACTAACAGAATCATGGCCAGTATTCAACTGCAGCCTGAAGACAGGTAACTTGGTTTTTCTTAATGAGGCTGCTTACTCTGATGTGAAGTTGTCAGGTGATATGTTGAAGTTGCTGCTGTCCTTCAGGACCAACGAGTTTGTCTTGTTGGCTGATATCAGAAAGGTGTTTTTGATGATTTGTCTTAGCATGGAGGCTGACAGGAATAGGTTTTGTTTTTTCATTAGGGATGGTGACCGGCTTTGTTGTTTCCGATAGGCTATACTTATTTTTGGATTCACTTGCTGCCCTTTTATACTTGAGAGTATTTTGAAGTTTCATGCAGCTTGGTATCCCTTAGATGAATGTTGAACAATAATGGAGGACCAGTTTTATGTCAATAATCTGGTAGTGACTGAATAGGACCTGGTAAAATTCATGAAGTTATATTCATTGACTAGGAAGCATCTTCAGGAAGGTGGGTTTACAGTTCAATCATGCAATTCCAGCTGTGATCACCTTAGGGATGAGATGAGGAGGGATGGTATCTTGAGTGCACATGAAGACAGATACAACCCTCTTTTGTAGAAACTGCATTGCACCATTGGATGTGATCCTGATGCATCTACTAAAAAGCAGATACTTTCTGAGTTGGCCAGAGTGTTTGATCTATTGTCCCTTTGCCTCCTAGTGACCATCTGAAGTCGGGTTTTGGTCGGGGAGTAGTGGAAGTGGGGTCTCTAATGGGATGACCAGGTCCCTCTGGAGTTACAATTGTCTTGGAGGAGACTTGCAGGAGATCTTTCAGGATTAAGTGGTATTGGTTTCAGCCAACAGGCCTGTGATGGGGACTGGATGGGAGAATTGTGCCTGTTTTGTGATGCATCAAAGGAAGCATGTGGCTTTGCTGCCTATTTTGTACAGGACCATCAATCTGCCTTGTTTTTTGCTAAGGCCAAGGTTTCACCTGTCAAGGAGAAACCCTACCCACACTGGAATTGATGGCAATTTTTCTTGCCCTCAAAGGTTTACCAATCATCTTGGACAATTGCAAGGGAGTTCCTCCTTGCATGTTGTGTGAGGAGATTGATGTCCAGGTAGTTATATCCTGGGTCCTGTCTCAGTCCATGACTAATAAGAGTATATTTGCTAGGAATAGGCTCAAGGACATTTTGCAGATGAGTGTTGCTTTGGAGGACAAATATGGAATCAAATCTACCTTAAGGTATGTCACCACAACAGAGAACCTGGCTGATCTTATCACCAGAGGACTAAGTCTGAAGAGATTTCTGCTGAGCCTTGACTTTTGGTGTCATGGTCCCTCTTGGCTGAGAATTGGTGTTCTTCCATGGCCAAACTGAACATAACCCTGCCATGACAGTCAGCCTCAGCAGATTACACAATTTATAATGAAATTTGCTATGGTCTTGTGGGAGGAGTGTCCTTCCATGATTTCCTTGCCTTGGTTCTCTACCTTTAACTGTTTGTTGAGAGTTACATCTTTGGTGTTCTGGTTCATTGGACTAGTGAGGAGACAGGAGGAGGACTATAATAGGAAGGTGGCTTTGTACTGTGGCTGAGAATCACACAACAGCAGAAATTTGCTGAGGAACTGGACTTCCTCAGAAGCCCACTTGGAAGCTCTATACCTAATCAAGTCCTGGCTCTAGACCTCTTTTTGGAATAGGATGGGCTGATCTGCTCTGCTGGTTGAATAGATAGGTGTTTGTATTTTGGATACGAAGTTAAAAATCTACTGTTACTGGCCAAGAAACATCATCTGGCTTATCATCTTGGACTGTCATAGCAGATGTTCCCAACTGGGAGTGAATTTGACCCTGATGAAGTTGAGGTGGAGTGGTTACTGGGTGCCTCAGTGAAGACAGGCAGTCAAGAGCTCATTAGCGTCTTGTTTCCAGTGCAGGCAATATAACTCCAGATTGGTGCTTCCGGACAACATGGCCAGATTGCCAACTTCTCGTGTAGAATTTGAGTTGCCATTTAAGAACATGGGGGTTAACTTCTCAGGACACTTTTGGGTGAAGGGGGGAGACTTGGAGAGGAAAACCTCTTATTGTTCACCTGTTTATGTGTGAGGGCAGTATATATCAAAATGGCCCCTGACATGAGTGTTGTGTCCTTTTTTCAGGCCTTTTTCAGATTCACCAATTTGTATGGTGTTTCTGAGTCGATTTACTGTGATAAAGCCAAAACCTTTTTAGGCAGCAGAATATTGTTTGGTCACCTTTCCTTGTTTCAAGAATATGAAGTCAAATTCAGTTTCAAATTGAAAACAATTCCCGTTTTCTTCTTGGTATGGGGGGGGATTTGGTAGCATAGTATCCAACCATTAAAATCAATGCTTGTACAAGGTTATCGGTAGGAGTAAGGTCGATCATTTTTTCTTCCTAACAATTATCTCATACATCCAGAGGGCAGTGAACAACCGACCACTAACACCGAGAATCCTCTGTGGGGCAACTAGTGGCCATCACCCCGAATATGTTCTTAAGGCCCAATAAAATACCTGGATTACTACTATAAGTAAAAAAGGAAGATCTCTCTGCCATGGCTCTTCCCAGCCAGAAAAAGTTGATCGAAACTATGGTGCTCCAGAATGAATGGTTAGCTAAGTTCCACAAACTTAGGTACAATGAATATTTTCTGGACCTTAAGGGGAGTTCCCCGGGACAATCCAAGGTATCATTCCAGAACTGCATTTGGAAGAATTTTGGATGTTGGGCACTATTATTGAGCTTCTCCCTAGAAGAGATGGTGTTGTGAGGTCTGCTTATCCCAGGAATGGAGATGGTCATGTAATGGTTCACTCCTTGAGATACTTATATCCCATGGAGCTTTCTCTTTCTTCTAATGAACTGGACAAAGTTGAGGCCAACTGTTCTGCCTCCTCACCCACAGTGGCTACTGGAGACAGCAACAGCAGCCACCTAAGATTCGCTGACTCGACTCCCAATGAAAATGTGTCAATTTGGTGGTGCCCTGCTTGTGACGTGCCTCAGGAAGAGCAGGATATAATTGGATGCAATGCATGTGATGAGTGGTTCCATTTTGAATATGTTGGCATTGAGGAACCTTCACCGGTGAGACAAAAATGGTATTGCCCAAACTGTGCTTCACAGAGAAGATGGAGAGGTTGACCTAGTCTTTTCCCTGTTTAAATGACATTGGTCTTGGGTATGACTTAAAACTGCAAACGGCAGTGGAGCTTGGCTAAGGGCCAAATGAAGGTACCCTGAACCATTGTCTCCTGGTAGCTCATGACTGTAGCTTAGCACCTATCAGTCTCCCCTCTGGGTTATTCTCTCTCTCTCTTTGTTGTTGTTACCAGTGTATTGGTAATAATGAAGAATAGATTTATGTGAGTAGAGTGGCGATGTCAACCGGGGAGTCCTAGGGCATGAACACCTCATTCTCTTCCGCTTTAGTAGCCTTCTATTTGAATTGGCAGAAGAGGTGGGGGCAGAGGTATATTATAAAAATCCCTGCACCTCATACTCATTGTCTTTTTTTGGCTGACAGTGAAACAAGTTGTTATTATTGTTCCTGTCTGTTATTACTGTGATTACCTGACCCTAGTGGAAAGGGTCACAAAGGAAGGATGTTTTCTTTTGCAACCCGATCATTCACCAACTATCTCCACATTGTTCTTTTCAGTCAATTTCATTTTTGACAATATAAAAATTTTATATTCCTGCAAATAAACAATCTAATAAATAAATATAGTGTTTATTATTTTTGCTGTAAATTTTCAAGAACAACAAAAAATGTATTCACTTTCATCATGTGTTTAGGTCTTATTCCAATTCTAATCATGGTTTTTTTAAAACAATAAAACACTGCTGAAGGTAATTAAAAAAACGGGTGTCATGGGAAAAACTGACATTTTGATACACTGTCATATTGTGGGCATATTTATCCAAGTTTTTTTCCTTACTAATATTCACTGAATAAAAAGCCCAAAAGCCACTCAAGGTAGAGGATTATTACTGTGTGGAGTTATATTAACTTAGGAAAGGACAAGCATTAGGAGAATAGAGCTAAAGTATACTTTATTAGAAGGAACTGGAAACCCAATCCTAAACAGGAAACAAGGGATAAAATTCTACACTTGTTTAAAAGACTCTGGAGGAGTATGAAGCAGACGATAGTTGAACCTATCTACTCTTATAGCCTTTTAAACGATACAACAAGAAAGTTTTTCAAATATATCAAATAGTAAAAGTTTTGAAAAAAAAATTAAAAAATTGAAATCTTGCTATAATTATGACAGTGTGATTAACATGTTTGATTTATTTTTAATTTATTCATTTGAAAATAAAAAAAAGTATGTTTCTTCTCCAGAGAAAAAAATTATTATGAATGTTTTATCTCTTAGTGGAAATCGGCAATGGTTTAAAATGATGAAAATGTTAGTTTCCCCGAAAGTTTACAAAATTCAAGAAACATTGTACTTAATCATTGTTTATGTATGTGGTTATGTGTGAGAGAGTGTGTGAGTGAACAAGTGAGAATGAAACGAAAGAAAATTTTAAGAAATGTTATTTTCATTATGAAATTAAGCATGTTATTCAGAAAGACCATATGGGCTACAGTTTGCTCATGACTGTTATATATTTATGTTGATCTCTTGAGAATCAATTCATTGTGAATTCTGTCAGGATTTTGAAAAATAAATTAATAAATATGGTGATAATCTCTCATGATTAGCTTTCAATACTGGAGCAGTTTCCATAAAATTTTCAAAAATTGTTTTAAAATTCAATTTACTTGTACGTCTTTGTATTGATAATTTTGCCAAATTTTTTTTCTTAACTCTTTGAGCTCTGCATTCCTGAACAATTTTAACCCTAACCCTGCCTGATCTCTTGAGCCAAAATTCACAAATAATTGGTAGGTAATGATTCACAGTATATATAAAAATAGTTACAAGTGTTTACCCACTCATTTTTTTCTACCACTGTTCAACTGGTGGCTGGTCATTACATCATTTTTTTCTACCACCGGTAAAGTGGTGGTCAGGGTTAAATAAGATCTTTCATCTGGATATGGGGGCATCTCTTTTGATTAGTTTTAACAACTGAGGTTGCCACCTATGTAAATTAAATTAAGATTCCAGGCATCTGGATTTACTTTGCTTTTCGTATTTTCAAGCCCAGTAAATAATTTGAGTCTGTACTGACATTTTGATAAATAAGCTAAAGAACTCAATCTGCGTTTGTTATGCATGAGCAAACTTCATAGTCCAGTGTTGCTTCAAACCAGTAAAGAAAAAAAAATTAATAAAAATCAAAAACAGAATTCAGTAACCAGCTTCCATTCAGCATTTGATAAAACAATTAAAAACAACCAATAAACAGATAAAAATATTGTTATAAAAATAAACAGATCAAAAAAATAACTATAGATATTGAAAATTTTAAAAGAAGACGGAAATATTTCTCTTTCTGCTTACAATTCACAGTCACCGATTTTAAGGTGCCAATTGCTCTACCCTCAGTACACATGTAAAAATTACAGCACATTTGATTATACTCCAGCTTTTGATAGCATTGAAGGAAACCAACCAATTTTCAATTTGCTGAGAGGAGTTTTCATATGAGTGAAGCAATTTGGGATAAATGATTGCTTCCATTAGACTCAGTACCCACAATACAAAAAAAAAATGTTCCTTTGGGTCCTAAGGGAGATAATTTTTAGGGAATGAAGTTAGAATAGGATGTTTCTTGCCTATGTTGAAAATGAGGTTTTAATTTAAAAGTTGCTGAGCACTGAAGAATAGTATTTGTTGATTATTGGAATTTATTCCATATACACCAATCCTATACTTGGAGATATATATATATATATATATATATATATATATATATATAAATTGGTAATATATAAGAACATCATTGTTTTTCAGGTATGGCTTGTAACTAGACTGGATCAGTATGTCATGTAATAGTAATTCAGTAATGCGACCTCTGACCCATGAATTATGTGCATCTTGTACCTTTAAAAAATTAAGACTGTGAGAAACTGATATATTTCTTTTATGAAATTCTTTGATAAATGACTTAGCAGACCTACCAGAATTTACCATTTTTAACATATGCTTCATAGAGTGTAATATTCCTTGGTCTAAGGGATGCACAACATGATAGTAAGTATGCAGTATACACACAATATTCTTGCCCAATATTTCAGCTTGAGGATAGGCTGAAAAATTGTCCAAAATAAGAAAAAATATCATTTTATACTGGGCCATCAGTTGCCAGAAAATTGGTATTCTACCTATAAACTAAAGGCATAAAGTTTGGGGTCATTCTAT
Source organism: Acanthosepion pharaonis (assembly GCA_903632075.3). Taxonomy (NCBI): domain Eukaryota; kingdom Metazoa; phylum Mollusca; class Cephalopoda; order Sepiida; family Sepiidae; genus Acanthosepion; species Acanthosepion pharaonis. Next base: position 743,803 of record CAHIKZ030000520.1, on the reverse strand, counting down.
ATTTCTTTAAAAAATACTTTTAAAATGAGATATTTTTGAGCTTTTTTTTAAAGTAAAAGCTAAAATATCAGTAACTACAGTTTATTTGCTTTTATTTTTCAGTTTTTCTCCAGACTCCTTTTGATACCAAAAAGTTCAAATTTGGATTCATCATACATTTTACTGAATTATGAATATTTTGTATGAGAAACCTTATATTTTGCTTTCACCATTAACCCCTTAATGAACTTTTTGAGATTACCAAAATGGCTGGAGATTTGATTCAGGTCAAGGGACTCATGAAAAAAGACCAATATCATTTGAATTTGCAAAGACATGCTATGCCATCAAATATATATGCATAATTGGAAAAAAATTCACCTTTCAACAAGGTAACAACCAAAACACTCTTCTAAATTATATCAAAATTACCTGGAGCCCCAAAAAAGTAACAAAATTTTTCCTGACTCTTCCATTGAATTAGTATGGGATGAACTGGATAGGCGAGTTTAAAGAGAATATCGAAATAGTGAGAGTGAGCTTTTTCAGTGCTTGAAGAATGCCTGGCAAGGTCTGCCATCTATTTTTTTAAACTGTTGGAAAGAATGCCAAGGATTTGTAAAGCAGCAATTAAAGTGGGTGGTGGCTTTATTGATGAAAACAAAATATGATGCTGCTATTGTATGATAGTTTTTCTTTTTTATAGTTAAGTGCTTAATTTTTGTCAAAACAAATATACTGTAGTTACTGAAATTTTATCTTTTACTTTAAAATAAATACAAAAGCATCTCATTTTAAGGTGTTTTTTTTAAAGAAATACATGGTACACCCAAACATTTTGCCTGTAGTGTATATATAAACAATTTATGGATTTTTTTTAATCCAACATTATTTTTTCATCACTATAAACATTATTTTAGTAAGTATACATGTTTCAGTAGACAGTCCCATTGTTTTACAAATAGTGAAATGAAAGTCTACTGACCTAGATCATCAAGAGTCTTATTAAAGGAAATGTACCTCTTGGCAGGGATTGAACCTGCATTCATTTCTTTGGGGAACCATATTTTAGCCAAGCATACCTTTGCTGTTTAGCCATGATAAGTGGTATGTGATTCACACTAGGAAATACCAAAGGTTTTAATTGAATTTAATATCCAGCAGGAACCTTGGTTTTAGAAGAGTTGATCTGTGGTGACTCAATATGTACTAGGATCACCCTAAGAGGGACCAAAGTAAGTTTTGTACTCAATGTCACCTCAGAAAGTTAAAAGACTTAAAAGCTCCAAATGTAGAATTGGGCCTCAAAGAATATTAGTGAGAGCATCAGCACGAACAAAGAAGCGAACCCAGCTGAACTTAAGATATGCACACACAGGACAGTGAATAACAGGATGTTATTTAAATGCCTGACTTACACAGAGAGAGAGAGAAAATTCCTCACTCTCACAGGAAGACTGAATGTTTGAAGAAGGACCTGAAACCACATACCCTTGATTCTGTTGTTGTTAATTTGATAGAGTCCAGAGGTGAATAGACAATTGTTTTACATAGAGAAAATATAATTTCATATTCTTATTAGTCATTGCTTATATATATATATAAGTAAACAATTTCATTAATTATGCCCAAAGCTTGATATGAACTTCAAAATTCATATCTTAGACTTTTAAAAAAATGGTGATGGAAAGGTAAATTTAGATGAGACCATTCATTTAACTATGGAAGATTATCTGAAAATTACGTTTTGTTTAATTTTCAGCACTTTAAAGTTTATAGGTTACAATAAATTAAAGCAATTCAATAAGTTTTAATAAATAGGTAAAAAGGATCAATTCATGTTCTGATTATGCAAAAAAAAAAAAAAATATGAAAATCACAAATGATGTACAATCAAGTTAATAATATGAACAGGTTCAAAGACCTTTATATGTAGAGAGAGAATGGATGAGAAATAACACTACCAATCAGGATGTAAAACTGTTATATGAGTTTCATTTTCTCATGTCCTGTCTTGGAACAATGCACCATGTTTGTTGCAGACATATTCACCAATGTAAACAGCGCACATAAAAAAACAGCGCAAAAAGCTAAACAAACAATAAAAACAAACAAATAACTAATATATATATATATATATATACATGTGTGTATATGTGATGAAAAATAATTCTGTAATGAATTACACTTGTGGAATTTGGTGTATTGACAATTTTTCTTGTAGAGGACAAATTTCTCCAGCAATTTTTTCCATACACCAACCACTACAAATTAAAAAATAAAATAATTCATAGGGAATCTCTTATTCCCTTCCAGAAAAAAATAAAAATAATGGCAATGTTTAAGCTTTGTGCTAGCCAAAAATGATGTGTCAAAAGATTGGTTATTGACACTGCTATTACTGTATACACCTTTGACACCCTTCGCAATGTTTATTTACAAGATTCTAAAAATATATGAAGCAAGTACAATGTGATATTTATTATTTACTGTTTGATAAAGAATTAAACTTGAAAAGAAATCTTTTTATTCAAAAATTTATCAAAAAATTATCAAAATATGTAAACCAACCACAATGTAATATCTATTATTTCCCATTTTATAAATAACTATGAAAACAAATTTTTTATTCGTAATTTTATAAAAATATCAATGAATTATTGTTGTTAATTCTCAAGAATAAAGAAAATATATAAATCCACTTTCATATGTTTGGGTTTTATTAAAATTCTAATCATTGCTTTTAAAACCAATAAACATTGCTGAGGGAGTCAAAAGTGTATACAGTAACAGCGGTGTCAAAGGAATAACTGTCTTTTTGAAACCATTTTCTTCAAGGCACAAAGGTTAAACATTGCCAGAAAAAAACATCTAAATGCAATTTACATACTTTTTAAATTCCAGGTACCACTCAGATTACCAAGCTTTTAAAGACCACAGAGACTTTATTAGCCACCTGTATGAGTGTGCGTATATCTGTATTTCTTTCATGTGTACCTTGGTTTGCAATGTACACAAATGTCCTGGTGCATTTGTCTTTCAGTCATCCACACTCATAGGCAAAGCCTCCGTAGGGAGAATGGTGTAGACATCACAAAGTAACTGCCGGTATGACCTTGTGAAGTAAAGAAGTAATAGACCCCAAAACCATGTCATGAAACACCAGATTGAGGTAAGGAAGAAGCCGTGGTCATATAATTGCCAACCTGAAAAGACAGAAAGAAAATGTAAATAATTGGAGCAGAATCTAAAATAGTTTTGGATGATTTGACATATGTTACGTAAGCTACAGGCTTTTTTCTTTTAATTGCATTTTCCTTCAATATTTAATTTTTCATGGCCTTCCACAGCTTCCTTATCTTTAATATCAGTGAAATCCCATACCTGTTCTTGAGAAAGAAAGTGGAGTGGTTACCTCCTCTATGATTTTGAATACAAAATTTTCCTTTTCCTAGATTGGATGCCCTAACAAGGCTATGAAGCCTCATCTGTCTTACTATTTTACTCTAGTTAGAAAAAGAAGATTATTGTCTTTCCCAGGTGAATGTAACAAATTCGGCCAGAATTTGAACTTGTTCTGGCAATTCGGTTTTGTTGTGCCAATAACTGATATTTATTTTTGTCTACCAATCTGATATTCGAGAAATTTTATTGAAGAAAAATATCTACTGTCCAGGAGGATTTGAACCTGTGTCAATTCTGGCATTTACAAATTTAATTTAAAACAATGTATCCATCTATAATCAATTTTAAGTTTTGAGATTTTGATAATATACAAATGCACCCACTTTCTTTTGATATATAAGATTGTAGAATTCTCTTTTGTCTGTATGTTCTAGAATTGAAATCAGGGTTACCAATGAAGTCATTAAAGTGAAAGTGAAAATTAGCAACAGTATTTTTACAGAGTGGGCTGAAGAAAAAATGTGTTTATTAGTTATTTATTAATGTGGTAATAATTGTAGGAATCCTCTTCTGTTATTAACTTTTTTCCAATGATAACCCAGCTGGAGGGTTCCCATGCAGGTCAGGATGATGAAGGTGTCGTTGTTGTGGGTTGATGAAACTGAAATGAAGAGGGTGAAGTAGAGAGATGACAAATTGGCATTTGATTTTGGTGAGAAATAAATTGACAACTGTCAGTTGGCAATTCTTTGATAATTGGATTGATTGATTGTTTTCTATGACTTATAACCACTTTGCAGGTTATTTAAAGCCAGAAAATATTTTTAGATTTTAAGAAATTTTTTTTTTAGATATTAATGGTTTAGTGATACAAGTTTTATTAATTAAACTATAGCAAGAGGAAAAGAGGTGAATTCAAACCTTTCTCAAGAGTATTTGTGTGTAAGTGAATATAATGAATCCAATGTATATTGGAACTTGGCTCTCCAATTAAAACTTTTGAGCCATTATCCTTTAACCAACTTGCACATCAGAGTTTACAGCACTGGGTATTCATAAGAGATTACCCATCTAAGTACTGACTAGGCTCAATATTGCTTAACTTCAGTGATTGTATGGGAATCAGTGTTTCAATGTAATGTGGCTGTAAGCCTCTTTGTGGATTTGAGAAAGAATATGATATTAGTTGGGAAAAAACATTTTTTTCATTATCAAGGTCTGATTAGTCAAAATTGTGTTGCTGGAATCTACTTAAAGTAATAAATCTGCTTTGGGGTTGCAACAGTCTTGACCCCATGTAGTGGAGAGTTCCTCTACAGGATGGGCTTGCAAGTGGGCATTTGGCCTTTTTGCAACATTTCTTAAATGATATGTGCTATATTTCATCTGAAAGTAGACAGTCTCTGCATTTCAGAATTGGTCTAACTTTGACCTGACTCCAAGTATTTATCAAATTATGATTGCTTGAAATTAATCGAAACTCACACATGTTTAATCTATTTATTTTTTTGGTTGATCAGTTCTGGAGAACTGCATTTCATTTTTTGCTTCTTTTTGCAAGGAAATTCATTGGAATCCTGTTGAAGTGATAGACAAGTTGAACTTAACACTCTTTTTAAAAAAATAACCTACATCATGTAGATTTTGAGGACTTATAACACAAAATTCAATCAAATTATACAATTTTTTTCTATATTTTGCTTGCATTTTTGTCTTTGACTCCTCCCCTATCTTTGCATAATGCTAACAAAAAATGCTCAACACAAAATTTTTCTCCTTTTTGATACAAGTTCCCAAATATTAAAACGATTTAAATCTGCAAAACGTAAGAAAATTGTTCTTGGGTAAAAAGTTAATATATACTCAATTCCTTTCATATGTTAAATTGATCATTACCCACTTTTGGCACCATAAGGAAAGCATTAAATATTGATTTTTAACGTAACTGTCCTTATATTTATCAGAAAATCATGATCTAAACCTATATTCCTATGCATATTGGTGCACTGAATCCATTTTTGTCACTGAAAGGCCCCACCAAAAGAAGTCCAAACAAGTGAATTGCAAAATTTATATTCTTTTTGAAAATTTTGGTTCATTAATGTAGATCAGCATTTCTAGATGTAAACCCCTATATTTTAATTAGATTTGTGAAAGTTATATTGTAATCTTCTTCTCAGATACAAATAACATTACTATAGTTTCATAATTAAGTTGAAAATCATTCAGGGCGTTCAGCAACCACAAATACCTATTGTGTGTGCCCATTGTGTTCTGTAGACAAGTGTGTATCCTAGATGTTCTACATTAGTATAAAGTTGGGAATCTAGATTGTTAAAAAATCCACGTGTGTACAACAGCCAAGGAAGAATAAACCCAACAAATAATGGCCCAAATATTCTCTTGCACAAAACATTGCAAGCTTATTTTTCTCTTCAGGTAAAAAATCCTTAGAGGCCGTTTTCCATTGTACTGCACTGTATAAGAAAAGACAATCTGAGAGAGCTTGTTGGATACAAGCAATGGAAAAAAGTTTCCTTAACTTTCACAGTATTTTCTTAACAAGAGCTGTAAACTAGATTACAAGTGATTTTAAGTATAAACTGGAATTTATTCTTTATCCTTTGCGGCCATCATGTCAAGGGGAGGTAATTTTATCTGAGAGATTAAACTTCATTTGTATTGCTAATTGTCATGTCAAGGGGAGATAATAATGTCAGACAATATATATCTTAGAGTTATCATTTACTATAATAACCTATAGTCATGGCCAATATAAGGATTCCTCCAAGAAAAAAAAGAATTCGAATGAATTCTTGTCTCCTTTGAGAGATTGCATTTTCAACACCACTAAAAAACATTAAATTCTTACATTGGTCACACAAGCACTACATTTTCTTGTAGGTTGGCTGGTGTAGCAAATGAGTCGACTTCAACAGTGTAAGGGACGCAACTCTTTCCATCTGAAAATGTCTGACACGCTGCAACGCAAAGCCGTGTACACCAAACACGGGTGTAATGCCGTTCTGCCAATTTCTCCAAGCAACCTGCTTTTATGGAGCCCAGACACACCTCATTAGTATGTGTGTAACGCAACTTTGCGTGACTGCACGAGACCGTGAATATTAAAAGTCACGGACGCCATCTTGGATCTTTTCTTTCCTTTCTCAACCCACAGGCCAGGCAGACGCGAGGGCGTTTGTGAGGTAAACCATTTCTATTTTCCCCACACTCCCCCCTGATCTCATGATCACAGAGTTGACAGGGAGGCGGCGATCGCTTTCGCCGGGTGCTTCTTCGAAGAGGGACGCTGCGAGCCTCATCGTTGCTTGCGCTCCTGTCCGAGGTCTGAGGGTCAAAAAACACCGTGTCCCTTGGAAGGCTACTGCCTGATGGAGCTGGCGTGAACCAGAGCGATGCCTCACTGGTCTCAGATTCCGATTCGCTCTCATCGTCCAGCGGTGGTTGCAACTGCGTCGCCGGACGCAGGTCCCAACGTGACGGGGCACACCGTCGACCCGTACGCCTGTGGGCTGATCACCTCAGTGACGCGTCCGGTTCCGTATTTCGTTGTGCAGTTGCTGTGCGGGTTTTAATCCAGACGATATCGCCTTTCTTCAGCCTCTCTCGGTTACTTTCAGTTCCGTCAGCGGGTTGGTCTATGCCCTTCACTCTGACGTGGTACCTATGCAATGTGTCTGCTGGCGCCGTAGAGGTGAGACATCATCCTTCGGGTCACGTTGTATAAGTAGACCGCCTCAGACACCGCGCAGCCGTCCCTGGCTGTGATGGTCTTGACGGTCCTGTGGTTCCGCTCGATGATTCCATTTCCACTTTCGGGAAACCGTGGGTGCACTCCCCAGCCATCTGCAAACCTCCAATTGCTCGCTGGGTGAATGCGGTGCCATTGTCAGTTAATATCTCCGTTGGGGGCCACGTTCAAGGAAGATACTGTTTAACTGACGGATGATAGTGGCTGCATCTTGCCGACACAGTAGCCGCCATATCGCAAAACCTGGATGGACCGCAATCAATTAGTGTCAGGAAATCCTCGCCGTTGTGGTGAGTAACATCTATCGCCAGCCGGCTCCAGTGGCTCCTTACGCTCAGCTGCCCTTTCTTCCAGCAAACGGGTGCTGGGTCTATAGACTGGCATGCCACGCAGCTTCTGACCACTCTCCTGACGTCTGTCTTTTGTACTCCTGGGTCAACCAACTTGGCGAAATTCAGTGTCCGCTTGACTCCACGGTGCCCGCTTTGTTGGTGGACTTCTTTGATTCGATTAAATCGAACGGGACTCACGGACGCAGCGCAGACGGGTTGCACGGGCTCAATAGCTTTCTTAGCAGCGTCAAGCCACCTTTGGGGCACCCTCGTTAAACAATCTGCTTTGTTGAGGCTAGATTTGACCAGGGACACCTCCATTGTCAGTGCGTATTCTTGCACTAGCTTCACGATCGTGTCGAGCCGTCGCCGGATAAGCATCTCGCTGGTGGCTTTAGTCCGCACCCTGGCCCTCCCGGTCAGGGTATCAGAGATCCACTTATAAACGCAAGCGGAATCGGTGAACAGACGCAGGGTGGTCAACTTCCAGAGGATCGCCAAGTTGATCCCCTTGATGACAGCATCGAGTTCCGCTAGGTTTATGTGTTGGGAGTCCCTTTTTGACGTAACCAGCAAGCATCTTCCACCACGGCTCCATCATGAACTATCGACACGCCGGTTGCAAGAGAGCTTGCGCCAACCCACACACCGAGGTCTTGGCTGTCAATGCACCATCTGCCCCGCTGGGTCTTCCTTGTGTACTCTAGCGAGGACCTCCCTCATCATGGTGTTGAGAGGGGCGTCGTGAACTTCGTCATCCCATCCAGTGGTGACGTCAGATGCTCTCCGCTTGATAAACGCCACCGCAACACGCAGCCAGCCACCTACAGGAAGGTGCCCAACTAACTTGCCGCACAAGGAAAATATGCTTCGTCGCGTGACAACGTGGGGGGGGGCATGTCTGGGAGTTCGTTTCCCCGTTTCCAATACAGAACATCATCTTCTCCCCAGACCTGCAAACCAAGCACCCGTGCACCATCCTGTAGCCTCTCCGGTTCCTTGCTGAGGAGGCCAAAGTTGTAGAGATGCTCCTTCATGCGCGCCTCAGATATGACTCCTTCGTTCACGTACACGTCATCAATATATGCAGATGTTGCCCGCTGTATGCGCTCATCCTTCGTCAGAATGGCGTCAACAATCATCTGCATAATCGATGGCGCCACATTGAGTCCAAACCCCATGCGGGTCAGGCAATACCTTTGCCCCTTGATAAGCACAGTTTGATAGGGCCACAGTGATTGGTGCACACGCACTTGAAGGTATGCCTTGCGAAGATCCAGCGCAGATACATTTGATCCTGCTTGTCGCCATTCCCTTAGCTTCTCGGTACACACGTCCGCGCGGGCTGTAAAAGGGTCCACGTGCTCGTTCAGTTCCCGATAGTCGAGCACCGGCCTCACCTTTTGTTTGTTGTGCTGGAGAACTGCCATTAGCGGGATCAGGCCCTTCAGGGCCCCAATTCCTTCTCTGGATAAGGAACCAACCATCCGTTATTAATCCAGGCTCGCAACTCCTTGTCGTATTCCCGGCGAGCTCACAGGGGGATTTTATACTCCGGCACACTGTTGTACAGCTTCTCTGGCGGTTGATCGTCTGACCATTTCCAAGATACCGTCCAGGACTTTGTGCGCTGGTCGAACTCCGCACGAAAGTCAGGCCGTTCCAGCTCCATTGCTGCACCTAGAGCGAGACCTGTCTCAGTGAAACGCGCCCGACCCTCTTCGTCAACATGGACACCACCCAATTTTTTGATGACGTCCATTCCCAGGAGCAGATCATAGCCGAGCAGCCCTCCGTCCACGACCAGGGCTTGTACAGCTACTGCAGGCCCATCGCCGATGCTTGCGCGGATGACGCTCACTCCACAAGAGGTTAGCGAGCCCCCGCCAACAGTCAGAACTGGAATATTTTTCTCGTCCCACGTGTCACAACATGCCTTGCGCACAAGGGTCTGGATGCACCCGGTGTCAACAAGCGCGAAGCGCTCACGCCCGTTAATCCGCACGCTCACTGCGGGTAGTGCTTTGTTCAGCGGCGATCTGGGGAGAAGACTGGCGCTGTAGCTTACTCCCCTTGTCCGTTTCCCAGACAGCTTCTTGCTACGTGGCCCAGCTTGTCGCACCTGTAGCAACGCATACGTCTCCGTGTTTCTCGGTTATGCGTATCCTTCGCACCGCTTCGGCAGTCTTTGGAAAAGTGGTTCAGTCCGCCACATTTATAGCACCTTATGTCCTCAGTTGGTGGTGCGGGTGCTTCCACGGCTGCTGAGACAGGCTCCGCGTCGTCCTTTAAAATATTCCGGGCTCTGGCCAGTAACTCGTCTAGCCCCAGCTCATTGAGCCTTGACGATACTCGTAGCAGTCGACTTGCGTTGTCTGGGAGTCCTGCCAGAAAGGCGCATCCTAGGATTTGGTCGCTTGCTCCACCGAACGGTGCGGCCAGCTTCCTCAAATCGGCCAGAAAGACATCTACTGTTTCATCTGGCCCAAGCCGTCGTTCGGTAAACTGCCTCCAGGCGACAAAGGGGTCCGCACCGAATGCTGCGTATAGAGCTTGTTTTATTTCCTCCAAGTCTGCGTCATCCCTTAGCTGCTGATACACAGCGTAAGCTCCTTTGGTGAGCCTAAGAGGGATGACCAGTGCGGGATCTTTAATTTTACACAGCCGGCAGACCCGCTCGGCCTTTTCCCACCACTCGACCACAGACGGGCCAGCGGGGGAGCCGTCGAACTCTGGTATCAACTTCAAGTCGAATCTGTCCATGTTGCAATAATGGCCGAAATAGCTTGTAGCAAATGAATCGACTTCAACAGTGTAAGGGACGCAACTCTTTCCGTCTGAAAATGTCTGACACGCTGCAACGCAAAGCCGTGTACACCAAAAACATGAGTGTAATGCCGTTCTGCCAATTTCTCCAAGCAACCTGCTTTTATGGAGCCCAGACACACCTCATTAGCATGTGTGTAACGCGACTTTGTGTGACTGCACGAGACCGTGAATATTAAAAGTCACGGACGCCATCTTGGATCTTTTCTTTCCTTTCTCAACCCACAGGCCAGGCAGACGCGAGGGCGATTGTGAGGTAAACCATTTCTATTTTCCCCACAGCTGGTCACTTATTAAAACTTCAATTAATACACATACTGATCATCGCATCACAACCATACCAAAATATAACAGTTAACATAAAACAGTAGATAATATCAAAATACTATATTGCACTCACTGGAAGGAAAGACTCAAAATACTCAAAGATATTATTATGCAAAAGAAACAACTTGCATTAGATAAAATATCTTTCACCACAGGAGATGACATTTTAAAATGTGTATAAAATATTCAATATATTTGTTTTCCAGTGCTATCAACCTTGTAGAAATTGTTCTCAATATAACATTAAATATATGTGTGTGATATAAGCAAATTTAAATTGTAACATTCCAAAAAGTGCTAGGATTTAGCTAAGAAAACTTTTGTCTATAATACTGACCAAGGTGATTGAAAGTACTTGAACAAAAATAGAATAAAAACATGAACTTTGGACAGGTTAACCATAAATTTAATCTGGATGTGTGACAACTTACCTGGAAAATTATAAAAATATAAAAAAAAGGACAATAACAGAAATTAAACAGACTTTCTTGGTTGAATTTAATAAAACTTTTGTTTGAATTTCTGGTATGATGAATTATCATTATTTACATTATTTATATCCAGACTATAGTCCTCATCTTTGTTGTTATTATCATAATGTTTTGGCTGTTGTGCCCTCCAGGCTTCCTCAGGTGTATATTGATCTGGGTAACCTACAGGGAATTCTGAACTAAAGTAAATATTAATATCTCCTACCCACACCACTTCACTAGTAGTCAAGCAAAATATTGGTTTTAAAACCATTATTTTGTACGAAAGCTAAATCTTTCAGTAATTTGATGGTAAAATATATTACACTATCATCTAACAATTGCACATTAAATACCTGTGTTATTAATTTTGTCTCAGTTTCTCATATATTAAGTGCATAGTGATAGAAAATAAAAACAATAGTATGCTGGTGACCAAAATTTCCCCATCTCTAAAAATAGATGCATATTCAGAATCATAAGGCTATGAAGTCATTTCTACAAACCAATCACAGATGCTTCCAACAATGATATGACAGGGTAGTCTGACAAACTAATCAGAAATTGTCCTGACAAGGATACAAATGGCATAGAATAGTGAGCTAATCAGAGATAAAATTTGTTCTCAAACAGGATATGAGTTCATCATCAGAATCCCAAGTGGTAATTTAGAAATGGGTCTCTTTGGCTCACTAAAATACTTATATGAGGAGATGGACAGTCAAATCAAATCAGAATCAAGGAATTAATTTTGTCAGTCCTTCGGTCATTGTAACATAACCAGAGCGAAAAGAGGACACTTATGCGTAACCGATGCAGAGAGTCTTATATCCCCCTCTATCATTTACACAGGTGACTACTACATCTGAATATATATCAGTGAATGTCGACTCTGGGGGTTGGGCTTGTGGGGCTTAGCCTAAGTGAATCAGCATTCAAGTATATCTATTTCAAAGCAACAAAAATCTTTTGTAGTGCGTCATTTTCATTCTTGACTTCAGCGGATCCAAAATTGTTTTAACTTTGTGATTCAGAATATTGACTGAAGTACATTCTGTTAGTATTGTTCATAATAAAGAAGAAAGATGAAAGGAAAAAAAAAAAAACCAAAGAAATTAAGTAAAAAAAAAATGAAATAAAATTAATGTGGCTAATCAGGCTGTGTTCATTTGAGGCTTATCAACCCTATTATACTTAATAGGCAATGTATTTCTTCTTTTAATTTTATAAATAATCTTTTAAAAATCTTTAATGTCTTGTATGTCCTGTTTTTCAAAGAACATATTTTTTATTTTCAAATGTCCATTTTAAATATTTATTCTGTACAATATAAGGATTTTTAGCTGAATGTATCAATTGAAAAAGAGAAAATTAAATTTAGCCTGACTTAAAGTCAGCAAAAATCAAAGAAAGTGGCAGCCTTAACTTGTCAACTGGAGGGTTGGGGTGAGGAGTTTAACTGGGGTAGTGTTGAGGAAATATGATATTAGCCAACTATTCCTGTCTCTACCATCAGTGACTTGATAACCAGCCTATAAAACAATAAAAAATGTAAAGGGGGCAATAAACAGACAAACATATCAAAGATTTTGTCCTTGCTCTTTTTTCTTACATGTTTGTAAAATTTTTTTAAAATAAATGTTTATTTTTATAGAATTATTACAATTAATATTAAAATACCAAAATGTGTTTTTTTTTTTAATTTCTTGCACAGAGATTTTAAAAAATTATTTATTTTAGTTAGAGTAAAGGAATCATTTTAGCATCTAAGTTATAATAGATTTTGTTGAAGATTGTAATGCACCTGACAAACATTGATGACATAGAGTTATCACTAATATATATATATATATATATATATATATATATATATATACAAACACACAAATAAACACACACATTCTCCTGGATATGTACCAGGACATTTACCTTTGAACTCCTATCTTATTTCTCTGTATATGTATTGTGCTATATAAACATTTTATTTGTTTATATTAATTCCCTGTGGATTTTCTTTCAACTGTTACACAAGACCATATAGATATATGATGGGTAAGTATGTTGTCATAAGATAATCTCACCATAGCCACTAAATGTTTTAAGCTTAAAGGAAAATGTTATCAAAAATTTTACACAGAAATGGTAGGGAGTTTGTTTCTAGTATTTTTCCCCTGTAATGAATGTTCAAGTTCAGGCAAAGGCCATGATTTGAAAAAGTTATTTTTCAGGTAGGCAAGGTCTTCTCAAATTTAGACAATGAATGTTGCAGAAGTTTTTCACACAACCACTAAATTTGCCTAATTGCAAATTACTGTATTACTAACGTAGCAAACATCTATGGAGGCTTCTACCTGGGACTGAATACTATTTGAATTGGAAGTACAAATGTCAATAGCTCCACCCCCAAGTAGATGTTGAATAGACAAAAAAAAAAAAATGAAACACACACACACCTACATATACATATATGATTAATATATAACAGAGTGATCTTAACTTCCAAGAGAGAATCAACTCTTCTTCTTCTATGAGCTGTATCCATTCAGGACATTGACAATCATGGCTCTGCACATTTTCCTATCCTTTGTCGCTCATAGTAAATTTTGTCTTTTCGTAATCTCTCCTAAACCTTGTTCTGCCATCCATTTATACAAGCTAGTTAGGTAGTTTATGCCATGTTTTCTTTTGATTTTTCAACATATTTGTTGTTGCGTATGTATGTTGAAAAATCAAAAGAAAACAGTTAAATCCATCACTTCAGTTTAATGTCTAATACCTAAACATTTCAGTTAACCTGATGAATATTATGAGCAGCTTTTAAATCTAAACATTTTGAAAACCTAACAACATTTTGTTTTTGTTTATATTTTTGTTGGCAAATAAAATCATTACATTTGCCTTGATAAAGTCTGTCAGGATGATAAAATGCGTAGACTAAGTATAATTTTTCCTTGTTTATTTTTATTAATTTTGTCTCTTCTACACTCCATCTGAGAATATTTACATTCTATATATATATATATATATATATATATATATAGGAGGCATGGTGGGATAGTGGATAGTGGCTCAGATTGAGGAATTGGAATGCTGAGTTTGAATTCCAGTCAAATCTATTACATTCCCTTACATGCTAATACCCTTGGGAAAGGTATTAATCCTCTTCTTCTCTCTCCAGCTATGGGTAAATATCAGGACAGACTGGGTTCTATAGCCTTGGATGGCAAATGGTCTAGGAGAAGGACAACTCTGAATTCAAAACCTGCAGAGGGTTGTTTGGGGACCTGGTGGTATATAGTGCACCAGGTAAAATCTACCTTACTTATATACACCTCATTTTTTCTGAGATTTCTGCATATTAGTCATATTATAGTATCACACAACAAAGCACTCAGCAAGGATTGAACTCATTAACAATGAACTCTACCTTGAGAATCATTACTCTATAGTAGACATATATTTACTTGGTTTAAAGTAAGATATAGAGAGGAATGTTAAAGAGACCATGAAATAGAAAGCCTGTAAGAGGGTGCAGTCAAGTGACAGAGTGGGTGAGTTAAAAAGAAGACAACATACAGAGAGAAGGAAGGAGAGAGAGAGAGAATTTGATAAAGGGGAGCATAAGTTAGAGCTAGCTTGAGTTAAACAAGAATCATGAGAGAGAGAGCAAGAAAAAAAAAAAAGAAAAGCTGGCCACAACTAAAGAAAAGGAAGAAAGTCTGGCAGAATACCAAATCTAGTAATCAATAATTCCAAATCTGTAACTGATTCTATCTTCTCCTTTTGAAAATCGTGTGCTTAAGTGCTCTGAAAATAGCAACCAGTTCTGATTTGCAAGACATACATCGTACAAATAAGGAATCTAATATCTCACAGGACCTGTGGAAAGTCTATGGTACATTTTTTTTGCCATTTATCAAAATAGATGTCTGTATGTTGCAATAATATCAAATTAACAAGGAAATCATATTATTTACAGATTTAAATAGAAGCATCAAACTTAATTTTTTTTTTTTTTGCAATTTAAGAACATAGGCGTCTCTATGTTTCAATGTTATCAAAACTGACAAGCAAATCATGTTTGCTGATTTAATTTTCAACACCTTCAAAACAGGGACAAGGCCTTATAGATAAAATTTCTTTCAAATTGTCTCATTTCCTGGAAGTCAGTAGTTTAATCCTTGGGCAAGTCAGGACAGTTATGAGTTCAGAAAGAAGGACATTGGATATTTTTTTTTTTTACTGTAAGGTTCACCCTTTGCAAGGCCCGGGGGATACTCGAGGTAGAGGATTACATTAGGAGGCAATTTGTGCAGATTGGAGTAGAAGATAACGATTAACCCTAGCCTTGAACAAGTTAAGATTGTAGTGATTGGGGAAACATCCACTTGGGAGTTGGTTCCACAGAGCAGTGGTTCATGGGAAGAATCTGTTTGAGTGGAACTTACTTCTCACCGATGGAATACAGAGGGAATGTTGATGGTTTGCTAGTATGTAAGTGGTATATCATGTCCTTGCCATGATGGTTTGAATTGGTGGGACCAGGGAATGTAGTTCATCTGAGCACTTTCCATGGAAATAGCGAGAGAGCAGTGAGAGTGGAGAATAATTCATCATTAAGAAGAGCTCGGAGATACTTTTGGAATCTATCAAGGCTGAAGAGGTCTGGGCAGCTCCTGCCCAAATACGATAACAGTACTTCATTTTTGGCCTGATTTGGCTTTTGTAAAGGTAGAGGATAGCACGAAGAGTCTTTAATGGAGCGATACAGCAAACTGGCCATTTTACCTGCATTTTTAGTAATGGATCAAAATAACAGGAAACAAAGAATGAGAATCTGCACGATGGAGAGTCCTGTTCAAAATTCACTATAAGTTATAGCAAGATAATTGTAATAAAACAACCAAAATACCCAAAGAATTACTGTAGTGCAGTAACTTTCATACTAAAAATAGAGTATTGCAATCATTTGGGCTGGGAGCAATGTGTAGTATCAGTTCTTCACTTTTCTGCCATCTCTATTTTTTTTGGGCATATCTGGTCCTGTCTCATTATACAAAATGGGAGGGTTGGTGAATACCAATGCCAGTATATCAGTGGTCGTAAGATCTAGGCAATTTTTGTTCTCAGCCCATATGTAAGTATATCAGCACTCCACATTAGAAATGAACTTTGTGTCACACCCAATCATGGTGGGGAGGGGAGTAAATATTGAACTGCCCTGTCCTCATTTTCCAGCCTTGATAGAATTCAAAGTCATCTACGTGGCCTTGTGGGGGATGAGTTATTTTCTATCCTGCCACCCCTTTCCCACAGATGCAAAGTTTGAAGCCTGCCCCTACTCTATTGCTATTTCCATGACAAGTGTTTGGATGAGCTCCATTCTTTAGTTCCACCATTTCAGAACTTTATAGCAAAGACCTACCATGTTGCATCCACAGAGTAGAACCACTGTCACTCTTTCTGTATTCCAACTGTAAGGTGGAAGTTCCACTCAACTTTTTCCCCAAGAATTGTTGCTTGTGAAACAGACTCCCGTGTGGATACTTCCCTGAACAGTATAATCTTTATTTTCTTCAAGATGAGAATCTACTATTATCTATCCTCTATATCCATATAATCTTCACTTCCGACTCTAACATCCACATCATGCACCTTATTCAGTAACTCTTTACCTTGAGTGGCTCTTGAGTCTTGTATTGGCTGAACTTTATGAAAAAAAAACCCAGAACAACAGCACGCTATCTTACAAATTCAGACAGAATCGCCCCTGATGATGACTTATGTGATTTGAAAGCTTAAACACAACATGAATTTTAGCTATTTTATACATCAACAACAGCCACATACTAGAAAAAATAATCAATAAATTTAATAGACAAAAAATATCCATTCTTATACACACACACACATATATATATATATATATATATATAATTTTTGGTTTACCCATTATCAGTGCTTTGTTATTAGGTAAAATAAAATGAAAACATTATTTTTGCAGTCAATATTCATTTAAATGATCTGCTAAATGGACATTGTGTTGTGATGTCATTTTTGAATTTGAATGTTTGTGACATTAAATTTTATTAATTATTGATTGTTTTAACTATATATATATATATATATATATAAATAAATATAAAAGTAAACATAGAAGTCAACACTTAGAGGCGACAGTCCGTTTCATGCTATATGCAATCGTCAGGCCATATATATATATATATATATATATATATATAGGGAAGAGGTTGTAGTTGTTTCAACAAGAGAAATAGATAAGATAAACTGCAAACGTTTTTGGTTGAAATTTTTATTTTTAATTTTAAAATATATATTATACTCTATTTTCCATAATTCTGCTACTATTATAAACTCTTATCACCAATTCAAGAAAGACATTTGAATCACTACCATGCAAAAAATTCATTTTTATAATATGTGGAAATATCTACTCTTTGCTTGAAGATATATATACACACACACAGAGACAAACCTCTCATCAACTGGCTAATATTGGGTAGGGGTAGTCCATTAAAACCAATTGTCCGTAGATGGGAAGGGATTATTTTTGAGTTATAAAACCACTATAGTAACTACCAGTAGTTATGATCATAATTTAAATACTATAAACATGTATATATGGCATAAATATATACTGTTTTTCCTAGTATGTGTATACATATTCCTTCTCCATACATATATAGTTTTATTATAAGGAAATATTGTGTGTGTGTGTGTATATATATATATATATATATATATATATACACACACACTTCATATGGCGTGTAGGATTCATGTGTGTTAGTGTGCGTGCATGTGTATGTATGTATATATTTGTTCTCCATAGATATATTTGTATGATGTAGGGGGGGGGGGGGTTCGACTAGTGTGTTCGGCCATTATGAGTGTATCATGTGTGTTTATGTGTGTGGTGTTATGATTTGTCTAGTGCTGGTTTAAATTTGTTTATGAAGCTTTTTTTTGTATTTGTAGGTAAGAATAATTGTCTGTTTGATATATTGGCATAATTTTAAATTTACCTTTGTTGCATTTGTAGGTTTGTTGTGATACAGAGTTTCCTCTTTCTGGTAATTTAATGTTGCTTTTGTGAAGGGAAACTCTGTTTAGTGCTTGGTTGATACCTACATAGGACTTGTTGCATTTTGTGCACTTGAGTGCATAAATCATATTCTTGGAGTTGCAGTTTAAATTTTTCTTTATTGTGAATGTTGTTGTGAGGTTTTCAGAAGTGTAAGAGTTTCCTTTTATAATGATATCACAAACACCACATCTTTTCTTGTTGCATTTTGCAACCCCCCTGTATTATGTGTTGGCTAAATTTAAATGAGGTTAATATGTATTTTAGGTTTTTTGATTGGTGTTTGCTTTTAATTATTTGGTTTGTTTTTAGTATATTTTTCATTTTATCATTGTTGTTAAATAGGTCTAGATTCCTTATAATTTCTGTAAATAGTTCTGGATTGTTCCTGTATGTTGAGACATATATTAGAATTTGTTTGACATTGCATTTCTTTGGAATTTGTAGTTGGTCTAAAGGTATTTTTTCTGCTAGTTCAAAACCTTTCTTTGTTAGTGGTGTTTTTTGAGAATTTTATGTAGTTCTTTCAGGCGGGTCTTTTGGAGGTGCTTTAGTGCAAATCCTACATACTAAGGAATAGGGGATGGATTTTAGACAGATTTTTGGGTGATGGCTATTGAAATAAAGAATTTGTTAGGTGTCTGTAGGTTTGTGGTAGATATCTGTGATAATGTGGTTATTTCTATTTCTGATGGGTATATCTAAGAATGACAGTTTGTTAAAATTATATTCTTGGGTGAATTTAATCATCGAGTGTAAGTTTTGAAGTAGAATGTGGAATTGGTTAATATCGCCCCATGAGGATTTCCAGAAAATGAAGCAATCATCTAAGTATCGCTTCCAAGATTTAGTAAAGTGAGTTTTTATATTTTCCTCATATATTTACTGTATTTTCATAGAGGTTTTCCTTTAGGTAAGCTAAAGTTAGAGTGGCATATATTGATGCCATTTTTATTCACATTATGGTATTTAGGGTTTGGATATAGTTTTTGTTGTCAAATTCAAAAGTATGTTGTTCAGGATTAGGTATGTTGCTATATAGGCTACTGATGTCAAACGTTGCTGTGAGTGTTCTCGGATCTACTTTTTATGGTATAGAGCTAAGGAAGTGGATATCATCTCTAATGTAGCTCTTAAAAAATGGTTGCAGTATGGTGTCTATTAGGTTACCGAGTCTGCTAGTTGGACAGACTGGTTCTGCCACTATGGCTCTGAAAGTAAGGTCACTGGGTTTGGGATGTTAATACATTCAGATTTTTGTGTCTGGATAGCTGCTTTTATTTCACTTGATTTGTGAATTTTTGATAGTCCATAAAAATTGCTTGTTTTGGGGATGAAGCTTAATAGGAAGTCCTTTTCTTTTTTTGTTCATATCTTATTAAGTGTTGTGCAGAGTTTTGTAATTTTTTATATAATATTTTTGTCTATGTTGGTATCAATTAATTTATAGTTGTTATCCCCTAGTGCCTTTAGAATTTTTGTTTTATGGTATATTTTGTCCTTGATCCCTAAAATGCTGCCTTTGTCTGCTTTCTTTATAATTATGTTCTTATTTCTCTGCATGCTTTCTAAGACTTGTCTTTGTATGTATGTAAGCTTATTGAATGGTTTGGATTTTTCTTGTTGGTCGAGGTTCCAGAGTTTTTCAAAAAATTTGTTTAGTTCATTTGTAATATTTTTGTTTGGGAAGAATTTGGATTTATTTTTTAATAATGAGTCATCTGTAATGTTTTTGTTATTATTAAATGTTTCTTTTAGTTTGAGTTTGTGTTCAAATTCTCTGAGGTCTTTTTTTTAGGTCTGTTATATTGATTTTTGGGGGACAGGGCAGTATTTTAGGCCTAATAAGTTGATTTTGTTCAATAAGTTGATTTTGTCCTTTGTAAGTGGATATGTAGATAGGTTTATTATTTTTGGTTTTGTGTTATCTAAACTGGCCTTCTTGTTCCAACTGAGGTTTCTAAAAAAAATAATGATTGTTTCTTTCTACACATTTCAGGTTTTCTAAGAGATAACCTCTCTTTGTATGTTTTGGGTCTTCTAGACAGTGACAATTTCTCTTGGTAAAATTGGGGTTGTTATTTTTAGATGACTCTATATAAGTACGTTTGTTTTTTGTTACAAGGGGTGTTCCAGATGTTTCTAGATTTGTTGTTTCTGTGTGGGGTTAAGTAGAGATTTGTGGGGAATTTTGATTGTATTTCTTGATATGGATATTGGTTGTCAGGTTTGTTTTGTTAGGTGGTATCTGTAAGTGTTGGCTTTGTGAACATGTTTGTATGTGTTCTGTCCTATATCTGGCTGTGTTATGGTATAATGGTATGTTGTAAACGTTTGTGTGTTGTTAAGTGTATTTTGGTAATTGTGTTTGTGTGTGGTAGTATGTATTAGGGTTCTTACCTCTGTTGTGTGGTTTTCTTTGTATTTGCTGATCTTGAATGTATTTCTTTTGCATTGAGTATTGTATTTTATTGTGAGTTTGGTTTGTGGTTTTATCTCATTATTCGATTTTTCCTTATTTGGTAATGTTTTTAAAGCAGGTTGTTTTTCTTTCCAAAATATTTTGTGATTTTTCTTCCTCTTCTTTGCATTTTGACTCCCATATATATATATATATATATATATATATATATATATTACTTGTCTAGTTTTGATCCTGTTTATTACTTATATGATGAGAAAGATGAACATGAAAACTATTTCCTCCATTTCTAAATCAACCTTGTTTCAACCTTTTGGGATTTCATCCACTGATACTTTTTTTTCATCAACACGGATCAAACACAATCAAATCTGACCTGATGGAGCTGAACAGAAATTATTTGCCAGTTGAACATTTACCAATTTTGATTTGGAAATGTCAACAATATCTCTCAGCTATGCTACATCTTCTGACAGTCAAATTAGAGACCTTAGGTAAGTTGTATTCCCCACTTTCCACAATATCTTCCCAATACATTTGTGATGGCAAGGTTAAAAAAAATGACAGGTGAATGATTGTTTCAGTGTGCTGAAGTGGCGAACATGCTATCTATCACAGATCAGAGAAAGTTTCACCCTTTCTAAACAAGGTCCAAAGTAGATGTTTAAACCAAAGTTTTATTAGAAGGAATGCATCAAGTTTTAGGTGGGGGGTTATTGCAAAAAAACAGGGGTTTTAAAGAAACATGCAGTTTTTACTTGGAGGGATGGAGAGAGTAAAAAGGGGGTGTGACTGATACAAGAGTGAGACAACAAGTGAATAAAAAGGAGAGAGTTTAAGAAAGAGAGTGAAGGTTTTTAAACCACAGATAAAAGTCGGACATTACTCCTGTGTTAAACTAGAGACAAAAAAGAAAATAGAACAAGTAAGAGGAAACAAATTGGAGAGTAAGAAAGACAGAGGAAAAGGATGAAGAGTTAGAAAAAGAGGGTTAGACAGAACTAGAAAAAAGAAAAGGGAAGAAAGTTGAGAGAGTGGGAAGAAAGAGTGTAAGAAGGAATAAATTGAGAGAGAAAAGGAAAGAAACAGTAAGAGAGGCAAGGAAAAGAAAGATGGTAAGAAAGAGAAAAAAGGTTTGAGGAAGATTAGAATAGGAAAGAGGAAGAAGAGAAATGTGGCAAGAAGGTAAAAAGAGAGACATGAGAAAAGGTAGATAAGAGAGAGCATGAGTAAGAAGTGACAAAATGAGAGAGAAAAAAGAAGTGAGAGGGAGAGAGAGAGAAAAGGGAAGTGAATATGAGAGGGAAGAATCATGTGAAGATGTGAAAGAGATAGTCTGAGTTAAATTAGAAGAGATGAGAAGAGGAGAAAGCTGGTGTGGAGTTAAGAGTGATTAATAGCTAAAGAGATTTACATTGGGGAGAAAAAAAGAGAAAAGGTAAGAAACAAAAGTGGAGAGAGATCTTTAAAAGGAAAGGTTCTTAAGAGAATGCTAAAATGAGGAAGAGAGAAAATGAAGAGAGTGGAAAGAAAATGTTTAAAAGGGCAAGAAAAATAAAAGGAAAAAAAGTAAGAGAGAAAATTTGTGGGAGAAACAGTAGGAAAAAATGATATATGAAAGAGAGTAGTTGAAACAAATAGATACAATCATAGAGAGGGGGAAAATTCTGAGAGAAAGAAAGAGAAAACATGAACAAAAACTGATGGTTGTGGTGGTGATGAGGGGGGGGGCTTCCAAAAAGTGATATGAGTGAGAGATAAAAAAAAGAAAAAGTAAAGAAAAGAGAAATAGTTAAGCAACGATGCAGATAAACAGTTAAGATGGCTGGAAAACAATCTTTACCGATGCAAGAAAAGTGTGCAGAAGGCTTGTGTATGTCCTGACACTAAGATTACTTTTTGATGGACCTTTGGGCACCTTTTTGGATGACTCCACATGACTGCTCTTTATCTTGTCAATACCTGCCATCACAGGGGGGGGGGGGTGATTTGACAGAGGATTTCAGATTTTCCCAAAGTTACTGAAATGTCTGCAAAGATATTTTTGAAAACTTTCCAAAGAACTTTTTAATGCTATTTCTCTTTGTCTTTCTCACACGCAAACAGAAATATCCCAAAATTCTAAAAGCAGTCCAAGATTCTGCAGAGTTGTCTAGGGTACTGAAAACTATAAATCCTCCTGTTGTGCATAAATAAGTAGGTTTTTATGACATGCTATGTTGGTCATACAGTTATTAAAGGAAGTTTTTTAAAAATAGATATTCCTAATTTTCAATCACATATCTAAGCTTTTCATTCCAACAGTGAATGTGGCTTTATGACATATTGACTCATATATGTTGGTCATATAATTATTAAAGGAAGATTTTCAAAATAGATTTTCTTAATTTTCAATTACATATCTCAGCTTTTCATTCTGATACTGATGTAGCTTTATGACATATCAACTCCTATATGTTGGTCATATAGTTTTAAAGGAAGATTTTCAAAATAGAGTTTCCTAATTTTCAATTACATATCTCAGCTTTTCATTCTGGATCATAAAATCCATCAACCTAAATCATTCTATGATCTTTTGGAGATGTGCTATCTGTATAGAAACAGTGTCTTTTTCCAGTTGTGTCAAGCAGGAGCAAACAGAAAGTTTAAACATTAACGACTATTTTCAGCAATGTATGCAATACAGCTCATTCCTTATTAAACAACTTGAACTCAGGATTGAACCCAGAAAGGATTCTGCTGTCCATGATAAGAAAGAAATCAATTAAAAATTGCCAATATTAGATATCTCCCAGCACGAGAGCAAGATAAGAATGGCCTATATTCATGGATTAAATAAAGGGTTCTGGTTGAAATTTAGAATATGTTACTGAATATAACAAATACCTGAAAATGTTTGGAGGGTATAATGACTGAAAGGTGGTAACAACCAAGATAAGGACAATAATCAAAGTAAAGCAGTGTATGATAATGATAATTTTTTTATCTCAGAAATTCAAACAAAAAAAATATTTCATTTGAACAAACATCATCATTTTTATTAGAATGTAATATGGCACCGGATCAAATGCCATTTGCATGATCATTACTGGTTTTATAGGTGCAGGTGTGAAAAGAAGAATAATACACTAAAAATACATGTCCCCAAGGATGCATGGTCCAGTGGATAAAAGTGTTGGTTGAGTAATCCAAAAAGTGACTTTACCCAAAGAGTTGTGAGTTCAATACCTGGTCACAACAGAGTGAACAAAAACATGGATCGTTGAGTTACTAAAGAGAATTAACTGTTACTGAGATATCCCAAAAAGGTCAAGTGGAATTAGAACAATCTAAAAGTGGACTAAATTATGGCTTTGTTTTGAAATTCCAGTGTATATCACCTAAAGAATGTACAATGACTGAAACATTGTGAATATGGTAATAAAGATGAGGACAACAGTCTGAATAGTGTAAATAGTTACAATACCTCAACTCAGAAATAGAGACAGATAAAAATACATGCATATCAATGAAATAGCATGACTGGAACACAGAAGAAAAACACAGTATTGAGGAAGATAACTTGTATTTTATTTTGTGTCCATTGAGAGAAAGTGGCCTCTTGAATTTAAAACATGGAGACAGCTGGAACTGCTGATCTGTCTTGCCTTGTCGGCTTCTGCTATCGCTGCAACGATTCTCTTTCTGTCCCTATGAACTCTTCTCCGACCCACTCTGCACTCCTTTTGCTGTGCCCCTCCCACCTGCCATGAGTGCCCAGAATATATAAGCTTTTCATTCCTTTGTCCTGTCAAGCCTAATTGACATAAAATTTCCCATTCATCCACTTGAGACTTGGCTGTCTCAAATTCTAACTCCATCTTGGCCCACTTGAGAAATTCAGGAGTAGAGATTTTCAATCCTTCAAAGGACACCCATGTATTATGTTAAAAGAATTTCTTTCTAACATAATAAACTTCTTAGTTCTTCTTTTATGTGCTATGTCTCTTCAGGATGTGGGCGATTATGGCTCTCCACAACTTCCTGTTCTTTGTAAACATTTTTTCTCTCCTAATCCCTGTTCAGCAAACCATTTACACAAGCTTGTTATGTAGGTTATGCACTGCTTTCCACTGTCCTTCTTGAGTTAAGTATGTCCTGTGAGTGTTAAATTTTCCAAGCCCCTTTTCTTATTATGTGTCCTAAAAGTTTCAACTGTTTTTTTCTGATTCTAAGTATAAGTGTCTATTTTGTTTCCATTAAAAATTCTAGTTACATTTTCAGTCCCTGTTATTCTCAGTATCCTTCTGTAGAACCACATTTTTGAGGAGATTGTCCAGTATTGATGTAGGATTGATGACTCTTGCCAATGACAAGAAACAATGAAGATTTATTTCATCATACTTTATCCCAGGTAGGATTATTAGGAAAGGTCCAAGGATGATAAACAGATAATTATTTAAATCTTAATGTATATGTTACATGAATGTTAATGCTTTAAAAAACAGAACACATACACTCACAGGGTTTATGAGGTAAAATGGATAATCTTTGTATGTGTTCTCTGAATATATTTCTGATTTGAGATGGTAAAGCTTGACAATAGACAAAACTAACAGATATAGTTAATTATATTATAATAGCATTAATTAAAACAAAGTAATTTATTAAGGTGAAAATATATAGAAGGTGCACTGATTCCTGAATTATAAGCAGTAAATTTTAATCCAGATTCTTACAACATTTGACCTTTCTTCTGTTGTCGTAATGTGGAATATTTAAAGACAACAGCAATAAAAGCAAATACAAAAGCATTAGAAAACTGAATTCAATCAGCAGAGCTGTGTGTCAAGACACATTGGACATCAGAAATTAAAAAAAAAATTACATTTAGTGTTCCTATATCTTCAGCATTTCCCCTTGGCACATAATTATAACCAATGTTTATGCTTATATTTCTCCACTCCTTACATAAATAAAATTCCATCAATACGAATTTTACTTTAGTTTCATTAAGTCTTTTTATAGGACAAAACATGTTACATACAATTTTTCCACTTGTCACCTAACATTGTTCAAATATACAGAAATTTATATCTCATATTTTCTCACAGATGTTTATATGTATAGGACACTCAGTAAGAATTTAAAACACTACTCCATAATCTGTGTGATCAGCTTGTTCATTGTTCCAAGTCTATAAGTCACCTTTCTAAATTTACAACCTTCTCTTTTTTTATAGTTATTTATTAAGCTTAGCTAAAGGCAGTTAGGGAGATTGTGTGTTGCAAATTTTCAAAGTATGGAAGCATTCTCTCAAATCCTGTACATTCCAACTGTGTTGTATGGGTTTGCAGCCTCAACACACTAGGCATTGCTGCTGTAGTTTCCATAGTAGGTACATTTTTCACACGGTATATCACTAGCCTCATGCCCAATCAGTTTTGAATTAAGAGTTGTCTTTCTCCTAGACTGGTTGCTAACCAAAGCTAAAGAACCTTGTCTGCCTTACTATTTAACCTATAGCTAGTGGAAGAAGAGATAGATTCATACATTTCCTACATGCAAAAGTGTATGTAATGAACCGGAATGGAATTTGAACTTGATTTGTCGATTTCTAAGCCACTAACCATTATAAAACCAGTAGATCTGGGGAAGAATTACCAATTTTGAAAATCTGCATTTGAAATCATACATTTTACACTGGCACAATCTGGAAAAATGCAGCTAAGAAGAATAGTAGGGTATTGAGCTGTCAGACCAGCTTGTTAATCATGACTCTACAACAGTGTGCCTCTCTCTGATTCTCTTGCATTTATTAGGTTGAGTCATAAATAATTTCTGTTTTTCTTTAACAACTTCATTCTTCAAAAAATAAAGTACAATTACAATTTATTCAATTATATTCACCGTTATTTGCAATGATTCATTGCCACTTATCAGGAAGCTCCTTTATATCTTTTGAGTAAAATTCTGCAGGATTTGGAATCTGGTAATAGGAATGTTATGCAAGAAAGGAATATTCTCAGTTTGCATTTCCCCCATTATTAACATTATTATATCCATGATATAATAACACCTTACATGGACAGAACAGAATAGCTGAATGAAAAGGAATGATAAACATTCTATGTTCCCAGAGAGAGAGAGTTTTATACTGCTAAATCATATATAATGTTATAGAGACAGATTTACTTGTATCCCATGTAGAGAAACAATAACACATGCATACAACAACAAGCAGTGTGAAAAGGAGACAAAAAGAGAGCGTCTTATTTGTAATATTACTTGAAGGGAAAACTGGCAGTATTGCAATTTCTATATGAACCTAGTGAGGCCATGAGGTTTTCCCTGTAAGACCTATTGCCATGGGCTTGTGATGTCCTTCTGGTTTTACATTGCAACTGGTCTTTGTCACTGGCATCACTCACCAACTGTCATTTGACCCATGTGATTTTATCTCAACCAAAGGGAGATAATTGCCTTTTGTATCTCTACACTTTTTTTTATAAGAGAAAGTTTTCCTCATCAATGCATTTTGTAGTGATTGAAAAAAATAATAATCAATTGGTGCAAAGTCAAGCAAATATGCTGGGTTGGATAGAACAGACAAACTTAGTTTAAATTATTTTTTTTATTCTTGTTGTATGCAGCCTTGTGTTATCCTGGTGAGCAACATTCTAACTTTAATTCACTATGTACATTGCCACTGCTGTGCAATATCTAAGGTATGTTAGTGTAGTTCAAACTTTTTCTTAACTGCCATATCATATGATTAGTAGTTGTTACATTCTTGTCATTACAATTTGTTTCTCAAGAATGGAAATTACTTATGATTCAGCCTAAGGTATAATGCTATCTTGGGGAGGATATGCTAATCAAAGAATTTTTCTTGTTCTTTTTGACTGAAATAAAAACCAATTATCCCTGGATAAGAGCAGAAGTCTCTCTAAATTCATTGTGGCAATTATAACTATGTATGTTTTTTTTTCCCATGGAAATGGAGTCTGTTCCTAAAGATAACAGAAGAAGCCTTATTGTATTGTTATTTATGGGTGTTGTCAGTGAGTGTTTTGCTGATAATGCCATGAGTTAGTTCTTTCTTTTAAGAGTGGAATAGCATGTTTGCTTCTTTTTTATTGCCAGGCAAAATGTTAGGCGATGAATATCTTGGAAAATTAAGAAAGGATCATCAATAAAGCCGGAAAAAAAAGATTTGGATAAAGAAAAGATAAGGAAATAGAAGAAAATATTTTAGTGCATTAGAAATGAAATGCCTACAAAAATTTATTTCCACAATCATTGTTTCTTAATTTACAATGACAGGTCTCATGATAAAAAAAAATTTACCTTCACCCACAGTACAAGACAATTCTTCTTCTTGTGAGATACAGTGTACCTGTTATCAAGCTAAGAAAAAGTTATTAAATAAACAAGTAAAAGATATAGAGAGGTCAGTTCTATTAATAGAATCAAAATCTCCTTGGAATAATGAAAATCGTGGATTTATCCTTTATTATGAGAGGCAATATCCCCAATCCCTATACATTTAATATATTTCAAGCGAACAAACATATGTACTCTCCTGTTATTTGTTATACACATTCAAGCAAAATCTCAATTGTACAATAATCTTACAAATTTATAGGCTGCAAATTCAAGGAGGGAAATACTGTAAAGTTTTCCATTAACATCATTTTAGTATTTTAAAGGACAAAATGTGTTACATAGAATTTTTTTTACATTCTGTCATTCAAATGTGATTTCTAGCTATGATAAATGAGCAAAATAAATTTACAAATAGATTCTTTTCAAGATAATGAAAATATATGATAAAAAACAATAATTTATACTGATAAAATTAATCTTTTCATTTATATTTGAATTATGAAAGGATACTGAAATGTTCTTGATATGATAATGTCACCAAATAGATATTTTTTTTAGGAAAAGTTTATCTTGGCTGGGCTGAGAACTTTTCAATAACCCATTGCAATTATAAATTAAGAATTAATGGAAACTTTAATTACAGTATTTCTTAGTGGCAAAAAGAGTGCTTATTTCCTAAAATAAATCCTGTAGTTTCACGGTCAAATGTAACACGGTTTCACATTTTAGCCTTAAAATATGGGGGTGTCACTTTTACAAATGAAAAACTTGCACACTTATAATTGGTCTAAACAAAAATTTAAATGCAATGTCAATTATTATATTCCGTCTTCTTAATTCTGGTTCTTTTATTGTTCTCTCTTCTAAACAATGTTTTCATTTTCTAATATTCTTTCTCACTCAGTAACGCTTTGCATTTTAGTTGCTTTATTGCCTTGGTTTTTAATATGACAATGATTAAATGTACAAATGACCAAAGCAGAAATCTATTATTCTGACCTTCTTTTTATCTGACCCAAATTTGACTGTAAAATTTCTTCCAGCATTCAAACTCTAAACATTATTTGGGTTTTCTGGTTTGTTAAAAAAGAAGTGTTAAAAGGTTTTCTCCATCACTTTCATGTAAGCACAAAGATTTCAACATTTAACCTTTCTAATTAAAATTTGTAGAATCTGAAAAATTCCTCTCATGCTATTATATCCATTTAAAAGAGCCAAAATATCCAAGCTGTTTTCTTTGACAGGTAAAGAAAAGAAGCCAAGATCTGCATTGTCAATTAACACAAGTCATTTGTATGGTTTAGATTATGTAACATGGACTACAAAGCCTTCAGCTCAAATTGAATATATCAAATCCATATGATACACATCATCACAGATCACAAGCAGATAGACAATCTGAAAATAACCAATTTTGTCTTCACTCTTTGATACCATCTGTAGTAATTCCTTCAACATATTAAAAGATCTAATGCAAGGTTTGCTAAATTGTGTCTTTAGTTGTGGCGCCTGGTAAAAGAAGTAGAGGAAAACCAAAATAGAGTTTGTAGGGGAGAGATATATAATTCTATGGTTACCAATTAAGGAGTGGCAGACATGAACTAAGCTTACTAAAGCTTGTAATAAATGGTGGTAAATAAAACAGAAAGATATAAGTATAAAGCGTTGAGTAAGTTCAAATTTACAACACAAAAGTAATGATTTATGATAAATTTCCAAACACTGCTCCAAGGCAAGGCATACTAAGATTTGCTCATCATTCATTTGTATTTACTCCCCACCACCACCTCCCATGAGATCAGGTTGTGACACATGGTTGGTTTAATGTGAGAAGCCCGAGTGTGTACATGCCCGGGCAGGAACAAAAATTCCCTGAGCCCCCGCAACTGTCGATTGCGCTGACCTCAGTGTGTGCATCGATCCCTCTCTCTAGTGCAATGAGAGGGTACTGTCTCAGACAACCATTCCCCAGGGCTGGAACCTCTCAGTATAATTTTCCTCAGTTGCGACTCTGTACTTTGACAGAGCTGCCTCTGAGTTCATTCCACCCAAAGACAGAGACATAACTGAGAGATGATAAATAGGGTGTTACAAACCATTTGAGAGAGTAATTTACACACTTTTGCTCATCATTTATTAGTTTAATACAAACTTACATATGTGGAGCACCCAGTGAAGCTCAGTATTATAGAATTCAAGTTCTGTGAGATTAGATTTTTGAAGATTATTCCATAGTGACATATACAACTGAGTTTAAAAAAGCCAGAAATATGAAGCACTTAGTGAGAATGGAATTCACAACAAAAGTATGTAAGAAGACTGATTATCTGTTGTAGTGTAGTTTTCACAGTGGAGGCTTGTATTTCAATAAGTCGTCCTGAATTAGGTTCGACGTACAAAACATTAGGAACTTGAAATAAGAGTTAATGATGCAGCAATCTAGTTTTGATGGTTGATACTTCAATGTCTGACACCGACTGACTCGCTCAACACCACTGAGCCCAACTGGCCACTGCTACTACTACTTATTATCTGTGGGAGAGTCTATTACAATAGAATAGGTATTATGGTATAACATTATCATATTTACTAATCTAAACTAAACAAAGTACAAGAAAATAAGTGATTTTCAGATGCTGAAAGTCATGTGGGAAAATGAAACAAAATCAATAAATGAAATAATAATAATGAATAATAAAAAAAAGAAAAAGAAATACATTTTTCCCATGGTGCTAGCAATAAAAAAACTGGAAATTTTATTACCCCACTTAGCATTGTCATATAACGTTAGGTCATTCTGTTGAAGTCTATAAAAGACAAACATCTTCCTTCCTCTCTTGCTTTCTCCCCATTGCTCCAAGATGTAGCATGATGTGGAAATTATGTCCCTGCTAGAGCATGCTTGCTGACCCAGTCCACTGACAACTGAATTCTCTTTCCACTTTTCAACACATGGCATTCGCATTCTTCCAAAACCTTCACCTATGAAGTAAATCAACCTTTTCCTTAGTCATTCTAACTCATCACAAGGCTGACTTGAGTTTGACAATTATAACATGCTTAGACTTGATGAAGTAAGTATAAACTTTTCTTTGGTTGTTCCAACTCTGCACAAAGCTGACTTGAGCACAACCATTATAACAATGTTTATACTTACTTACCCTAACTCCTGGACTGGAAAGAAAATGGGCATACCCAAGAGACATTGAGAACTTTGTTTCACTATAGTTTATATTTAAAAAGAGAATAAACAGTCCATTGTAGAAACCCAAGATTTCTTTAATATTAGCCAGCTTATCATTGGTTCTTGAAAACATATACAACAAGTGAGAAGAATAAAATAGAATCTTCTGCCATGCTTACTAATTGTTGTTTCACTTTCACTATCACTATAGCATCACTTCCCTGGGCCTTTTCTATAAATATTTTCATGGTAATTGTTTTCATGAGATTTCCTCTTTGGAATCTCAACTTTATGGATTTAAGCCAAATATTAGATTGGCAGCTAGATCTTCTTGAGGTCACATGACCCAGTGGATAAAAGAATTGGTTGAATCCAGTGACTTAACCCAAAGACTTGTAGGTGCAATACCTGGCTACAGCTATATTTAGCTGTCCCCCCACAAGGGGTCGCATGTGGCACAAGGCCGAGTTTTATGTGGTCACCTGAGCCTGTAGGCCCGGCCAAAAATATAGCCTTCAACCCGCCTAGGCGGGTTCGAGAGCTGTCATAACCTCACCGAACGAAACCTTGCCCTTCGGCAAAGCTTCGTCCGGGTTCCTCTCTGCTAATGCAGAGAGTTAGACAGACGGCGGTTGCTGTAACTTTAATACAGCAGAGATGAACAAAAACTTAGAGAGTTGAGTTAAAAGGCGATAACTGATACTGAGACATCCAGAAGAGGCACGACACATGGAACTAGAACAATTGACCCTTCTTGATTTCCAGTGGCCTTTGACCTTCAAAACTTAAATGCTATGTCATTCCTTATCTGCCTCCTTTAATCCTGTTCTCTAATTGTTCTCTCTCTTTAACAATGTTTTTTTTCTCATATTCTTTCACACTCAGTGACTCCTTGCATCTTAGTGGCTTTATAACCTTACTTGGAGTGAAATGATTAAAAAAAAAAATCTCTTACTTCAGGTTAAACTTTATTATTCCAAGAAGTGTTTTGGATATTGAACCTATTCTGTGACTTTTCTTTGTTACTCCTGAAGGTAGCTGAAGAAGGGACCTACCAAACTTTTGTAGTAACAGAAAAAGTTAGCACAAGGAATTATCATTCCAAACAACTTTTGAGTTATCTCAAAATTATAGAAAGCTGAAAAAAATATGACAGGTTTAATATAATAATTAGTGGCTTGTTGCTGGATGTTTCCTATGAGAAACTGCATAAACTGGAAATGAACAATTTCTTTTAAAAATTTTTATTTACCATAAAAGCATTTTTGGTGTGTAGGGGGTCTGGATGCAACT
The DNA here is from genome assembly GCA_903632075.3 of Acanthosepion pharaonis. Taxonomy (NCBI): domain Eukaryota; kingdom Metazoa; phylum Mollusca; class Cephalopoda; order Sepiida; family Sepiidae; genus Acanthosepion; species Acanthosepion pharaonis. The sequence goes on along the minus strand of CAHIKZ030000520.1, from coordinate 711,320 downwards.
CAAGAGGAAAAGATTTAACAATTGCAAACTGATAACTCTGAACAGATCCCCCACTAAATTTGTAGGTCTTCAGATCTATATCTTTGCCCTATCTCCAGACAATGGTGCTTTTTACTTTCTGGCTCTCGGCTGCATAACAGTTAATGCCCCTAGGTTTGAATGCCACTTCATCTACTGCTACAACATCTTTTAAATACGAAAATGGAGGAATTCAAGTACTTTATTTCACACTGATTCCTGAAATCATTACTCAAATAGTTATGCCTTTCATTCATTCTTAGCGATCTGTTTTACGTACTGTGAGACAGAGGTTAAAAATCAATTATGGATTCTCCTAAGTGCCAAATTGATGACCACATCTATAGAGACTTCCTATTCTCATACATTAGAAACCATCTTCCAAGGTCATATTGCATTGGATGTCTTGATCTAATAGAGGAACTATATATTGGTTCACAAAGTTGTACATGTCTGGGGAAGACTTCAATACTGAAACATTTCAAACCTTATCAAGTGTGCAAGGAGATGAAAATGAGATCTCAAATCGATTTAATCTCTTCCTAGCCTATCACCTGTACATATACAAGCACAGATATGAAGAGATAGGCACTGATCATTTAATCATTCCATACCATATCCCAAACAAGTCTGCAAATAGAAAACAACATTCCTGTTTTCACTCCTAAGTACTGATGGTGAGTGGGGCTATGCTGATGACATTGGTATTCACAGTTGGGATAAGAATGATCTTGAACAACAAAAAAAATCAGCATCCTCTATCAAATGTTCCAAGAAATAGGACTCAAGATAAACCTTTCAGGAACTATGATCTGGAATTGGAATGAAAGTAGTGATGTCACCTACCCTGAATCATTTAATAATAGAACCGTTCAGCCTGTAGTGTCTTCACTTTATAACAGAATAATGTTTCTATTTACAAGTTACAAATGTAGCCAATAATTTATGCAACCCTAAAAATTGCAAGTTTTACTTAATATTTTAACAAAAAAGTTAAGCAATCTGAAGTATTGACAAGGATTCTGCATTGATTTTTAATCCTTATTTTTGCTTCATGATATTTTAACTGGCACAGAATAACTATATCGGAGTTGTAATAAAAAAATAATAAAAATAAAATGAAAGAAAAACAACTTCTTAATTTATGCGCCATGTCCCTTCCTGATGTGGGTGGTTCATGGCTCTCCACAATTTCTTATCTTTTGTAGCTCTAAGCAATGTTTGTCTTATTACTATCCTTCCCAGTTCATATTGTATCATCCATTTACATAAGTTTGTTAGATTTATTATTACTTGCTGGTACCTTCTGCCTCTCAATATGTCCTGTGAGTGTCAACTTCTCCAAGCCCCCTTTCCTCAGTATGTGTCCAAGGAATTTCAACTGTTTCTGAATACATGTGTCTTTTTGTTTATATTTTCCTTGAAAATTCCTTGTTGTGTATATGTTCCAGCCATGTTATTCTCAGCATCCTTCTGTAGCACCAAATCTCTGTTACCTCAAGTCTCTTCTTTATCTATGCAGAAATTTTCCAGCATTCACTACCATGTAGGAAGATTGATATTACATAGCAATTCAGCACTCTTTTCTTAGTTTCTAATGAAATTTTCCTGTTTCTGAATATTTTTAGTTTACTACTAGGTGTAAATAAGTAAGAGAAATAAAATTTAAAAAAAAAGGTTAATCGAATATGAACAATCATGACATTTCATATAAGAAAGTCGTTAAACTTAAAACTATGATGTCTGTTACTTCTACTAGATGTAAGCAAGCAACAAAATTGCTTAATGAAAAAATTCATAGACAATAATAAATTATTTGATGTTTTTCTAATTTGTTGTCATAAAACAGCATCATTTCCATAACATTCCGAGATATAACTCCAGTATTCACTTGGTCGTGCTAGTTACTGGATTTAATGACATATCAACCCTTACTGAGTTATTTAATATCAAAATCTGTTCAATATGTCGACATTGCTAGTATTCATATTTGAGACAGTAGGTTGACATTGCTAGTATTCATACTTGAGACAGTAGGTCGACATTGCTAATATTCATACTTGAGACAGTAGGTCGACATTGCTAGTATTCATACTTGAGACAGTAGGTCGACATTGTTAGTATTCATACTTGAGACAGTAGGTCGACATTGTTAGTATTCATACTTGAGACAGTAGGTCGACATTGCTAGTATTCATACTTGAGATTAAGCCGGCATAGCTAGTATTCATACTTGGGCTGCTAGGTTAACATTGGTTATTCATTTCAGTCTGCAAGCATCACTCTTGGAGGTGGCTCCTTTTTGAAAGTGACTTATCCTCTGCAGGGGATGCAGTTGCTGCATTGTAGGCCAGGCTGACAGGACCAGATTCATTTTGGAGAAATTGGTCGGGGGAAGCAAAAACACACGTGAATGTGGCAGGCAGCAAATGATCAAATATACTTTTACTTTTCTACAGAAAAAGATTTCTTGTTGGGATGAGAAAGCCAAAAAAGCATCTTATGAAATTTTATACAAAATGAAAAAAGAAAAAAGAAGTAATCAAAGTCTTTCATGTTTGCTTTTATTTTTCTCTTAACTAGAATCTAATCTACTAGAAACGGCTGCTTTTCATCTGCCCAATTTAAGATAAATGCACTAATTTTATGCTGCTCATACTATTTGCTTTGATGTTTTGGGCCGGTGCAGAAAACAGGTTTTGGCATCAATGCAGGAAGCATACTATTCAGAACATCTGGCACTTTCCTTGCAATCATTTCGGCTTTCAAAAGAGAAATGAAAACTATCATTTTTTTTTTTTTATTTATTACACTGAAGATACAATGCAGAAAACAATGTCTCTCCATCTTAATTCAAGGAATACTGAATGCCTAATCAAATTATCAACCAATATATTTGAAGCAACAGAATTTTAAAAATCTCTCAATTCTTCAGAATTATGTAAGAAGGATTTTTTTTAATCCATTTTAACTGATGAGAGATGTACAATGTAAATGGAATTACTTTAGAGCGGTTTCTTAGTAATGATATTTCATCACAGCTAAAAATAGAAAACCTTTCTCTTCTTTTACCACCAAAATTTGTGTGATACTAGAATTTGTGTTCTCTTAGCCACTGGACAAGGCAGTAAGACTTTTGATTCCCCGACAACAAAACCAAGAAAAACCAGTCTCTGAATGTCATTAATGGTTACACAGTTTAACCCTCAAAAGAATTTGGGACTGATACATTCAAGTAAGTTAAACAAAAGAAAAAAAAAAACATAATGCAAACAAATAATCATAATACTAAAAATATTTCTGTACTGTGTCACATATCAGAATTTGACACACACCAAATCAAACATGTCTAAATTTATTACCAACATAAAATTAAATAAAATTGAATAACGTCTGAGCTCAATATCCTTTTTTTTTCTGTTATATGTTTTTCCAAGCCATTCATTGTTAGCATTAATCAGAAGATTACTCTTCTACAATTTGGAGTTAGATATTTAAAGCTACAGTAACTTATTATACTTTCTTTTCATTTTACTACTACAACAAAAAACCCCACATATAATAGTAGTAAACCCCTTAATTTGCAGCAGTGGTGACATGCATTACCAATTACTTCAACTTCTTTCTATGAGAGCATTTTAAGAGGAAGAAAAATTGTAGCTTATCAATAACACATATTAGTAAAAAGCTGCTTGACTTTGTATTATTGATACTGATGCAGAGATACAGAAAGCGATTATCTCCCTTTGGTGGAGATAAGTCACATTGGTCACTTAATGGTTGCTTAGTGACATCACTTCATACAGTGACAAAAGTGGCCAGTCATTCAGTCAATAAGCTTATTGGTTTCAAGACACATGTGTTTGTTCGTCCTGCCCAGGCTTTTGCCTGGGGCAACCAGCTGCCAAATTCTACAGCTTAACAAGTCCATGGTGCTGTTTCTCTTTGGGAATATATTTTTCCGGCTATAAAATGAAACTTCAGCTCATAATCTTCAATTTGGAAAAACCCAAGACTCGCCATTTTCCCTTTGTGGAATATGTCCACAGTGGAACATAGATAAATCCAGCCTGTTTGAATTTGGAGTCCTAAACATGGCTTCTCCAGAAATGGAAGAATCTCCATATTATATGTAAGACCCTTCCTTTTTGTTTCTCCTTACACTCTGCTTGCTGTGTAGATATATGTGATATATTATTCTCCATATGGGACACATACATATATAGCTTTGTGTATGTCTTAGTAATGTAAAAGTCTCTCTGAGAACAAAGCATGTTTGTCATTCCTTTTCCTTTCAGCTCTTTTGTTTTGTCCATGAAATACGGTGTAATATAATAATGCCCATAATGGAGGGAAATGTAAATGGAAAAATAAACCTTTCTTCCAATCTCTCCTGTTACACTGATATTTAATATGTATTAATTATGGTTACCAAATGTTCAGATAATATTCATTTGGTATTTTGGGGAATATTTACATGCTTAACTATTATATCTGTGGTTACATATTATATTCACATCATCAGTTATTTGAAAGCTAATGCTATATTTGATGCTATGACCTTTTAATGATGACACTGAGATGTTTGCTTATGGCCATATCATGCTGAAACATTGGTTCCTGTACAATCACTGAAATTAAGCAATGTTGAGCCTGGTCAGTACCTAGATGGGGGACCACTTGGAAATGCCAGGTGCTGTAAACTTGGATGCATGGGTGGTGTAATGGTTAATGGCTGAGTTCCAATTCCAGTTGGTTTAGTTAAATTCACCTATGTGAAAATACCCTTGGGAAAGGTATGAATCCACCTTTTCTCCCCCATCTATGGGTTAATTAGTAAAACTTGTATAACTAAACCATTATTATCTCCAAAAAGAATTCTTACAATCTGGCTTTAAATTACCTACAAAGAGTTGATAAGCCATAGAAAATGAATGAATCAATCAATTTGAGATGTTAGACCATGGGTGGTACAAGTTAATTCCTTTCAGCCAAATGATGTTGATATTTTCAGATATTTCCCAAATAGGCTGAATGTCTTTTATTCTAAGACTTGTTAATGTTAATACTGTGATGTTATAAGTTTGGGGGTTACAAATTAATTCCTTTTAGTCAAACGATATTTGTACTTTCAGACGTTTTCCCAATATATAGTACTTTTTAATACTAAGACTTGTTAAGGTAACAATGAAATGTCATACATTTGGGGGTGATACTGTTTTCACTGCTGAGTAAGGAAGGCCAATACCAATTTTCACTTGAAGGTTTTGGAATCAGTGTATATTAAGTCCTACCAGCCATCTCACTGTAAGCAAAAAGAGAAAAGGTGGGTGGGCTTAAAGGTAATTAGCCTTTAATGTTATAATTGTTGTTTGTATATAACATTAATCTGGGGTTGTATATTTTTTAGTTGCTGTGCACATATTTTTTGTCTTTGATTTTTGCTATGATCACAGAGGACCAATAAATTGGTTTAGCTGTTTTTATATTTTCAGTTACAGTAATATATATTTTTTGCTATTCTTTTTTGTTATGAATTATTGCTTTTTTGTTATGAATGTCCTTTTAATGTGTCTGCTTTTATTGCTCTAATATGTTGTCTTTTTTGATTTAAGACTTGTTAATTGCAATATTGAGATATTACATGTTTGGATAGCAGAAGTAAATCACTTTAAGCCTTATTGCCTACTTCCTGTGTTCTGATTATCTCTAGCTTGTATCGTTCCCAGCTTTTGTCTGTGTAAATATTAAATTCTTGGTGGCATATAGAATGCTGATGTGATTTCTGAATTGATAAAAAGCTTGACTATGTCCAACCTGACCCAATCACAACACAACTTTTTGTTCACCTTTTATGATACACTTGTCTGCAAACCCTGCCTGCTCTGTATTGTTCACAGCTTGTATCCCTGTAAATATATATTAGGCTGTATACATTGTTACTGTTCTGCATTATTTTATTTGTTAAATAACTTTGCAAATCTTAAAATTCAAAATGGCATCTCAGTGTTAAAAGAAAACACATGAGCCTAAATGTGGCCTAAAAAATTCATGCTGAGAAATAGGAACAAAATGTTTCAGTTGTGTGTGTTTGTGAAATTTATAGCAGAAACAAAAAAGTATAAAATTAAAAGCCAAACTGCAACTGCTTTTATAATAATACACTTTCAATAGCTAGAAATTGTTGTTCTGCAGTAGCAAGTAGAAAACATGAAATTTGTACAATATAAAAACTTAGAATGGTTGTTAGCAAATCAAGAGGAACAGGCATGAATGCGAGATGTGGAAACCAGAAATTTAAATATCTGGGAAGTGTTTTAACAGATGACAGAAAATATGACACAGAAATCAGAATCTGAATTAGAATAGTGAAAGATGCTTTCCAAATGCTAAACAAAGTATTAAGAAACAGGAAAATTTTGTTAGAAACAAAGAAAAACATGCTGAACAATGCCAATTCTCCTATATGGTAGTGAATGCTGGACAATTTCTTCATCAATGAAGAGGAGACTTGAGGCCACAGAAATATGGTTCTGCAGAAGAATGCTGAGAATGCCATGGATGGAACATGTGAGCAATGAGGAAGTCTTAAGGAAAATGTAAACAAAAAGACACTTGTATTTTGAAACTGAAAGAGATAGCTGAAATTTCTGGGACATGTAATGAAGAAGAAGGGCTTCAAGAATTTGACACCTACAGGATATGCTGAAGGCAAAAGAGGCAGAAGGAAAGAGTTAACAACCTACTAAACAAACCTGTGTAAATGGATGGCAGAACTGGGAGTGGGACTGATTGATTTGTGTTTTTATGACTTATCAACCTTTTGTGAATTATTTAAAACAAAAACATTTGTATATTGTAAGAATAACCCTATTTTTGCAAGCAAATATTGCATTCATTTCTTTTGAAAATAACAATGATTTTTCCAGATACAAGCCATACTATTTAACCATAGGATGGGGAGATGGATTGTAACTTTCCAAAGGGTATTTGCACATTTGTAAATGTAACCAACCTGACTGAAATTTGATCTTGGCTCTTCAACTTTCTTATTCTGAGTTGTTATCCATTGCACCACCTGCACATCCCTAGAAGTGGTAAGGATATTAAAAAGAGAAACACTGCTAGAGCTACAAATCACTCACATCCTGAAGAGGCAAGTCCCATAAAAAAAGAGAAGAATAGCAGCTATATATAAAGTAGTATGTTCAACCTTCAACTTATAGATTTGAATTTAACAAACTTTCTGTATTAACAGAAACCCTCTTCAGTTTCATAGAGGGTTCACCATCTTGTATTAAATAGTTATGAACTGTTAAGCATTAACCTGAAAAAGATTTCATGAAAATGAATCAAAAGTTAAATTAGATAACTGTTTAGTTTCTGTTGATATACCAAGAACTTTAATGATGCTGATAGATTCTGGCAAGAAGAATTGTCTAGCATAACACAGTGAACCAACTTTCTTAGCTGTAAACTTAGCAATTGATGGTTTTAATCTTTCCACTTCATAAAAAGTAAGCTGCCAAATAAAATTTATCTTTTTTTATATTTAAATTTTGTTAGGATTTTTATGTTTCTATTGTTTTAAAGCTCATAATCACTTTCTAAATAATTTGATTTCTGGTAAGTGAATAATTATAAAACTTACACTTTATTTTTATTATATTTATTTTTATTAAACCCTCCAATGACAAAAGTAAGTACAAACGTTTCTTTGGTTATTCCAACTCTGCACAAGGCTATCATAGAAAATAAAATCTATGTTGTGTATAGTCAGATGATTTATCTTGTTGGTCTAGAAAAAAATTAAGAACAACACACACATCCTTTTGTTTCTGTATTATACTGTATGTTACTTATTTTTAATAAAATCATGGTTAATGGAATTGGTAAAAATGCACAACAAATAGAATTGAAAGAGTTTCCAATAAATAATAATAAACGAAAGAAAAAAAAACAGGGCAAAATAATATTAAGCAAATAATATATATGCAAGACAAAAATAGACAAAGCAAGAGTAATAAGACAAAAGGTTCATAAAGAAAGAAAGAATGGTATTCAGAAGCAATAGGGATACAGTAAAATGATTGTAGCGTTTTGACTTTAAGACAAGAAAGAACAAAAATATGGTGAATGATGTTGACCATGTTCACCATAGTCTATGAATATAGAATACAGCGTAGTACATAATCTGTTCAATGAAACAACGTTAAAGATTAACACTCACGAGTCAGACACTCTACTGAATCTGACTATATTGCCAATACCACCAGCAGCTGTTCTGTAATTTTTCAGTCTTTGATATCAAAGGCTGGCAGTGCATATTTGGGAAAAACATGGCCGCCTTTATACATGTCGCATTGAATATTTTGAGCCTTCTGATTGGTTAATCCTTCTATTGGTAAACTACAAAATGAGCCAGCTCATTTTGGCTGGTTCACTAGTAAACCAGGGTACCCCAAAATTCCAACAGATGAGACTGAGGATGGTTCATTTTTATTGGTTAGGAAAAAAATCACAGCATGCAACTGGGATTTGTTTATAAATTTAGGGTTTTGCAGTCATTTCTCATGCAGGATTGAAACCAAAAGAATCTAATCAGTTTTTCCCTCTTTTAGCTGAAAAAACAATTTAAATTGTGATTCAATATTTGAATACAACACCATAAAAAAATGAAATTGGAGGTACAACTGGTGCAAAGGCAAGCATCATAGAAAGTAGAATTGGTAAATCAGTATAGCTGCTCATAATACTGTAAACTTTGGTACAATGAATTATTGATATTGACTTTGTCTCAATTTTACAGTTGTCAATACAAATCTTGTTCTATATCAAAGGATGCATACATGTTGGACAAGTCAGACACTAGCTCAGCAGTTTTTTAAGTTAGTATTATTATTATCATTATTATTATTACTGTTTAGACCAATATATGCTCATCTTGGTTGTTATATTCATGTTTTAGTCATTGAACTTCTTTTATTGGTGTAACAATTATCAGTGAGGAAAATAGAATAGGTGGGATGATTCAAGTTCTGACCAGGGCTGTTGTGTGCAAAGCATATTAATACCCTCAGGAAAGGCATGAATCAAACTTTTCTCACTCCCCAAATCTAGTCCAATCTACCTGATAAATTTATCCCTAGATGGAAGAGACAAAAGATGGATTCATACCTTTCCCAAGGGAAATTTAGTGCAATGTTAATGTCACAGGCTCAATTATAATGCAACGACTGCAATTTTTGCCTGCCAATACCATTTTCTGGCTCAGTAACTGCTATGCCACTCACATATCCTTTATATTAGTACTGATACTTTTATATATATAAGTGAACATTGACGTCAGCACTCAGAGGTGACAGACTGTTTCATGCTTGACACAATCATCAGGCCACATGTATTGGGGTTTTCTCGATCATATATGGGTCAGTGGTGCATTGTGGGTAGTCCATTCTAATGGTTATTTTGGTGAGTGCTTTCTTTATTTGTTTGTTTATTTGGATTATTTTGCTTGTTTTTTTTTTTATTTATTTTTATTTTATATATATTATACTTTTCGGTTTTCAATGTTTTAGTAACCTAGTAAAAAATTTTAAAATTAGTTTTGATTGTTTATTTAATTGTTTGTTTTGGTCTGGGAAGGTAATTAAAGCTACGTTTTCGTCCACTTTTTGGATTGATTGTTATGGTCTATTCTAACAGTTATATATATATATATATATATATATATATATATATATATATATATATATATTCTATATATATATATATATATATATATATCTAATTATATATATATATATATATATTTCTAACAGTTATATATATATATATATATATATATATATATTCTAACAGTTATATATATATATATATATATATATATATATATTCTATATATATATATATATATATATATATTCTAACGGTTATATATATATATATATATATATATATATATATATATATATATATATGATATATATATATATATATAAAAAATATATATATATATAAAACCCTATGAAAATGTTAAAAAATTAAAATAAAATGGTTAAATATATAACCTATTTTATTTAAAATATATAATATATATAAATTAATCCCAAATATAAAATAATATAAATATTAATTAAATTATAAGAAAAAAAAATTCAAAAAGGAAAACAAGATCATTTAAATTCAACTTTTTTTATTTAAAATTTAATATAAGACAAACTTGTATAAATTTAAAAAAAATTCAACATAATTTACTCACTTTTGTTTAGATATTTCCATTAGCCTACTGAATATTTATGAGCATTTCTTAAATTTAAAAACTTTTACATTGTAAATTTTTGATGGGATCACCTATCCTGGCCGTCATTCCAACTCAGACTTTAATGGCAACTAAGAATTCCGCCACTCCCTCACTTGGGCATTGTGCCTCAACATTGTCCTCATAAAGGGGTCATCCACCAAACCCCACTATTTGCCCACAGCTGGAACCCTAACAATGCTACCACTCCAGATTAGGGTGGACCTGAACATGTTTTTTTTAGAAAGGCATGGTAAAAATATTTTTTTACATGTTACTTCTCCTTACTTAATTTTATGAAAACTTGAGAAACTCGATGACATGCCTTTTATTAATTATATTAGTTGAAAGCAAGAGACTTTGAAAAATATAAATCATTGATTTTTTGTAAAATCGAAGCACACAATTACCCAAAATTCAGTATTGAATTGTAACATACAAAACCCAATAAAACTAAATCATTAGGAAAGCTTTTAATGGCTTTTATGAATAATATATTTTAAGGACAATATTGTCACATTATTGTCTGAAGCCAAAATATTTTTATGATGAAAAATTAATTTTTACAATAATTTTTTTCTTTTTTTGTCAATTATAAATACAAAATGTGACAAAGTTGTTTAATATTTAAAAAATAAAGTTTCAATCCATGTATTTTAGAGAATGCTGTTATTAAGTAGATCTATCTTTACAGATCATAAATTTGAAAGCTTATTACAATCTGCAACACATGTATTTTAAAAAAGAATTTTACACTGTTTTTGAGTCTGCATAAAAACTTTTTTCCCCAAATATATGGATGATTGTAAGTGATCATAATGTCATGTGTTTTAAGAGTTGTACCTTCTTACAGCAATAAACTGATCTCAGAAAATGTTAGTTTTCGTACTGTGAACATGTATTGAATTCTCTGACTGACTTTGACCATCATCATTGCATACTTAAAAGTTTTATTTTTTTTTAATGTCCTATTTCAATAACTATTTTAATTTAATTTTTTTTAAATATAATCAATTTATTGTTTTTCAGTGAGAGACATGCTGCAATTAATAATTATTTTCTTTTTTAGTTTCAATTCTAGGGATGGAAACAAAACAATATAAAATTAAGGAAAATTAAAAATTAACACATTAAAAAAATAACATTTCATAAAAATGAGAGAGTTACCTATAATTATTAGGTACCTATCTTATATTAGAAAATTTTATGGTATTATTTTTAATTATTGATTTTTATATTATTTCTGTTGTGAAATGTTTTCATAACTGAGATATAAAAATTAATAATAAATAAAAATAATACCATAAAATTTTATAAGAGATGTACATAAAAATTAGGTACCTCACTTGTGAAATTTTATCTCACTCTCAGTTATGAAATTTTAAATTTATTTTATTGTTAGTATTTTAAATTTTATTCTTCCAGAAATCATCTTCAAACATAAGTCTATAAAGCTAAAGTACCTAAAAAAAAGAAGAAAAATCAATATAAGATTGCTGAAAGTATTTGTTAATTTAAAAAAAAATATTAGTTCACTTGAAATTTGAAAAAAATGTTGTCACTTCTTTTCTTCCATCTGATAACTTCTGACCTAAGCTGTCAATACATTGATTTAACTGTCATTGAACATCTCCAAAACAAGTCACTGCAGTTAAGACATGCTTTTTTAATGGTATTCCGCTGATCAAAAAAAAAAAAAGAAAAGATTTTTAATCAAACTTTTGAATGTTCTAAAAAGGATGGAAAAAATTAATAAAATAATAAAAAAAATACTTTGTTCTTTCCTCTTAATAATAATATAAACATTTAGATGATAAAATGTTTTTTCATCAAGTTTGGAGCCTTTTTTCATCATGGTATGCTCTTTTTGGAGAATTAGTGGAGATTCCTAAGATGGTATCAACTTGAATCATGATGAAAAGTGAAACTGAAATCAAAAATTTAATAAAGAATTGTTTTTAAACCTTTCACTCCATTCAATATTGAAAATATATATATATATATATATATATATATATATATATATATATATATATATATATGTATATAAAATTTATCAATTGGGCAGATAAATTTCCTCCAATGGCACATTAAGCTTAAATGTTTTTTATATGTTTATCACTGTGTTTAAGTAAGGGAGATAATTGGTCTCACAAACTTTTTTAGAAATTAAGATACACATGTTATGAAATAATAACTCTTCTAAAGCTTAAAACTCCAAACAGATAGGGAGCTTTGTTAAATTTTAAAAATTTAGGGAACAACATCTGAATAAGTTACAGATTATTTTCTAAATAAAGTCTTTATAGCAAATCTATGTATGCGCACAAAAACTGCGGCAAAGGTGTTCACAGGTATGTCATTTAATAAATGTCGTCTCCCACTCCAATACTGATGAAACCTTGCTTACATGTTAAATTAACATCCAGCTTGTTACTCGGCTAATCGTTTTTTTTATAAAAATCTATAATGGGACCACTAGGTCCCCTAGACAGCAGATCACCACTGGGTCTTACGCACATGGTTCACAGTGTTTAGCATTTAATTTAATATGGAATTAATTTGTTTCAAATTTCATCATGTGCATCATTAAATTCACCAGGTTTAAATTTATTAAATACAAAGAAACTGGCTCAATCCATTAGTCATTTAAACATAAAATAACATTTAAATTGAGCTTATTTGCGAATAGAAACTTTACCTAGGCTCATATTCCAACCTACCTTTAAAAAGGCATATCGTGGTTGTGGTTGTTGTTGTCTATAGAACAACCACCTGTCTGAAGGACACTTTTGTACTATATACTGTTTGTGTAAAAAAAAAAAAAAATCTAGCTGTGGAAATAGACATCCTTCTTAAAAAATCCAAACATCCTTAATCAGCATGAACCACATACCCTTCCTCATTAAATTTACTTTTAATTATGGTGATTTAAGTAGATTATATCAATTCAAATCATTATGAAAAGCGAAAATGAAATCAAAAATTTAATAAAGAGTTGTTTTTAAATCTTTCACTCCATTCAATAATGAAACCTATATATAATCTAGCCCTCTTAAGAAATAGAGAGACCAGTCGAACACATGTAAGGCCACAGAATAGTTGGAATAGACACAGGATTCGAACCTGCATCCCCTAGCAGAAATTGTCATTAGATCTGGCGTGCCTTTAAAAAATAACGTTTAAACAAATAGATTCAAAATCTGTTGGATTTAATCCATTTCCTAAAAAATTATCTTTGTTTATGTTAGGATATGAAACAGAGCAGGTATGTATATTTTGAGAATTGGAAAGATATATGTTCAAAAGGAGTATTTGGGTTTTGTTTGATCAGGAGGTCCTACATGGCTGAGTTGGTCTAAGGCACATCAGATCTAATGATGGTTTCCCCTAGAGGACACAGGTTCGAATCCTGCTGGAGTGCATATATTTTTCTAACAAGATTTCTCAATTATTCAAGCCAGTTGATGTAAATAAATAAATATACTGTTTAATAAATAAATAAAAACACAGCATCTACTCAAATATGAGTATCCATTTAAAAAATAACATTTAAACGAATAAATAACATTTAAACAAATAAATTAAAAAAAATATGTTGGTTTTTATCAATTTTCTAATATATATATAATCTCTCTCTCTCTCTATAATCTAGACATATTATGTCTATTTATTTTTATTTTGATCCTCTCAAATTTATGGATCAATTTCTTAGTGCTGTTACAAAACTGATTAAGAAAGATAATATAGTTTTGGTTATTTCTTTTATTTTCCCAAATACTTTCAATCTCATCCAAGATCATTTTCAGGGGTGAATTGCGAAGACAAAAATTAATGTAACTGATAGTTGTGAATTTTTTGGAAATGTGCTCTGTTATAGTCAATTTCAAAATTAATGTTAAGAATATGTAAGGGAGGTAACTTAGTTTAAAAACTTGTAGGGTGAGTATTTTAAAACATTAATCATAAAAAATATAAACAAAATTATCAAATGACTCAAAATCTTTTAGGATATAGGGCTTCTTGTTTGGGTGGAGAATTTTCATCAATTTCGATAATACATTTTCACTGTGAAATATTCAAACTCTGAGATCAAATAGAAAAGAGTTAGGTTAAACCCATTGACAAGAAAATAGGTTAAAAAAACAAAACCTCTTTATAATGATAAGGCTACAGACTTTTGATATACCTCCGTACATTTAGAGGAAGAAAATGGATTTCTTTGCTGAATAATGGAACATGCTTGAACCGAAATAATGCTTAATACAAGTAATCAAAAGTCAAGAAAATGAAATTTTGTTAATTACATTTCTTCTTTTTTTATTCTTATAATGCTGATATCAGTCTTTTGTTTGAAATTTTTCTTGAAAATTAGATTATTAAGCAGAAGCTATTTTGATGAAAATGATTCTATCAAAAAGGCTGATGTATAACACTAATATTCAGAGGTTTTAGTAATCTTGCAATCCAAAAAAAAATCTAATTCACATCATTCCATAGTATTGTTCAACTGCCAGGAAATTTAGAACACTTCCTCTTTTTAGCTAAGATCTCTTACAAGAAGAGTATGTGGAGAAGTTCCAGATATGAAGACCACAGATAAGCCAACTTACCCAAATATCATTTTCTCTCTTAAATATCACTTTTACTGATAAACTTATCACTTCTAAAAAAAATCTATTCATTCACCAACATAAACACAAACCAGAAATATTCCACTTGCAAGCACATGACAAGAACTTTCTTACTTCACTGAATTTATACAACAGAATCCTTTGGATAATAAATCTTTCTGATTATATATATTTTAAATGTCTCACTCTGATGCTGTGATGAATATATGCTGACATTTTTTTTTGAAGAACGTTTGGCGTTTTTCTTTTTTTTTTTTAATCAATTCACCCCAAGCAAGGCGATAATGTCACTAAGACGCAAGAAGTTACTGGGAGTGAAAGCGAAAGAAAAGACATTAGAAGGAACAAGAAAACCAATCCTAAACAAGAAACAAGGGATAAACCTCTACTCCTGTTCCAAAAACCAGGGAGAAGTGTAAACTGGGTGATAGGTGACTATGTGAATGAAGATTTACAAGAATTTTCCACATAAATTGCAGGTTCTCAATATTAGGCCTATCACATAAGAGACATGATTTTTTCATGTCAACTACAAGAGAGAACCTGTTAGCCAGCAGGGATTCTAAAATTATGGCATTAGTTCTTTTTGTCTGATCTTTTTCTGTAACTTTAGTGAGGGGGTGGTTGCTTCACAAAACTTGCAGCTCAATTTCATCCCATTGGGTTGTGTCTACAGTTGGTGGTTGAATCCACAGGAGATAATCATCCTTTTTTAAGTGTCCTTGTAACTCTTCAGTGGAGCCTTCACTTCTCTATTAGCCAGAAGCTAGTTCCCCTAAATAGGGGTAGTTGCTTGATAGATCTTGTGCCTCCATTTCACCCTGTTTGGTGTCCTTGCTGTTGATAGTTGTATCTGTAGATGAGTGACCTTTTTAAGTGTCCTTAACTCTCTTTACTGTTCTTAATTCTCTTTACTGTATGGAATTTAAAAGTTGTGTGTTGATGACTATTTTAGGGTGGTGCATGTTCATATGAAAATAATTCAAGAAGCATACTATGGACCATTTATTTTCTCTTTTTTATATAAACTGTAGTAAAACAACCTTCTCCATATCTCTTGCATATGTTTGGCTTAGGTGTTAAGTAAGCATAAGTATTATTCTAATGGTTACACTCAAGTCAGCCTTGTGCAGAGTTGGAATGACCAAAGAAACATTTGTACTTACTTTTGTCATTGGAGGGTTTAAGCATAGTTATAATAAGTTAATTTTCTTTTACTTGGTCCAAAAGTTAGGGTAAGTAAGGATAAGCATTGTTATAATAGTTGAGCTCAAGTCAGCCTTGTGCTGAGTTGGAATGGTGAAAGAAAAATTGATTTACTTCACAGGTGGAGTTTTTGTAGATATGTGTGAATGTCATGCATTGGAAAGTGAAAAAAGAGTTCAGTTGTCAGTGGACCTGGTAAATGAACACACCCTGACAGCAAAGTTATTTAACTACATGCGACTACATTTGGAAGCAAGAGGAAAATAAAGAGAGAGAAGTAAAATGTTTTTGTCTTTTTATGGATTTACAAAGTTATTCTTGGTCATAGTACAATTCAACAATTGAATTTGTTATATTATCTAGTGTGAAGGAAGTGTTCCAAGTTTGTTTACTTGCCAAAGCATTAATTCTGATAGCTTCATTTTCTGCTTTAATACAGAACAAACAAGATATCCCTAGACATGGACAGCAGAAAGAGAACAATATAACCTCATAGACTGAATAAAGGCTTCAGTTCCAAATTCCTTGAAGATTATCTGACTCTACAGACACCTGAAAATGGTCTGAAGGCACAACAGCTGAAAAGTTGTGATGACAACAACAAAAATGATAACATTCGTCTAAATGTAAATGATGCTATAATACAGTTTTTAAATCTGCCATTTTTTACAGTTAAATCCATCTTTCCAGTGTAGATTGAAGCTGAGATGTTTAAGCATTTACCATGTTAGTTTGGATTCTTGTTCAGTTTGTTTTTATGAGTAACTCTGCATTTGTTCATGAACCTTTTTTCTAAAAAAAAAAAAAAATTTTTTTCTCTTCTTCAACTAAACTTTTCCTGTATAGTTTGACTGACCACTAAATGCCACTGTTTTATTCAATGAGGATTTTATAGAACAATCCCTTACATGAATGAGTTTGAACCATAATTGTAAACACTGTTGTATCTGATGGATTATCAGATGTAGTGATCATTGAAAGTCAATTGTGTCCACATTACCACTGTTGATGTTAGGTCATTTCACAGTGCACAGTCACAGATGACATCACAACACAAAGATGCTTTGTGAGTATGAGTTTCTGACCAGCCATTGCCATTTTTTCTTGGTTCAATCCTCTTGTATGAAGGACACTTTTGTACTATATACTGTTTGTGTAAAAAAAAAATCTAGCTGTGGAAATAGACATCCTTCTTAAAAAATCCAAACATCCTTAATCAGCATGAACCACATACCCTTCCTCATTAAATTTACTTTTAATTATGGGGATTTAAGTAGATGATATCAATTCAAATCATTATGAAAAGCGAAAATGAAATCAAAAATTTAATAAAGAGTTGTATTTAAACCTTTCACTCCTTTCAATAATGAAATCTCTATATATAATCTAGCCCTCCTAAGAAATAGAGAGACCAGTCAAACACATGTAAGGCCACAGAATAGTTGGAGTAGACACAGGATTCAAATCTGCATCCCCTAGCAGAAATTGTCATTAGATCTGGCGTGCCTTTAAAAAATAACGTTTAAACAAATAAATTAAAAATCTGTTGGATTTAATCCATTTCCTAAAAAATGATCTTTGTTTATGTTAGGATATGAAACAGAGCAGGTATGTATATTTTGAGAATTGGAAAGATATATATTCAAAAGAAGTATTTGGGTTTTGTTTGATCAGGAGGTCTTACATGGTTGAGTTGGTCTAAGGCACATCAGATCTAATGATGGTTTCCTCTAGAGGACACAGGTTCGAATCCTGCTGGAGTGCATATATTTTTCTAACAAGATTTCTCAATTATTCAAGCCAGTAGATGTAAATAAATAAATATACTGTTTAATAAATAAATAAATAAAAACACAGCATCTACTCAAATATGAGTATCTATTTAAAAAATAACAAATAAAATTAAAAAAAGTCAATTGAAAGTCAATTGTATCCACATTACCACTGTTGATGTTAGGTCAGTTCACAGTCACATATAAGATATCACAACACAAAGATGCTTTGTGAGTATGAGCTTTTGACCAGCCATTGTCATTTTCTCTTGGTTTAATCCCCTTGGTTAAAGATATAGCCTCTTTCAACTTCATGCATGAATGAGCTGAATCCAATAGCTGGGTATACCCAACAGTGTGTGTGTGTGTGTGTGTGTGTGTGTGTGTGTGTGTGTGTGTGTACGAGAGAGAAAAAAACACTTTTTTACATCACCAGAAGAGTGCACTACATAGAAGTGTTCCTACTGCTATAAACTTTGCTGTTGAAATTGTGACAGGCTTACTTTAGCTTAAAGAAACAAGACATAAAAAACAATTTTAATAAATAAACATTTAAAATTGTTCTCTGTTAATTCTATTAACTTAAACTGTTTGCATTCCTCATTAACCATACTTCTATGTATTTGAACCAACCTCATTTTCATGATGTTCCAAATGTAAGAAGAAAATTTTTTGTTTTTTTAATCATTTCACCCCTGGCAAGGCAATAAAGCCACTAAGTTGCAAAGGGTTACTGAGTGTTAGAAATTATGAGAAAAAACACTAAGGAGAGAGAATAAAAGAAGAACAGGAATTAAGAAGACAGAAGATAACAATTGACATTGCATTTAAATTTTTGAAGATCAAATCAAGAAGCTGAAAAGGGGCCCCAAAGTGAGAAAGTTCCACTCAGCTCCCCACAAGACCTTTCACTTTGTGAAACAAACTCTTGCATGGTTGTGTTCCTGAAAACTACAATCTTAACTGCTTCACATCATAGGTCAATTGTTATCTATCCTTCTTATTCTTATAATCAATGTAGCAAATCCAAATTTACACACTTTATAAAATGCATGCAAGGCTAACACTAAGTAAAAAGACAACTAGATGAGTACATTTGTCAGCTCATAAAACATTAACAAAATTATAAAGAAACACTAATTTTCCAGCCTCTCAGCCAAATTTTGCTGTGAACCTATTTGGTCAGTCAACACTCATAATATAAATCAGGAACCAAAATCCAGGAGCAGTATCTGTTGACTTGCTCCAAAGAAAAGGATGGATTAAAGGACTCTCTGCAAAAAAAATGGCATTTGTGTTATTAGAAATCTTCAACAATTGAACATATGTCTCTGCAGTCATAAATTAATTGAATGAAGTTGCTACAAATTGTGACACAGCTTGAATTCACTTTATATAAAATATATTTTTATAAGTAAAACAACCAAGTTATTTTTCCCTTATCTATTACTGAATATTACTTTTTTATAACTTCTTTTGCAAGCAGCAGAACAATACAATGGAAATAGAATCTTTTGTTATTTGAAACTTGACATAATTTATCTGTCTAAAACTATTTTCAGATCCAAGGTTATATTTAACTAGTAGATAAATGGGCAGTAATATTATAATTGCATTATACTTATAAAATATCGAAAACTTTAATACTGACGTCAGATTTAGACAGCATAAGTAAATTAGGAATATCGTTTTCTATCTTTGTTTACACATGAAGGGTACAATGGAAATTTTGACATCTGCTTACTTCAGAGTCAATCTGAGGTCCTTTTCTCTCCTTCAGTTTGATTGGTTCATTTCGAAACTGACAATCAAACAAAAGGCTTTTCATAAAATCTGAATTATAGATGTTAGCCTGTGTTTTGTAGCAGGCCATGTCAAAACCACTTTATCTTGATTTTTACAAAGGAGGAGATTTAATAAAATACGACAAGTACAAATCCAGAATTGGATGGAATAAAAGAAAAGCAACATTCACACAGCTTTTAAAAAGTAAGTAAAATGTAAGAACTGGAATTTTCTTTTTAATTCTAAGACAAAACATTACCCTTCCATGACTTAAGATGAGTATTCTTATCCTTCTTTATGTTTCAGATTATATATTTTTGAGTTTTCATCAGGTTGTTTTTTTTTTCCCTTGTTTATAGAGAGTTCAAACAAGAGACATCTGGTTCTTGGGATGGGAACTTTATTCATGTTTAGAAATTATATGAGAAATGGTGAAAAAAATTACGTGATGACAATTCAAAATGGGGGAGGAATTGTGGAAACCTGGGATCATAAGGGGAGGAATGTGATCTGGAACTGAGAACTGATATTCTCAAGGCAGCAATGATTCCTTCAGAGAGAGGAAATTCACAGAAAACTCCTACGGTATTAAAGGCAAGTTCTAATATTGTGTAAAGCTTCACTATTGTTCCAAATTCTGACAATTTGTTGACCAAAGAGTATATTTGTTATTTCGTTAAAAATAGAAACAAAAAGATGAAAATAAATAAATAAATAAAATCTGTATAATAAGGAAAACACTTCATTTCTGACCCTAAAGAAAATTTAGTTTTGGAAACTTTGTATTATAGACAAAAAAGGAAGACTGGTTTAAATGATAATCTCAAAACAACATATATAAAGAAAACAGAAGAAATAGTAAGAATTTCTTTTTTTTTTTTTTCATGTAATCTGTTGAATATCAATAAAAAAAAAGAGAAGCAAAAATGTCTGCAACACAACTGCCTATGTTTGGTAGATGAAGAACTTCAGTTTTTGAAATAATCAAATCAATCTGATTTGTCATATGGTAACGTATACAATGTTGAATGAGGTTCATAGAAAGATTAACTGAAGAATTTTTGAAAATATATATATATATATATATATATATATATATATATATATATGTACTAATAATCTTATAAGTATAAGAAATTATACTCGTCCAGAAAACGTTTGGTGTCTTGATTTGCAAATAATCAAACCAATACCAAAGGGAAAACAAATGTATGAAAAAAGAAAGAACAAAGAACATGTACGTCAACCAAAAATAATCGTCTAGCATCCAAGTCCAAAGAAAAAAACCCCGATACGAGTAAGCAAAATAACTAAATAAAGTGCTCAATATGTTAAGTAGAGCAGACCTAGTGAAACCTAAAGAGCCAGACAAACCTACCAAGGTTTCACCTAAGTGGATCGCCAGGAAAGCTATATATATATATATATATATATATATATATATATATATATATATATATATATATATATGTGTGTGTGTGTGTGTGAATAAAGACAACAGGAAAACATTTCTTAGCTAATGTGTTTTGTCCTATGATGGACTCTAGCATGGCAAATTGTAAGGATTTTTCCTTTTGTCATTAATCAGATTGTCTTTTTACAGATATATTTTAGTTACATATACCTAACTTAATAAAAGACTAGAATGCTCAAAAATGGAAAACAACAACAGATTGTCTTTTTATAGATATATTTTAGTTACATATACCTAACTTAATAAAAGACTAGAATGCTCAAAAATGGAAAACAACAACAGGAACCAAAATAGTGACAAATGGCAACAATTGAAAGAAAAAAGAAAAAAAATAGCTAAGGAGTAAGTGGAGAAAAAAATGACAAAAAAGGATAAATGATCATGGCACCCCACACATACGCCCATCTGTGCAGACATGTGCATGGGTTAGTACACACATACACTATGAAAAAAAAACTTGCACCAATGATAAGTGCATATAAAAAAGAAAAATTGAGAAGTACAAGAGCAGTCAATTGCTGATTACCCCCTGATGAGTAGACATAAAGGTCTGTTTATGAAACTCTGGAGTCCTGTCGCAAAACTCTGGAAACAGGACTCTATGCCACACAAACAGGAAGAGAACCCAATCATGGCTGTCAGACAATTTCTATGACCACATCACCCCTTACATCTGGCTACCTAACTTGCCAGACTGCCACCGCCTTGATTATTATGTGTGGGGCACAGTTGAGTGAGAGACCAACAAAATTCCTTGTAAAAACCAAAGATGAACTGAAGGCAAGGATTATGGTAGCATTCACTAACTTAAACAAGGAGACCATCCAGGAGAGTTGCAGGAGATTTCAAAGTTATCTGGAGGCCATGGTTGAAGCCAATGGCAATTTTTATTGAATGAATTTACTCTTTAGGATTTCAAGATATTTTTGTGTAATTTTGGTAAATATATCTGTTAAAATGAGATGTCAGTGTTATTTTTATTTTTGTGTAATTTAGATGACAATTTATCCATTGCACCCTACTGAGGAACAAGCAGAATTATAAGATGATAATTTTGTCAAATCTTTGACTGTTTTATGCACAATATTAGTGGACATTAGAATGTTTTTTTTTTTCTCTTTTTCTTTAGGTAAAAGTAAAAATTAAACGCTGATAAGGAGAAAAATCAATCAAGATTCCTGATCAGTTTCTAATAATATCGTAATTGAATATAGAAAATTAAAAAAATATATATTTTGTTTTCAGTATTCATTTAATCTAAGAAATATTACATTTAAGCAATTTAAATGTATATTTCTTATATATTATTTATTCTGCATAAGAAAAATGGTTTTGGGATGCCAAGTTCAAATGTATTATTTACAGTTAGACTAATATCCTCATCTTTGTTGTTATTTCAGCTATTGTGCTATGGTGCATGGTGGGGGGTTATCTTATGACAACATCTGCTCCCACAATATATTTATATGGCCTTGTGTAAGGACTGAAAGAAAATGCACAGTGTCAATATATACAATATATATATATATATATATATATATATATATATATATATATATATATATATATATATATATAGATAATATTAGTGGTAAATATACACATACATGCATGCATACACATACATATATATATTTTTTTTTTTTTAATAAAAATTCCAAGAGGATAGAATCCAGGTAGAACTCAATGTTTTCTTTTTGAATTTGTAGGTCTGATGAATTGGATCGTATTTATGATTCCAAGGGAATAAATTATGACCATGGAATATTAGTGTTTAAGCCTTTTTATTATACACACACACACACACACACACACACACACATATATATTCAAATACATATATATGTATATATTCAACATCATCACTTGATAAGACACCATAGGTGTTGAAACAAAATGGCTATTTTTGTAGTGATGTTATAATTTTTGAATAAATAATTATATATGTAATATAAATATATATATATATATATATATATATATATATATGAGCTGAAGATCAAATGTAGATCAGATATGGAAATAAAGAACAAATAGGAAACAAATCTCAATCTAATGTTTCACTTTTATAAAGCTTCATCAGAGATTGAGATAAAAATGAAAACAAAAAACAGACACAGAGCACTTGTATCCTATGATCTCTTGGTCAGATATGTGTGCATTAACACAATAGATAAAATATAAATATGTGTGAGGAAAACATTTTGAACATTAAAGTGTGTAATGGTGTATGAATGTGTATGTAAGGAAACACTTGTATGTCTAGGTGTATGTTGGGTGGTAACGTTAATTCATGTAAGTGCATATTTGTGTGTATGAGGAATGTCTATAGATGTCACCCTCAAATATCAAAATATTGTAAGAATTTGTATTTAGTTGAATTTCTATGTTCTTGTTTGTGTGTGTGTGGAGGAGGGGAATGTCTGTTGCCGTCACCTTTTGTGTGGGTCAGTCGAGACACATCAAGATATTGTAATAATCAAGTTTTGGTTGGATTTATCATTGAAGTATTTCTCATGCATATTTTTTTAAAAGGATTTGTATATTTTCATTATTCTATGTATTAGATTTGTATATTATTATTTTATGTATTAGATAGACATAAGTTAGATTCATGAAAAATGGATCTCTAGAAAGAGATTGATGCAATATAATATTTTAAGTGAGTATTTATAGTTGGTAGTAATGGTATAAATATGTTTTCATAATATTCTTTCCTTAAAGGGTTATGTTCTTTTATAATTACACTGGCATTAGTGAAATCAAAGTAATTTTGATGTAAGACAAGAGAGTTAGAATGTCTGTCTAAATGCAAGTCTCTCTTGTGTTCATAGATATGGGTTTTCAGATCAGGTGATGTCTCCCCCACGTAGATGTTTTTGCACTGTAGACACTTTGATAAATTCCGGCATTTGAGATGGTGCTTAGTTTATTTTTCTTCCTGATTATATCCCCAACTGTCTTGGAGATGGTGGTAATGATCTTAGTGCTAGGCATGGCTAATTTGTTTGTGAGTTTAGTCAAAAGGGTGTTGTAGGGCAAGATTATGAATTTTGTGTAATTTTGGGGAGTATCTTTTTTTTTTGCCTATATGGATTTTGTGGGCTCGTTTTTTTAGTGTTGAGGATGAAATAGTGTGAGTAGTGGAGAAGTTTGAATGTTTTCTCAATATATTCCTCTTCTTCATTTAGGTATTCAGAGCTGCATGTCCTAAGGGCTCTGAGGTAAAATCCTATGATTAGTCCACATTTTATTCTCTGGTTATGGTGGGAATAGAAATTGATTAGGTAGTTTTTGTTTTGGGGTCTTTGGTAAACTTTAAAATCTAATTTATCATTGTTGCATATTAATAAGATGTTGAGTAAAAGTAGACAGTTTGTTTCAAGTTCGTATGTGAATTCGATGGTGGGCCCAACCTTATTGAGTTTTGTTATTATGTTTAATAGGTTTGTATCTTGGGGATAAAGTAAAAGGATATCATCTATGTATCTCAGGTAAGTGGAGCTGTTAGCTATGATATGTTTAAATGGGGTAGATTCTAGAAAGAGGCCAGTGAGAACATCCCTGATAGGTGACCTCATGGGTAAAGCAAATTTTTGTTTGTAGAAAATGTTATTGAAAGAAAAGAAACAGTGGTTAGTAATTAATTTGCATATCTTTACAGTTTTGTGGATGGGTTGAGGAAGCTTTTTCTTGGATATTTCAAGGTGATTTCTTAATATATTAAGACATTTGGTGATGGTGATATTGGTGTATAGTGATTTAATGTCTAAACTAGCGATATACATGTTAGTTATATTTATGTTTTGTATTCTTTGGAGTAAATCACCTGAGTGTTTGATGTGTGTTGTGCTGATAGCACCTAAGAATGGATTTAGGATTTTTGTGATGGCTCTAGCTAATATGTGGGGTGCACTGTTAATTCCGGACACAATGGGTTTGATGGGTATGTTGGGTTTGTGCATCTTGGTAAACCATATAGTAGGGTGGTATTCTAATAATTTAGACCAAAATTTATTTTTGTTTTTTAATAGTTTCTTTGTTGTTATTGTGGTCTTGTTAGAGCCAGAAAGAAAGACATAAGGAAGGAATTGAGTTAAACAAATATATTAACAGAAACAGTAATACAAACATATACAAATGAGAGTGTTACAGCAAGAATGTTCGGTCTGACTTTCAGAGCTGATTGCTGGAAATTTCCCTCTCCAAAAGGCAGTACCTGCTCCTATTTATAGCTGGGAGAGTCCATGCGTGCGTGGGTAAATTACCATAACAGTTGTTTTGTTGAATCTTTGTGTGTCAGTGTTTATAGTTTTTCATTGGTTTTGGTGTAGGTGTTGTCATTATTTAGGGGGGAGATTCTCATTTTTAATGTAGATGTTGGTGTCCATAATAACTATACTGCCTCGTTTGTCAGGTGGGGTAATGATTATATTTTTGTTTGTGTAAGTTTTTTAGAGTTTGTATGTACCTTCTGGTTAATGTAGTTTCAATGGTAAAACAGTAAATATTAGTGAGGGTGGCTGCTAATATTCCACGTACAAAACCTATATAAAGGATAGAGTGATAAGTTGAAAGTTCAAGTGTTCAAATGTAAATGTGCCAGTGCATATCAGAGAGAGAGAGAGAGAGAGGGAGGGAGTCAGCAGGGAAAATGTAGACATACCATATTTGTATGTATGTATGTATGTATATATTCAAATGTAGCAGTTGTCTTGCTTAAAATGTGAGAGAAGGAAGTATGTATGTTTTAGTGTCAACACAGGACTGTGTGGACATCTAAAGTCACCAGTGTGTGGTAGGAGAAAGTATGTATTGAATGAGACTAATCCAGAACATGTGGGTTGCACATATATTTCTGTTCTGGATATGCTACAATGACCACAGGATGAAAGAATTGATAAAATTAATTCATCGATTTTGATTTAGGTTGACTTTCTATCTGTTGTGGCCTGTTTAGGGGCCAGAAAGAAAGACACGGAAGACGAAGGTAGGTTGAACAAGTGTATTGAAATAACAGATATATACAACGCAAGAGTGTTAGTAATAAGCAGAGAGAGGTGTACGTCCGAACGGTAGGTTAACACTGCATCGCCGCTTCCCAACCGACTCTTGCAGTTAGTATTTATGAGAGGAGGAAGAGTTCATTCTACTGTAGGAGGGTTTACCACAACACTATCTTATATACATATCTAGAAATCTGCTTTAAAACTCACTTGGTTTCTGATCAGTGACCTTATATCCTGGTTGGGAGCCAATCTTGTTTCTGATTTGCTTGCTAGACTAGCCTGGTCTGGACAGTTTCTGATTGGTTGGTTGAAATATGACTTCATGACTCGGCAATTCTGAATGTACATCTATGTTTTAGATATAGTGAAATTTTGGTCACCTTGTTATTATTTATTTTTATTTCTATCTCTTCAGTGCCATTCAGCCTTCTTCAAGAAATTTTAAACTGAATCCTATATTTAATTTACAAGGATGTAAATTGTCTCAGGATATTTCAGCTTGTTCTTTTTTTTTTTTCAATATTGTTCAGGTACTATTAATTCTGAGTCTACTTAGCCCAGAAATTGAACTCACAATTAATATGCTACCAAATTCACAAACCAATGCTTTAATACTCTTGGTTATTTTTCTATGGCTTGTTCAATTTTGCACTAAGCCTTTTGAAAAAAAAAGTATGAATCCATTTTCCTCCAGCTATGGGTTAAATAGTTGGTTGGCAACCAGTCTAAAAGAAGGACAACTCTGAATTCCAAACCAGCCTAAACAGGGATCAGCTCCATCAGGCTATTTTACCCTAGACACACCCAAGGCTGCACTATATGTGTTCTGAGTTAAGGGACTTATGAATGTGATTTTTGTAATAAAGTTGATAAATTACTTACAGGTATGAGAATATAACATTAAAGTTCAAATGAATATAATTTTTATGTAGTTCTTAATTTTACCATCAAATTTTATTGCTTTAAAGAATTTTGATTTAACCACGTGACACTATAAATGTAAATAAATCTATGCTGTAATTTAAAAAAGTACAATTTTAATTTTCCATTTGTTTATCGCAAAACCTATATGAAATATCCAAGGAAAAGTTTCCTCAACTCATCCACAAAATTGTAAAGATATGCAAATTAATTACTAATATCACATTATTTCATATACAGAAAGTGCAATTTATAAGTAAAATTAGTACAAAATATATTATTAAGGATTCTGTATGGGTGGAAGTTCATGGAAGTGATACTATTAGTTATTGCCCTGGGTGGCACCAACACTACTAATACTACTGATTATATATCTGTACCATCATTGATTGCTTTCTCCACCTGCAACAGATTGTGCACTAACATGATGTTATATTCTGTGCTAATAGGAATATATACTTGACAAACACGGTGGATAAAATAAGTAAAAGTTTATTGTAAAAACCAATATAATAAGAATAAAGGTAATAGTTATGCACAAGGTTGTCGCAAGTCAATCCAGTAGTGAGTGCTACTATTAGAAGGTCGGTAGTTCTTGCGTAAGTCTGAGTCATATTCAACAGATCCCAGCTAGACCCTGTAGTCCGTTGACTTACAGATACTTATAGGTAGTTACTACAAATAGTGTAGTTGCTCATGGGGGTGACAGGTTATTCCATTACATCACATGAGATATTTGTCACTGCAACTGGTAATCATGATAGACTTTGCTCAATAATTTTAAGTCAAGGTTTGTCCCTTTGTGCACATCGTTTATGTTAGTGGCCTTGACTCCTTCTGCTGACCATCCCTTCAAGGCAAGTTTTGCTTAGGCAATGTTTTGTTATTTGTGTGACCCTAAAGTTTCAGAATCTTGCTTTTGATGACAGATGTAGTAGGAGTTAGCCCTGTGACTTGCAGGAGTTCTTATAAAACTCATCATACAGTTTTGAAAAGTTTCAGTTTTCTTTAATGATGTAGAGGTCCATCTGACACACTCTAAACCATAGAGTACCATGTGCAAGTGGTATATCTATATGCTTATATTTAATTTTTCTGAGGATGACTATCGCTAAAGATTTGAAACTATGAAGAAAAAAAATGATTTTAAGCTTACCTTGTTGAAAGTAATAGCCAAGGTCAAGGTATGTGAAGAACGTGATGATTCCAACAAACTGGAAGATACAAGAGAGTGCAACCATGTACTTGAGTCTGTAGGGGTAGGACTGCCACACATTTCGGATATAGCAGACATGTAGAGCAAAAGTCAAGGAAGCAGGGACGGCTGAAAAAGGAAAAGAAAAGACAAATATTAAAGTTGCTTTTTTTTTTACTGACAACAGTTACTGCTGTCAAAAAAAAAAAAAGATAAAAGATAAAAAAATAAAACTTTATTTAAAAAGTTAATCTTGAAGATGGAAAATAGTTGTCTGAAACCTCAATATACCAGATTTGCTTTATATTTGTTAACAAAATGCAAAAGAATATAAAAACAAACAAAAAACCTGAAAACATTACAAAGGCATTACAAGGGTAGATGAGTTGGTAGCATTACACAGCTGGATTTTAATTTGAAAATTTCACCATTATTGATCTATATATAGAAATGCATTGATTTAAGTGCATTAACAAAGAAGATTATGATGTTGAAAATGTGCAGGTAGTGATCATAAAATCTTGGAATTTCATTCATTTCATACAAAACAAAAGAATGGTTTTATGTCCAGACACTGTTATGTAATGGTAATATTAGCCATTTCCCTATAAGGAAGCATTTGCATTCATTGATCGAGCCGCCAGTACTGCTTTCAGTTGAAATTTATAAAATCTTTCTCTTCAAACATTTTTTCAGGAAAATAGGTTTTTCAAGTCCAGTAGCTGTTATCGCTCTTTCCAGTATTGATGGGGGTTTCTTTCCTAACCTTTTATTTGAAGTAGTGTGGAATATCAACATGTTATTTTCTCATCATGTTAAATGTGCTATTCATTTTAGTTGTTGCTGCTGTTGGTAGTCTTCAAACGATGTATTTTCTGATATTTGGTACAGTTCTTTGTTTGTGGACAGGTTCTACAGATTCACAATGTTCAAAGAGAGATGAGATTTGTCAAGGCTTACAGGTTTTACTTGCTCCAATTCTTTTTAACCATTGATCTTAAAAAGTCATTGTTTATGGCTGACAGTTTATATATTTCTAAATGGGTTTGATGCATAACATCCATATGAAAATCTTGATTTGACAAGGTTTCTGGCGTCTCGTCTACAGTCACTCTCTCACAGACGTGCCATCACCTCTCTCTGTCTTTCTACAAGTACTTTCATGGTAATTGCTCCGATGAGCTGCTTTCACTGGTTCCCAGACTCCATGAATTCAAGCGCCCTATGAGGCTGGCATCCCGCTCCCACCCTTACACTGTAGAAACTTTTAAATGTAGCCGTTTCTTCTACTCCAATAGCTTCATACCTCACACCTGTCGTGGGAACACCCTTCCCAATTACTGTTTCCCTGAAAGCTATAATCTCCAACTATTCAAATGTAATGTCAATCGACATCTCCAGTTACCTTGATCTATCCACTATCCCTCTCCTCATCCTTTCTTCTATCATTCCTATCTGCTCTCGCTCCAAATCTTCTGCAACCCCCGGCATCCTAGTGTCTTCATGCCTTGCTTAGGGTGTAATGCTTAAAAAAAAAAAAAAAAAAAAATAACATGTTTTTGTTTCATAGCAATTGCTGGTGTCAGGAAAAACTATCTCTGGCGTCGCCTATTCTATATTCAATTTCTTTTTCTTCAGTTCATTAAGTCTTTATATGTTTTGTGGTATTTTCTATGGAATTCCTTCATTAATTTAATGTTCATATTTAAGCATAAACAAAATAGTGTCCATGAAACCCTAGCATGTTTTAAATGATTTTGCATAATAGTCATTCCACAAATCTGGCAATTGGCTTAATTAAATCAAACTTTTTGAAAGATGAGTTATTATCCATTAATTAATCAGTTCTTATCTTGCCTGTTATCATTATATTTTGACTGTTGAGCCCTCTGTCCATCTTCAGGTATCTGTTGTAGCTGGTAATTTCCCAAGGATTTTGAACTTAACCCTTTATTCCATTTACAGAAGTAGACTGTTCATATTCTACTTTTATCCCCTGCTTCCAATTATATTTCTTTCTGATTCACTATACATGTTGACCAGATGTGAGCGCTAAGAAAGCAAAAATAAAAAAGTTGCTCTTTGTGAAGGAGGTCCTAGCATCACATCTGACTAACATAAAATCTCTTCAAGAAAAAGAAAAAAAAATATAAAAAAGCCAATCATGAATGTTACTGTCAAAGCAAAAACACGAAAAAATGATGAGTCATGATCCACCCAGTTTGCTTCTAAGAACACTGCTCACAACTGCAGTGAAGAGACAAGCTGTCAATGTCACCACCAGTGACCTCAGTCAACTGACCTGACACACATATCAACTCCAGACCCTAGGACTCTCCCTTTCCTCCAAATTGCTTCCTTTGTCCACAAAGAGATAGTCTGTTTTGATTCTCTTTACTAGCAATACAAAGTATCTTATATTAACAATTATTGTCTTCTCTTCTTTTTGCCTTACCAGCAGTATTTGCTGTTTCATTTGTTTTCTCTGGCTACCATACATGCATTTATAACTATGCTAGAGGGTATCTCATATTAGTTAATTCTTTCTAGTTAATTCATCCTTTTCATATTAATTTGCCTCTTCCACTGAACCAGAGTTTACACTGCCCAACACAGAGATTGAACTCATGACTACTAGCACTCATTAGAAAATGCTACAAATGCTATATGTAGAATTAGTTAGCGGACTTTATGAATTTAAGAATAGTACTAGATTGGTGGCCAGGTGTCATCAATTTACAGTTGAAATAGCTAGATGTAACCATAAGTTCTATGCTAATTGTTAATTTTCTCACACTTCTCACTTGTGGAACTCTCTTCCAGCTTTTTGTTTCCCAGTCACCTTTGATCTTCAAAATTTTAATTGCAATGTCAATTGGTATTTTCTGTCTTCTTAATTC
The DNA here is from genome assembly GCA_903632075.3 of Acanthosepion pharaonis. Taxonomy (NCBI): domain Eukaryota; kingdom Metazoa; phylum Mollusca; class Cephalopoda; order Sepiida; family Sepiidae; genus Acanthosepion; species Acanthosepion pharaonis. Next base: position 680,106 of record CAHIKZ030000520.1, on the reverse strand, counting down.
CTGTTCTTTTATTGTCCTCTCTCCTTAATAGTGTTTTTTTTTTTCTCATATTCTCTAACACTCAGTAACCCTTGTGTCTTAGTAGCTTTATTGCCTGGCTTGGGATGAAATGATTTAAAAAAAAAAATGGAAAGAAAAAATACTGACCATAAATATAGTAAACTACATCAGTTTTAATTTTATCCGTAGTCAATCTTTTGGGAGGGATCACTTGAAGTCCAACTCTGAACTGTAACAACTGTTTTTCAAATAGTTTTGTGTATGGAAAACCATAACAGCAACATTTTTTTTTATCAATAATAATTCTCTGTACAAGAAAGCTTAACAATTTATTATTATCAAATATAATAATTGTTGTATGTATGGAAAGCCTTAACAGCCACTTTTTTTTTTTATTAATAATAATTGTATGACTGGAAAATCTTAATAACTGTTCACTTCCAGTTTACAAGCTTGGAATTTTTTGAAGAATTCAAATTCAGTCTTCAGAACCTTTTGACACTAGTAGACATTTATTCTTTACCAAATCTAACAGGCAGACATCTGTAATGCCGGGGTTTGGTGTTAACTCTGTATTTTCTCTAAGAAATAAAGATTTCTTGTGCAAAAGTAAGATCACTATTACTGCCACTGACAGCAAATATAAAAGAAGCGCATCAACTTAATTACACTTAATTAGCAGAAGCTGACATTAAGCAGATTTTGAAGAGTAGAGCAGAAATTGTTGATGAGGTCAGATGAGGCAAGAAAAATTCACTCAAAGCCATGTCTCAAGTTATCAATGTCATTAGTGGCTGATAGGCGCTTTTCCAAAATTACTCAGTACTTTGCTGTCATTAAACATGGATGTGTGCGTGTGTGTGTGCATATATACAGAATTATTAATAGAATAAAATAATTCACTTATATATGAATTTGAACTCTGAGTTTAATGGCTCCCTTTGCATCCAATCACTTCTTAGTGAATGAAATTTGTTTATGTCCAGATTGTATTTTTGTCTTTTTCTTTGAAAAAGAAAATGTTTTATAATGGTGCAAGATTTAAAAAAAAATTTATATAAAGATGTGCATACATATATATGTGTGTGTGTGTGTGTGTGTATATATATATATATATATATATAAATATATATATATATATAAACTTCATCAACAAATATATATAGAGGTTGTTGAATGAGTTGTCTGGGGTTGTGTCCAAATGCAGACATGTTAGTAAACAAACTCTGGCCCAATATGAACACGGTTGATTATATTTTATTATTATATTTATGTAATTTTTTTTTCCACTTCCAGTTTTTCCCACTCTTTCCTCTCACCCCTCCTCTTTTGATAATTTTACTTTATGGCACCAAGTTAAATTATAAGAGCAGGCTAAAATAGATCTACAAAATAATTATTTACCAAAAACCATTTGATGAGACTGTCAGGTTGAAACCCGGGCAGTGTTGAAGTTGAATTTTTTTCAGTTTTATATATATATATATATATTATAGATTAATTGATTTAAAATGTTTTTTTCGCTACACAGTTCTAACCATGTTTCAAAAAGCTAAAAGTTCCGAATTTAATTTTGTAATTAAATTAAAGACATTTAAATTTACATTGAGCACTATTTTATAAAAATAAAAATATCTATAAGAACATCGGATTATATATCTTACTGCTCTTTCTTTTTATTTATATATATATACATATATATATATATATATATATATATATATATATATATATATATATATATATATATATGTTAAAGCAAAACATGTTAAAAACTGCTATTTATGTTAAAAAATTTTTAAATTAACTGTTGTGTACAGTAATCATACTCCATTCGTTCTCAATATATATATTTTTGAAAACTTTGACATACATCAAAAAAATTTTTATTTCAACAAAATACATTTGTTTCAAAAAGTAACTGAATGTTTGACCATTTAAAAATTTTCCAATATAGAAACCATAATCTGCAAAGAAACTAGTGATGCATATACCTTGAAACCATTGTGACAATAGGGTGTAGAATTACATACTAAACCATTCGTTAACAAATTTAGTATTATAAATATATAAGGCAACACCACAAATTTCTACAAAAAACAATACCTAAAAACTCAAGTAATGATCTTAAATAATCTTTAAGATTTAGATTTTCATATGGGTGTCCTGCATGCCTTCAGAAATATAAACTTACTGTTATTAAAAATGGTTTCCAAAAGAAACATGTTAGTGACATCAACCTTGGAAAAGAACTGGACCAAATAACATGACATAATCAAGACGTTGAATTCCAGGGTTTTTACTTCAAACAAAAGGTTAGAGAAATAAAAGAGCAAAATGATGGACTATTACAGTTTTCCTGAAAATAATTTTAATAGAATGATTTTATAAAATTTCATATAAAGTAGTATTGACTGCTTGGTCAATGAATACTGAATGCTTCTTTATAAGGAAACATAATATTACTGTTATGGTCCAGGTTAGGACCAAGGAAGAACAACACGAACACAAGAGTAGAAATAACAAAGGTATATTACACAAAATAATAATACAAGATGTGGAAGGTATTAGTATGACTGTCAGTCTGGTTTGGAGTGAAATACTATCGGCTCGACTTGATTCGACCCTCTCTCTTGAGAGGCGTAGTATACATAGTGTTAGGAAGAGTTCATTCTGTAGTTATAGGTAAGGACCTATGGCAATTACCATTCAATATAATTTAGAGCAAGCTTATTTAGCATCTGCTACTCATTAGTTAGGGACAGCAGAATTATGTTACCCCCACCACTTCTGTTATGGTTTTCCTCAGCTTATTTTTTCCAGGCACCATACCCTCAAGATATAATTCTGTTAGTGCAATTTGGAAAATTTTAACATGTTTCATCAGATCAGTATTATTATTATTAGAAAAATAGTTTTTCAATAAAAATCTACATTAGTGAGCAAAACACGATTCACATTAAGTGAATAAATGCTTGATTTGTACTTTAAGTGCATCATTATAAAAATTAGATTTTAACTAATTTCAACTCAGTTTTGATCTGTTTTTTTTTTTTTTCAAGGTTTACACATGCCACAGTACTGATTTAGTAATGAGAGGAGATAAACTGGACTTGCCCAGTTGTATATCATTGGGGGTTTATAGAACATAACTCTTTCAATACGGCATCATCTGGGTAAATCATGCTCATTTTTTTTTTTATTGAAACAGCGTTTTCCAGGTTAAAAGTGTGATGATCACGAAAGTTTCTGTGGCACACAAATACATTGAATGTGTTGCTTAATGTGGAACAGTATGAGAACTTTTCTTCAAATTTTGGGATGTTTTGCCAGTATATGATCACATGAATAGAGACTTCCTTTTCTCACCCATTAGAAAACATCTTCCAAGCCCCACTAAATGTCTTGATCTGATAGAGAAATTATATCAGTCCACAAAGTCACATACATCTAGTAAATATCCAAATCTGAATCACTTTGATCCTCACCAGGAGTACAACAAAAGGAGAATGAGAGCTCTAATCTATTTAACCTCTTCAGAAGTTATGCTCATCGCATCACAAATATGAAAAGATGTGCACTGATCATTTAAACATACCACATCTCAAATGAATTTATTAATACTTTCACTGCTACTCATTTGTCCAGTGCTGCCCCTATCCAGCCAGCCATTTTTAAAGAAAATGCTAAATTTCAACCTTCATACTTTATTACACAGAAAACTGGCACCAGTGTGTTTTACAGCCTTCCATTTTCATGGATATACCTGGGAATGACTTACCAGATCAGTAATGGGTCTACACATGATATCTTTTGAAGCATTGTCCTTTGTGATTTGATGATAGATGACACAACGGGACACTCATAACAGCGGTATGCAAAAAACATAGGTTTCCATACTTAGCCAGCTGGAGCAAGATAAGAAAAATGAAGATCTCCGTAGTTAGCAGCGGAAATGTTAATAAAAAACAGTGTTGCTGGTTTCCTTCCAAAGGTCAGTGTATGAGGGACAGAGACTATGCTGATGACATAGGTATTCATAGGTGGAATAAGAATGATCTTGAACAGAAAAAAATCAATATTCTTTACCAAATATTTGAAAAAGTAGGACTTAGGATAAACATCTCCAAAACAGAAGCTATAGTTTGGAATTGGAATTGGCACTTACTCTGAATCTATTATAAAAATTCAGAATGTAGAATTAATAATAAGGAAATTAAATATAGAACAGGCTGTGCTAGGGGCATTTTTTCAACATTGTAAGATGAAAATATTAACCCAAGAACTTAAGTCAGATTCTTAAATAAACTTGTCAGATCTAGACTTTTGTATGAATGTTATGCATGGCATCCAACTCATTCAGAAATATCTAAACTATTAGCTATACACAACTGGTTTCTCAGATCAATGATTAGAAATGGTTTCAAGAGAATAAGTCCTGTAGGTGCCAGAGAGGACTTCGTTTTGTTGAATCTTGCAGACTAGCACTACAGAATTGGAAATAAAGAACATTACCAAATAACAAAAACCACATCACTTGAAAAGTTCCAACAGCAGCAACAACTAAAATGGACAGCACATGTCACTCAAAGAGAAAATAACGACATAATCAAGATGCTGACTTTCCACACTATCTTAAACAAAAGGTTAGGAGGGAAACACCATTAGTACGATAAAATTGAAAAGAGTGAAATTGAGAAACCTATTTTCCTGAAAAACTGTTTTAATACAAAGATTTTATAAAATTCAACTGACAGTAGCGTTAACTTTTTGGTCAATGAAAGCCAAATGTTTCCTATATGGAAATAGCTAATCTTATTATTTGGGGGTATTGTTTATATTCTATTTATTGTTTATATTCTATTTATTGTTTATATTCTATTTCATATGTAAAATAAACTCTCTGTTTTGCATTGATTAAATTTTTATCTGTTTTGAAGTGTTTATATAATATATATAATTTTTGAGTATATATATATATATATATATATATATATATATAAAATGTGTATGTATTGCAGTATTTGTGGAAAATTCACCCTTTTGGCAGATGATTTAGCCAGTCAAGTGAGATCAAACCAGAGAGGTCAGGTACAAACACCTGTGAATGCAACCCTACCAGAAAGACCTGCAGGTTACTTGTAAGAGTTTTGTGACAAAAGTTTGTAAGTCTGTTGTGGGACTAAAACATCACATGATTATAGACAGGGACAGGCAAGTTTCCAACATAGGTAACACAGACAAACTTTATGTTTTCCATGTGTGTAAGAGAGGTTGTAAAAGTGAAGCTGGCCTTAAGAAACACTTGTGGGCCCATAGAAGATCATTAGCTCAATTATAACTGATGGAAATAATTAAATTCTGAATGAAAAACAAAAAGTGAAGAGATGGTCTTCTTCTGCAAAAAAGTGACAATCATTTTTATGTGCATGATTTAAATAAAGTGTATTTTGGCAGCAAAGATTCTTTCAAACATGTTTGGTTGAATAACATCGACAAGTTCTGTTTACCAAAGGTTTTATTAACTTTTCAAAATTTGTAAATTAATTTTTTATATAATTGGTAAATTTACCAAAGGGAATCGTATATTGAAATTTGAATAAAAAAATGCAGTTTGTCTGTTTAAATGACATCACCATGAGTGACTTGATTCAAGCCGAGCTTCTTGACTTGACGGTCGAACTCTCTGCTTTTGAGCAGAAAGGAACGCGGACGAGGTTCCGCCGAAGGGCAGAATCTCGTTCGGGGAGAATGACCAACCCGATCTCGTTTATACGGGTTATACGGGCATTTTTTGGCTGAGCCTATGGGCTCGGGAAACCCACGATAAACTCGGCCTTGTGCCACATGCAACCCTCGTGGGGGGTGGCTAGATACCATGAGTGACTTGAAATTGGTTCCAGCAAATGTGAGAACAAACACCAGAATTAACCAAAAAAAAAAAAAATTACATAAACATACACAAAACATAAACCTTGAAAACAGATGTAGTGATATTTGAAAAAAAGAATATAAAATAAAAATAAATATCAACTTTGTTAAAATTACCAATTATATAAAACAACTAATTTGGAATTTTGAAAAAGTTAATAAAAAATTTCATAGAACTTGTCGATATTATTCAACCAAACATATTTGAAAAAAATGTATAATGGGTGTGATGATGAAATTGTCACCATTTTTTATTTTTATTTTTATTTTTGTGCATTTGTTTTGTTTTGTTTTTTTTATTTTGTTGATTGCACAGTATAGTAGGGTCAGTTGGGCACTGTCTTTGAGAAAAAAAGCACCAAGATGCAATTGATTCCATCAGAAATTTGGAAATGGCATGCTGTACTGCTTGGCATTTACACCAGAAGCTCCAATACAAACATTTCAGAGTGTTTGGGTGTCAATCTGAGAACAGTGCAGAGGATTTGGAAAGAGTTGGATGAACCTAAAAGTGATTATGAAGGCTAGAAGCTTGGAAAACTCACTCTGATCATCCTGATAAAAAAAGAACTCCCGAATTTATTAGTGAGGGCCCCAGATTCAACACGGAAATACCTTGAGGAAGTAGTGCTGTCTTGGATTGAGAGGGTGGCTGCTGGAAGACCCCATGTCTGGCAGCAACACGACTCACCACCATGCCGTATTTGGGGATGGATAGCAGACATCCTCATTTCTTTTAAACAGACTAACTGATTGGGCAATTGAAAGTCTTAATAAAGAAGTTGTGCCTTTCAGCAGAAATAGAACATGTGTCCTTCTTATATTGGGGAAACCCCTTTCAAGCTAGGTATACTTTAGACCACTGAGGCTACCAAAGACTTCACAACAAAGCAAGGCTCGATTACCCTTTCTAAGAAATCATATCTCTTGTTGGAATGATTCAAAGCCTATATCTTTACTTTTGTATCCAAAACTTAAAGTAATTTCTAAGCAATTAATGGATTTTATTTATAATCTGACATTATTTATTACGATAAATATTATTATGATAAGTGTGGGGAAAAATCCTCAGCTTAATCTACATCAGAATGTTTTATAGGATTCCTTATTATTTGGTATGGCATGACTACATCATATCGAAACAACGGTTCCTATAATGTTGAGCCTGGTCAGTACCTATATAGGTGAACACTTGGGAATATTATATAAGCGTGAATGTTCAGGTAGCGTAATGGATAATGGCAAGGAATTGTTAATTTGGTTGAGACGAGTTCCAATTCCAGTTATGTTCATTAACTTACATGCAAATACTCTTGGGAAAGTTTTGAATCCACCTCTTCTCCCTCCAGCTATGGGTTAATTAGTAAGACTTGTATTACTAAATCATTATTATCTCAAAAAAAAATTTGGGGCTTTAAATAACCTGCAAAGCCGTAAAAATTGAATCAATCAACCAGTTAGTTGGGATGATAACTTTTCAGTACCATATAGGTATATTTTGTCTATAACATGTATATTCTATTTCATCACATATCCTTAATTATATAAGTATTTAAATAACTTTAGTACTCAAAATACTTAATATACTCTGGTGTATGAAACAGTTATAACAAATTTAGTATAGGAGATAAGGAAATTGAACATAGAATAGGTTATGCAAGAGGTAGTTTTACCCAACACTGTAAACTGCTACAAAACCAAAGCATCAACATGAAAACTCAAGTCATGTTATTAAATAGCATTGTCAACTCAAGACTTTCATATGGATGTTATGCTTGGCACCAAACCCATTCAGAAATATCTAAACTGTCAGCCATATACAATGATTTTCTAAGATCAATGGCTAAAAAAAGACTTGGAGTAAGTGAAGCCTGTAGGTCTTGATAAAGCTTATTTTTCTCTGAACATTGTGGACTGGTGTTACAGATTCACAAGCAAAAAACTGTACCAAATATCAGAAAACACATCATTTGAGGACTACCAACAACAGTAACAAGTAAAATGGATAGCACATGTAACTCAAAGAGAACATAATGGAATAACCAAGATGTTGACATTCCACACCACTTCAAATAAAAGGTTAGGAAGGAAACCCCTGTCAATACTGGAAAGAGCAATAACAGCTACTAGACTCAAGAAACATGTTTTCCTGAAAAATTGTTTTAAGAAAAATTTTTTTATAAATTTCAACCAAAAGCAGTACTAGCTGCTTGGTCCATGAATGCCAAATGTTTCCTTATAGGTAAACGGATAATATTAGCATTACCATTACCACATACTCTGCCACCAAACAATCAATATATACTTTCCAGAAATCATTATATTCCCTGTAATGTATATGTATATACATGCCTGATGCCAAACCTGTTCAGAAATATAGAAGATGTCAGCTGTATACAACCACTTTCTAAGATAAATGGTGAAAAAAAAAGGCTTTGAGCAAATGAAGCCTGAGATTCTTGCTCAAGATCATCCTTCTTTGAATATGGTTTACTGGCACTACAGATTCACAAACAAAAAAAACTGTACCATATAGCAGAAACCACACAAGTTGAGAGCAACCAATGACAGCAACAACTAAAATGGATAGCAAATATAACTCAAAAAGAAAATAATGGCATAACCAAGATGTTGACATTCTACACCACTTCAAACAAAAGCTTAGAAAGGAAACTTCAATCAATGCTGAAAAAGAGCAATAACAACTACTGGACTTGAGAAACCTGTTTTCTTGAAAAATTGTTTTAAGAAAGAGATTTTATAAATTTCAACTGAAAGCAGTACTGGTTGCTTGGTCAATGAATGCCAAATGTTTCCTTATAGGGAAATGGCTGATATTAACATTGCCATTAGGCAAGACTCAAGGCTGTTATTAAGAAATCAAATATGAATATTAAGGAATATTGTGGAGTCACAAACAAAGAACTGCGCAAATTAACAGAAACCACATCACGAGCATCAATAAGAAAAACTAAAATGGATAACACAAGTAACTTGAAGAGAAAATAATGGCATAACCAAGATTGACATTCGGCACCATTTGAAATAACAGGTTAAGAAGGAAACCCCCATCAATACTGGAAAGGGCGATAACAGCTATTGGATTTGGAAAACATTTTTTCTGAAAAGTTGTTTTAAGAGAAAGATTTTATAAATTTCAACAAAAAGCAGTACTGGCTGCTTGATTAATGAATGCCAAATGTTTCCTTATAGGGAAACGGCTAATATTAACATTGCCATTAGGCAAGACTCAAGGTTGTTATTAACAACTCAAATATGAATATTAAGGAACACAATGTATAAAATGATAAATATATGAGGCATAGTGAAAATTTCTTGTGCCAACAAAAAAGCCTCTTAAAAAATAATAAATTTTGATGTTTAGTCATTTATTCAGATTTAGGGAAGTGGATTAAATGGAGAACTTTTTAGACCCCACTTGATTTTTTTTTTATAGTGATCTATCTATCTATCCATTTGTGTATATAGTAGCTATTTATAAACTATCAGCAAGAAATGGAATTTGCATCCATCTAGAAATGCGCTCTAGCTGCAATAAATGCATGCACTGTATTTGTTTGTGCAAAGCAATATAAGCAGAAGTAAAGATGATTTGCAAATGAAAAGCTTTGGTCTCAGAAACAGTCGTTTCTTGCATCTCTTCCACAAGACAATTAGGCAAAGTGCTTTCTGCCTGGAAGAAATACAAGAGTTTATTTTAAGTCATCTCAGGGTGAATAGAAATAAATTCTCCCAGCCTCCCACATTGAAATCCACAACTCCATTAACAACAGAGACATTTTCCTGTCTGTTTTACAAAACACTTAAAAGAGAAAAAAAACATTTCATTTGCTATGATTATTACAAGCAGTTGCCTATGGTAAAATTATCATGACAGCAGTCTTTCTTTAAATGTTAACAAGTGGGGTGAGGGAAGCTAGGGAATAATAGTATGGAATTTGAATATACTTCATAGTGTTGGCAACAGATCAATAATGAACAAAGTCATTTTTTAAGCCACTGCAAGAGGGTTCAATCTTCAATGGCACCTACTCAGTAGTAACTGTCAGTTGTAGACTACCATTGTAGTGAGTTTGATTCTTACTGGATACTTCATTATTGTGGCCTTGTGCCAAACCCAGTTCATATTACCAAATACCTACAGTGTGTTTGTGACATAGAACAACAGTCTCAAAGAACACTGCAAGTGTAACTGATGTCAAAAAAATATCCCACTACTACAGCCTTGTGCCAGACTAAAATTAGTAAGGGATATCGGGTTGCTCAGGTTAGATATATTCTATAAAATGATATGAATAGAGATGATGTGTGTGTCAGGGGATACTGAAAAGTTCTCAGCCTAACTCATTGCTCCAAATCTGACCAAATGACCTAAGACCAGTGTTTTTTTAATTCCATATTGCTTGAATTTGAATTGAGAACTTTTCAGCAATTCTGATACATACACTTGTGTTTGTGCCTGTGTGTATATGTATTGTGTGAGTATATATATATATATATATATTACATACACACACAAGATGGGTAACTCAATGACAAAAAGGAAAAATGTGTTTTATCCTTTGAAAGGAGTTCTTCAGACTAAACAATGTTTTTACTGATGGAATCATATGTGTAGGAGGAGGGATAAAAATATAACAAATTTAAGCTATAGTGATACATCAAGGTATATATACATACACGCACACATGCACACTACCCTCCAAATGTTCAAGATAACCTAACATTTTTTTCAAAATAAAAAAACCCTATATAGAAAGGAGCTAACTCCGTGATTTTAGATAAATGTTTATGAAATGTATAATTACATTCATTACGTAACATATTTTTACTCTGTAACAAAACAAAAATATGAAAAATGCTAAATATGAGAATCATCAAATTAATTGCTGAGCATCCACTTGGTATTCATTTGACCAATGAAATAAATAAAGTAAATATTAACTTGTAATGTTTTGCCATTTCTCTTTTAATAGTGTCCACAAGATTTCTACACTACTTGGTTGTTGCTTTTTGACTCTGCATCCCAAACTAATTCGATGGGGTTGCAGTAGGTGATTGGGGTAGCTATTCCAAGACAGTCAACTTATTTTCTTCAGTTTTCTTCTCCAAATAGTTTTTACATAGTTTAGAGGTATATTTCAGGTCATTATCTTGCATAAGCACAAATCTATCACCGATCAAACGTGTCCCAAATAGAATGGCATGGCACTGTAGTATAGAGTGTTATCCAAGTTGATTCAATATTCCTGGCACCTAATAAATATGGCCTGCAAAACAATGCAGCTCATCACATTTCCTCCACCATTCTTTACAGTTTGCACAACACAAGCAATAATCAGTTATTCACTAGTTCTTCATCTCGCATACACTCCAAAGATCTCAAATTTGGATTTGTCATTCCAGGGAACTCATTTCCATTTTCCCCCATATGAGTTGCTTACGTTTATTCACTGGTCTAAGCAGTGGTTTCCTGGCAGAACAATGGCCATTTAGACCTGCTGCAGTGAGTCTTGTAAATGTTAATGCAGATGCATTAGCTCTGCTGACTTCACTTGTGCAGCAATTAGAGGAACTGTCAGATTCCAGTTTTGAAGACTGGTAATTCCAATGATCTCATCTTGCGATTTGGAAGTGGATTTTGTCTGACCTGTCTGCTGTCTGTCATTATTTTTAATTGTTTCTATATTTCTCCCAATAGGGGAGCAAACTGCAGTGTATGAAACTAAGTTTTTTGGCTATATCTCAGAAACTATAGCCCTCATTATGCGACGATGGTTTGCCTCTTCTCAAGTGATAAATTACAATTCTTGCCCATATTAAGATTAAATCTGTAAAATTGAAATTATTAATATTTTTAATAATTGAAACTAAAATAGATAATCACTAATTATGAATCATATGTTTAGTGGTGTTTCCTCATTTGACAATGCATAAGGTGTGCCAACTCTGGACTCCATTGTTGTAAAACAGAAGGCTCTGAAATAATTTAGAGTCAGCCTCCTCACACTCAGAGTGCCAGGTAAACGAGGTACTGCAATAAAAAAAAACATTATTTCATATCAAATGTACCCAAACCTTGTGCAATGTGTTATTTCATGTAATATCCAAAAATTATCTATATTTATGAAATTGAACATGAAAGTTGGCTTTGAAACATAATTTTGTAAGTAATCTTAAACTTTTGGAGGGTAATATATATATATATATATATATATATATATATATATATATGTGAGAGAGAGAGACACACACACACAGATGACATTTAAAAAAAATTTAATTCCTAAGCAGTCAGATATCTAGAGAATATGTTTCTTGAAATCTGATAAGCCAAGATTTCTTTATGAAAACTTCATTAATTTTTTTTCTCCTATCTTTAAACAATTCTCTAAAGAGTCTGGTTGATATTCTAAAGTAGTTTTTTCTTGAGGTGAACAAGTTTACTAGTTTCTACAGGCATTATCAGAAGGAAGCAGAAGTCAATTTAATCCTCCATGTTGAAATTTTATGCTCCATGTTGAAATATGCCAGGTTCAGAGTTCTGTAAACTTGTCAGCCAGCTTACAGTACTATATTTAAATACCTCCACAGATTTGTGATAAATAGGGTTTAAAATTAATTTTTAAAAATGAAAAATCTTTCTCGAAGCCTTTATTTTAGTTTTAATTTCAAGCTAATAGAATTCATATCATATTTCCAATAAGTAAATTACTTTGCTGCATTTCAAAACAAATTTAAATTGACTGGAAGAAGTTTTCATTTTTGAAATTGGTGAAATTTTTGATTTTAGCATCATTTTTAGCAATATGTGATCAGAATATAATTCTCTCTATTAAAAAAATCTTCCAAAAAAAAAACATACTTTTCTGAAATTTTATTTGAGGAATATTAGCTGATTTAAAGTATAATTAATCTGATTTGAAACAAATATTATTTACTTTAAGTTTAAAATATCGCAGTTCATGGTTCCAGGCTATCTTCTCCTTTGCCAAAAAGATTACAGCATTCACATGAATAGCCTTAATGTTTACATCGGGGATAATCTTCAATGGTGAGTAAATTTTTTCTTGAGGGCCCAGACAACTCTTTCATGTTATTTTCCATTTTTCATTACTAAATTCTTTTTCCTTTATTGCTCCTCCTCTTCCCAGGACTGAAATATATTAGACATAATAGCTGACAGTATAGAAAAGGCACTTTCTTTCCATCCATCTGCAAATATCTTTGTCTTCAGTGACTTTAATGCTCACCATAACACGTACCTTAAACATTTTAAAGGAACTGATGTTGCTGGTATTCAGACATTAAAATTTTTCCATTGTCCAATCCCTTACACAAATCATGGACTCCTCTACTCATTTCTCTAGCAAATCAAACAACTGGTTTCTCTATTTGATTTATTCATTACCTCCTCTTCTCACTCTTGCCGAGCTTTGCAACCCTGCCCTCTTGGTAACTCGGGCCACTCTGTGGTAGCTATTGATATTTCATTCCAATCATCTATTAAACAGGAACTCCTTATCCATAAGACCTCTTTCTGTTACCAGCATGCTGATTGGGACTCACTCCATGATTTTCTTTGTGATATCTTTTGGACTGACATCATTAACCTCCCAATTGAAAATTGTACCTTTGTGGTTTCTCCTTGGGTCAAAGTCGGCATGGACACTTTCATCCCTTCTTGGAAACACCAGCTGAAACCTCAATCCTCTCCATGGTCCACACCAGCATACTTGGCCTCTCTAGCACACAGAAACTACCATTTTCAATTATCAACATGATGGATCTCATCACAACAGGTGCCTTTTTGTTGTTGCTAGTAATAAATGAAAGCCAGTACTCAAATGAGGTAAGTCCCTGTTTGCTGAAAGAATGAGGTACCACATAGCCTCTAACAACTTTGACTCTCATGATTACTGGCAGCTCTATAATAGGGTATTAAATAAGTGTAAGGTCTCTATTCCTCATTTCTTCAATCAATTTAAAGTGCTATCATCCTCTGCTGATAAAGCTGAATGCTTTGCCTGTAAATTCTCCATAAACTCTATTCATCTGCCTAACTTCCCACTTAGAACTGAGTTTCTGTTGAGTGATATGCTTATAAACCCCTTCCATGGCTTCTGCCATCATCGAGATCTCCACAAAGCATGTGAACCTGATGATATCCCGGTAATAGTCATTGTGGTTCCAAACTGGCTCCTGTTCTCTCTAAACTGTATAATAAATGCCTTGTTGCCTCCTGCTTTCCTGAAGTCATCATCTGTTGTTCCAATCTAAGAACTCTGGTGAACCGTCCAATCCTTTCAATTGTTGGTCTATTAGCCTTCTACCTCCTTTTGAGAAACTCCTAGAGGCCTTAATCAATGCTGAATGGGTTAAGCATCTCTTATTGCAGGACCTTTTCTCAGACAAGCAATATGGCTTTCATTTCTCCAGGTCAATTGCTGATGAACTGATGATAACTGCGGAAAGAATCTATCATGCTCTAGATAAAAATGGTGAAGCCAGGGCTGTAGCATTGGACATCTCGAAAGCCTTTGACAGGATTTGGCATACAGTTTTTCTCCACAAGCTGAAAAGTTAGGGTGTCTCCAGGCACATTTCTGAACTGATCCTGAACAGCCACCCATCTAGATACTTTCGTACTAACATGAGTGTCCCCTGGGGCTCCATCCTTGGTCCTACTCTGTTTTTAATTTTTATTAATGACCTTCCTGATGACATCAGCTCTAAACTTGGCATCTATGCTGACAACATAATCATTTACTCCTGCCTCAGTCGTAAGGCTGATTAGTCCGACAAAGTCAAAATGGTCTCCGATGTCCAAAATGACCTCAAGAAAACTAAATTTCTCTCTATTAATCATGAGAGACCCCTCTCTGCCTTCTATCAGCATGGCTGATGTTAACCCCCGGGAGAGTGACATGCTGTGCCTTCTTGGGCTAACATTCTCCACTGATAGGAAGTGTAAATACTATATTGAATCCATTGCTAGGTCAGCTGCTAAGAAGGTTGGTGTATCATGTGAGACCTCTCCAGAATTGATCTTACATATCTGTAAGTCTACCATTTGTCCATGCTTAGAATATTGCTGCCACATATGGTCCAGTGCCCCTGCTATTTACCTTGAGTTCCTTGATAAAACCCAAAAAAGAATCAGCAATATTATTGGTCATGATCTGGCAGCCGGATTCAATCTCTTTCCCATCACTGTAAGGTTGCTTCTCTGTGCCTTTTCTGTAAATACTTTCATGGTAATTGTTCAGATGAGCTCTTTGCTACAGTACCTAGACTGTATGAATTTAAGTGCAATACTAGACTGGCATCAAGATCTCATCAATTTACAGTTAAACTGGCTAGATGTAGCCTTGAGTTCTATGCTAACAGTTTCTTTTTTCATACTTCTTGCTTGTGGAACACCCTTCCAGCTCCATGCTTTCTAGCTAACTTTAATCTGCAAAAATTTAAATGCAATTTCAAGTGCTATCTACTGTCCCCCTAATTACTCTTTCCACTCATTATTAATTTTCCTGTTTCTAATTCTTCCACACCCTGTAACTCCTTGTTTTAATGGCTTTAGTGCTTTGCATGGGGTAATACCGGGAGAGGGTGTCATTTTTTTTAAATTCGGCTGTAGCTGTTTATTTAAACTGTTGGCTTCTTGACAATTTGATGACAGATAAATATTTATCTAATGTTGTTCTAAGTTGGAGGAGGGAGTGTTACCTGTAAAACATAATTGAAGAATATAATATGAGTGCCTTTTTTATATTTTAAGTATCAGTATCTTAAAAATTTAAGAAAATATTCTCTCTAATCTGTTTCATTGAATTTTAGATACTTTACTATAGTTATCACTCTTATTTTCTGATAATGTTGTGTATGAATCTGTATCTACAAAAATCAGTACATTTATACATATACAAAAAAATTCAAAATTCTTTTAAAAATATTGGTGTTTGATGAATTGTACTAAGCTTTTGAATTTATGATTAGTAAATCTAATTTTTACTTTAATAATAAAGGGGTGAAATTAATACAGAATTTTAAAAGATTAAAATTTAATAAAATATTCTAATTAAAACTAAAAAAAAAATTAAAACAATTCTTGTAAAAATTCATTATTCATCAAAAAAAAATTTTCTTAAGACAATAGCATCCTTTTTATAAAAGCAAATTAAAGCTTTTCTAATTAAATATCTTAGTTTTACTGCATTTTTATTTTATGATTCAGAGCAGATTTTTGGTTTTCATCTGTTTTACAAAAAAAATTGATTTAAATTTGTCAAGGAGGTCTGCTTTTAACTAATATAAATATTAACCTTTAGCAATCTGTAGATGACTACAAAATGTTAGTCCTGCCAATGTTAAATTTGAATTTCTTGTTTGTGTCGCTATATCTTTCTATGGCAACACCTAAAACAATCTTGACTGAAATTGAGAGCCCGGCTACTGCAATTTCAAATATATAAAACTAATATATATAAAAATATATTTTGATGAGATTCCATATACAGGAAGTAATATTTATAAATGAGACAGTGTGCTAAATGGTGAAAATGTAATTTGTTGAAATTTCATAAAATTAAGTAAGTGCAGGGTAGCAGATGTAAAAATACAATCTGATACAGCCATGCAGCCTCACGGCCATATGTAAAAATCATATCTACCTGTTCACAGTATGAAAGATGTAAGCTAGTCTACATGACAACACAGTACCATCTACCATAAACTTTCCTTTAACTTAATAACTCAAAAATGAAGGATTTGCAGACATACACTTATATTGACATTTGTCTTTGTTTTGGTGCGAGGAAAACACCCCAAAAGTTTGTAAAAGCATTTTTGTTATACTGTTATATATAAAAGATAAAGAACAAATAGGAAACTTTTATCAGCCTAACATGTTTAGCTTTTATTAAAGTTTCATCATTGAATGAGATATGGGGGAAAAAGAAAGAAAGAAATTTGGGTATTTTTACTTAAGTGTTATTTGATTTTCATTGGTTAATCATGTTTCACGTGCCTTCAATTTCTTAATTTTCATTTTTGAAACATGGTTAACCAATGAAAATCTAAACTAATGTAACAGAATTTCTTTCTTTTTTTTTTCTTTATCTCATTCTCTGATGAAGCTTGAATAGGAGTGAAGTTTCCTATTTATTCTTTATCTTATCTTTCTGTCATCTTCTAATCCATATTTGATTATATATATATATATATCTTAGACTCTCCCATCAATCTATTGACCTAACAGATGTTTTTAAAATTGAACCACCAGACTACCCAAATATAATTTGATTATGTTGGTAAAGGCATGTGTAGAACCAGCCACACATTTCATAACTGATAACCTAAATAGTGCCCAAACACACACACACACACGTGTGTGTATGTGTGTGGTAGTTTCTCCTATAAATCTATAAAGGGGGATGCAAGTTCAATCCTTACTGGAGAGCACATTTTCTTTATTAGAGTTTCTCACAGAGATGTAACTGACATTATTTAAAATAAAAATAGGACTTTTATTTCAACTATGAGTATTGACTATAATAAAGTTTGAAGTTTGAACCTCACAGAAAAAAAAATCTAGAAATAACTATAAATATATATATATATATATATATATATATATATATATATATATATATATATATATACACACATGTATATGTTTGAAGACAAATGCAAAGTCTTTGCTTATTTTGTCTTTGATTCTAACAATTTTTCTAAGTTTCAACCTGAAGTTGAATATAAAATTTTCAATACTATTTCACTACTTGCAGCTTCTGCAAGCCATTATCAATGAATCAGTTTAAGATTGAAATTAACAGTCAAAACAACACTTGGAATGATAACAGCTCTTTTCTGAATTATAAATGTTATCTTCATACACCTGAAAAAGGTTGTTTGTTGAATGGATTAGCCTAAATGCCACAGTAACAATAAAAGCACCAAAGAGATTGAAATCAACAGTCGAAACAACACTTGGAATGATAACAGCTCTTTTAAGAATTACACAAGTTATCTTTGTACACCTATAAAAGGCTGTTGAATGGATTAGCCTAAATGTCAGACTGACAATAAAAGCAGCAAAGGGATTGAGATCGACAATCTGAACAACACTTAAATAAAACATCTTTGCAGTTAATCAATATTTGATTCAGATACAAAAAAAGGTTGGTCGAGTTTGATAATATTTCTGCATTGCTTCACATCATGTACAAAACTTTATCTCAATACAGAAAAGGTGAATGTAAGTCTGAAAACCATTCTTGCAGGTAATCAATATTTGGTCTTGCACTAGAGCAGGTTTGATTGTTCTAATATTTCCATGTTTCTTCACATCCTCATCAGGATATCATTGACTGAAAGTGATTACCTATCTTGTAAGTGATTCACAGAGCAACACATTTTATTCATATTTTCAAAAATAAAGCACAAGGAAATTTAACACTACAGGAATGTTTAAATAAAAGTTAACATCACCAACATAATCAAAATAAAAGACTCGGCTTAAAAAGTATCACCATTATTGTCATGATTGTTATAAGATGTCATTGCATAAAACGGTATTTTAAGCTTTAAAAAAATATCTCCAAAATATAAAAACAAACATTTATAGTTGGTCATAAAATTTTTATGAAAGAGTGGCAAAAAGATGAAATATGCTACTGGAAACTTGTTCTGCAAATAATTCCAGAAGGCAGTTATTATTATTCCAGATTAAAATTCATCTTTAGGGGAATTATCTAACTTATTTAACACAAAAATACAATCAATGAATAAAGACACGGTATAGTAAAGTGCTACATCACAACATTTAATGAAACATAGACAGTCAAAATGTCAGTATATCAAAGTGGTCAACTGGATGACTATGGTATTATATATAGGCATAGATCTAAATTAGCTTTTACTTCAAATACCTGCATGTCAGATTGAAGAAATGGGGTATAGTGTACTATTTTCATTCAGTTCCACTTGAAATATTTTTTGTATAATTTTATAAAAAACTGAAAAATATAAAAGTGGATTTATACATTTATACATTTTCTTTATTCTTGAAGACTGACTTATATTAAACTCTATTTATTATCATTTTGCTTATTTACACAAATAATTTTATGCCTGGAAAATCCTATTGTTTATCCAAATTTTTTGTTCTATAGTTTATTGATATTTTTTTAATAAAATTATAAATAAAAAACTTGTTTTCATAGTTATTTATAAGATGGTAAATAATAAATATTACTATTTGCACTATTTATATTGTTTGGACTGTTATCCTCATCTTTCTTGTCACATTTTTTTTTTTAAGCATTTCACCCCAAGCAAGGGGGGAAGCCACTAGGATACAAGGGGTTACAGAAAATTTAGAGTAAGATCAGATAGGAGTGATAGAAGAAAGGATGAGGGTAGTGGATAGATCAAGGCAACTGGAGATGTCGATTGACATTACACTTGAATAGCTGGAGATTATAGCTCACAGGGAAACAGGAGAAGGGAAGGGAGTTCCACAGGCGAGAGGTGCGAGACATGAAGCTATTAGAGTAGAAGAGACGGATACATTTAGGAGTTTCGACAGTGAAGGGGTGAGAGCAGGATGCCAGCCTCGTAAGGCGCTGGAACTCATGACGTCTGGGAACCAGCGAATGCAGCTCCTCGGAGCAATTTCCATGAAAGTATTTGTAGAACAGACAGAGGGAGGCGACAGCGCGTCTGTGAGAAAGTGACTGTAGACGAGACGCCAGGGCAGGGCCAACCACATTGCATATCCGCCTCTGGAGCCTATCAAGAACCCCGAGGCAAACAGAAGGGGCACCAGACCATATATGGCAGCAATACTCCATGCAAGGGCGAATTGTGGATTTGTAGATCTGGAGGATCGACTCCGGGAAGAAAAACTTCCTAGTGCGGCTCAGGGAGCCAACTTTCCTTGCAGTGGACTAGGCAATTGACTCAATGTATTTATTCCATCTCAGGTCAGCAGTCAACGTGAGACCGAGAAGCCGCAGAGAGTTGCTCTCGAGAAGTTGAGCGTCAGACATTCTAATGGAGGGAAGGGAAGGCTCTCTATGGTGATTAATAGAGAGCAGTTTTGTCTTAGAAGCATTGAAGTTGACCAGCCAATTCATGCCCCAGTTCACAATCGATTGGAGGTCCTTTTCGAGACGCACGGCCAGGTGAGTTTTGTCAGTGAGACTAGATTTGTTTTTGAGGCAGGAATAAATTGTGGTGTCATCCGCGTAGATGCCAACTTGGGAAGTTATGGCGTCAGGAAGGTCATTTATGTAGATAAGGAATAGAGTGGGGCCTAGGATGGAGCCTTGAGGAACACCTGCGTTCGTGGGATAGGAACTGGAGGAGAATCTGTTGAGAACGACCTTCAATTCACGGTTTGACAGGAATGATTGTATTAGGTTATATAATCAACTCGTAATGCCATAACCCTGGAGCTTGCGAAGAAGGCCGGCATGCCAAACCCTATCAAATGCTTTGGAGATGTCTAGTGCCACGGCTCGGGCTTCCCCATTATTTTGGAGAGCTCGATAGACTGTTTCAGTGGTGGCCGTAAGCACATCAGCTGTAGATCGGGCAAAGCGGAAACCATATTGCTTGTCTGAGAGCAGATTATGGGATGTGAGGTGGTTAACCACCCCGGTATTGATTAGGGCTTCGACGACTTTGCTGAAGAGGGGAAGGAGACTGATAGGATGGTAGTTCAAAGGGTCAGAGGGGTCGCCGGAGTTCTTGAAGACAGGAACGATCGAAGAGGACTTCCAGCAGTCAGGAAAACAAGATTCCTTGAGGCAGTAGTTGTATAGTTTAAAGGGCGGTAGTTGTATAGTTTAAAGGGCAGTAGTTGTATAGTTTTAAGGGCGGGTGCCAGTTCAGGCGTGCATTTCTTCAAGACAATGGCTGGTATCCCGTCTCCATCACTAGCCTTGTTGGGGTCTAAATTAGAGATAACGCCCAGTACCAAAGATGGGGTTATGTTTAACCCACTCAATATGGCCTCAGTTCTAAGAGGGAAGTCGGGTATGGGTACACCGGAAGAGTCGAGTGTCGAGTTGAATGAAAATTTCCAAGCAAAGCATTCAGCCTTGTTGGTAGAGGAGGTCAGGACTTCGAACTGGTTGAATAAAGGAGGTATAGAGGGTTTGCAATTGTTCAATATGCTCTTGCAGAGACGCCAATAATCTTTGGCGCCAAATTTGCGAGATGCAATACGTTCCTTCATTTGAGCCGCAAATAGTGACTTAGCATCGTTGAGGACATGCTTGCATTTGTTACAGGCAGAGGCAAAGAGACCTCTATTGCAGTCAGACATGTCGCTACGGAATAGGTGGAGGTAGTGGTTCCTATGGGCGATGGCGGCTGAGCAAGCAGCCGAGAACCAGGGGGAGGAGCGCGACTTGACCCTATATTTCCTTGATGGGATGAAAGCGTTGATTCCAGCTTTAACCGAGGAAGAGACCTCAGAAGCACATTCTTGGACGGGGAGCTTAAAGACTCCATGCCAGGGGACATCGCGGAGGAAATCACGGAACACGTCCCAGTCAGCTCGTTGATAGTAGAACGAAGTTCTAGTGGTAGGAGGTTCTTTATAGGGGGTGGAGTTAAAGGAGATGTTAACTGATACTACTGCATGATCAGAGTTACCAAAAGGGCAGAGTTGCGAGGCGCTGCAGGATTTGGGGATAGAGGTAAAGCACAGGTCGAGTAGAGAGGCTTTACCTTCCTGGTTGAAGGCAAAATGAGTGGGGAAGTTAGCTATCTGTGTGAGGGAATGGGAGATTGAAAAATTGAGCGTTTGAATTCCTGTATGGTCAGTAGTAGCATTCTTAAGCCACAAGGTGTGATGGGCATTAAAGTCACCAAACACAAAAATGTGAGCAAACGGGTGGAGGGAGAGAGCCTTGTCTATGCTGTCAGAAATGCTATCGAGTATCTCACAGTCTTGAGAGGATGGAGAACAGTAAAGGAAGAAGAGATCGCATACCGCATTGAGGAGAGAGAGTCGGAGACACATGTATGACTGGTCTGGCGATTCGAGGGAGGACTCTCTGGCCAGAGGGAGATGTTCCTTGACGTAGACACCAAGACTGTGCATGTGGGTTAGAGAGTCTTTTCTGAGGAGAGGAAGATAGCCGGGGATCGAGAGATCAGAAGAGGGGATAGACGAGACAAGGTTTGTCTCACAGAGAGCCAGTATATCCGGGCCATTTGCAGTGAGGAAAGATTCCAGACTGCAGAAGTTTGTCCTAATGCCCCAGATGTTGGAGAACTAAATGTTGAGGGGTTTAGGTGGTTTTTGAGAGGCTGGTTTAGGGTTAATCGTTCAGTTTTTGTAACTCATGTTTGAAACTGTCTGCTTCTTTTACTTCGGGCCTTCTCATCTTACAAACAAAATTCAACATGACGCGGACAGAGAGGAGTTGGCAAAATCTGCATCATTATGTGGCCTCAGTGCTGCCCACCGGAGGTGACTGCAGGGACACCTTTCCATGCGTGACATGGCACTACAAACACCCCGGTATTATACAACTGTTGATCAGAGCGGCCGCTCAAGACGCTACGCAAGAGTTAGGGCTCCTAACTACCAGTCAGAAACAGCAACCAGAGAACTGTCAGCCGTGTACCCTCAGAATGAAGAGATGTTGCCACAGACTGCACACACCACGGGAGAAACAGAGCTGCACTAATACAGAGGCCGGAGAAAGAAACAGTACTGGGAACCCCATCCTAGACAAGAAAGCCTCTACTCATGTCCAATAGAAGGGGGAGGAGTGTTGACCGGGCGGTAGAAGAGACTACCTACTCCTATTACAGATAACACAAAAAAGGACAACAAAAACAGAGGGAAGGATTGGTGGGGGAGATAACAGGTAAGGAGTCCTGGATCATACTTGGCTATACCCTATCACATTAAGTTTTAACTTAGTATAAGTCCCATTGTCTATTCTAAAAAGGAAATTGAAAAAGGTTACCCGGATTTATTATCGCATCTAGCCAAAGACATTTAATTTTCCATTTTCCCGTTTTTTTTTTTATCTTTTTTTTTACCGGGATTTCTTACTAAACTATCAAATAAGGGAGAATCATTGGGACAAAATGTCTTTGAGTGGGGGGGAGGGAAAAAAATAGAAAAATTTAAAAATGAAAAGAACAAAAAAAAAAAATTAGAAAAAAAAAATTTTTACAACATTTTGGATGTTGTACACTTTGGCTTTCTTAAGGTGATGTGGTACA
The DNA here is from genome assembly GCA_903632075.3 of Acanthosepion pharaonis. Taxonomy (NCBI): domain Eukaryota; kingdom Metazoa; phylum Mollusca; class Cephalopoda; order Sepiida; family Sepiidae; genus Acanthosepion; species Acanthosepion pharaonis. The sequence goes on along the minus strand of CAHIKZ030000520.1, from coordinate 656,895 downwards.
TGTTGGAATTTTGAATTAAACTCTTTATTTAGTCCATGAAACTAGATTGTTCTAGTTTCACATGTCATGCCTTTTCTGGATATTACATTGAAGTTGGTTTATATATTTTGATAATTTTGTAAGTTTTTATAAATTTTTGAAGACTTCTTTTCAAATTTATTTCTTTATAAAATGGTAAATAATAAATCTTTATAAAAGTTAAATAATAAACATCACATTGTACTTTGTTCACATATTTTTATAATCTTGTAAATAAACATTGTGAAGGAAGTAAAAAGTGTACACAATAATAGTGGCGTCAAAGAAATAATCGTCCTTTTGACACACCCTTTTTTTTTTTTTTTTGCAGGCACAAAGGTTAGACATTGCCTTTCAAGAAATGTTCCTTAAAGAAAATGCAAATTCCAGGAATGTTCTTAAGATCGTCTCTACAAAAAGAGGATGAAGAAAAGTTTGAACTTGCACTATTGGTGAATTAAAAAGTGAGTGAGGTGTATTGTCTATATGTGCATCTATTGCATGGAGCGCTAATTTTAGTGTCCTATCCTGATCCCAGCCTGAAGTGAAAGAGAGCTAGCCTCTTGGGATTCACCGTATACATGCTTCCAGTTTTTTCTTTTGCACATGCCTGAAAGCTGCTGCTGATAGGGTTACGTTATATTCCGTGCTAAAGGAATAAATACTTATCACCAGGTGGATAATAGAAGAAAGGTTTATTGTACACAAACAGTACATAATGAAATACGGTACAGTTATACACACAAGTCAATCTAGTAGTGAGTGCCACTAATTGGAAGGTTGGACGTGCTTGCATCTTCTCTCTCTCACTCTTCCACAAGTCTCTCATAGATAGTAGACTTTATCGGTACTTACTACTCTCTCATGGGGGTGACTGGTTATTCCATTACATCAGGTTATTAATGCATGTGTATTTAGTGAAAAGGTTTCATGTCTGCTAGAAATGTTAGTTGTATGTTGAATGAATTTGATGAGACAAAGTAGATTACCCATCCTAGTAGGAGTTTCCTTTACATGAAGAATACAAATGGATGCCATGAACCCAATCATGCATTTCATTATATTGCACTTTTTATTATAAACTTTGTGTTCAATAAGTTCATCAAAACATGAATTTATATGCAATAAGGGATTAATCTTAAAACTGTTGGTAGCATTGCTTGTGACTGAAATAAAGAAGTAACTAAAACTTATGCAGCAGGTGGAGGACTTTGTCTAAATTATTAACTAAAATGCCGCCATTTGTAAGAATCACAATAACAGCCTAATTTAAATAGAAAACAAAATAAAAAAAACTGCCTGAATTACAATTTGAATCTCTTTCACAAAAATGACAGTGGCTGAAATTCAAAATGAGATTTTGTTGTTTCAGGAAAATTTTCACTCAAATGATTTAATAAATGATTAAATTCCTTACATGTTTAAATCTTTTGGATTGGAATACATATTAATTAATACAAGTACCTACTCTTAAGCAAAATATATATTAATTATATATTAATTAATACAACTATTCCACTTTCACAACAAAAAAAAACCTACAATCTTGTACTCTAAAAGGAATAAAGAGAAAAATCATCTTTTGTATTCTTTATTTCATCTCTTTAATTTTCTAAGTCTAGTTAAAACCTGAATCACGGCTGCAGTGTATTTATACAAAACTAAACAACCTCCTTGATTTAACAAAGGGCAGACAACTCTGATGAGGCAAGCAATGGTGGACCTTCAGCTATGAACAATTTAAAAAAAATAAAAATATATTCATCAGTAACTCTGCCTCCATAAAGTAAAATGAGTAAGATTTTCTCTATTTTGTTTTTTCCCCATACTCTCTTTTCTCCATTAAACAAGTGAAACTACTGGCTTCGTTCATTAGGGTTCTCTTGTCTTGTAAATACTGCATCATCAAAAAGAAAAAAAAAAAACTTAATTCAAGCAAAAGTTAACTTTTCTTTTTTTCTTATTGACAGACAATAACAAGAGATGAAAGTGATCCACAAGGATTGATTTGTTGGATACAATAAACACAAAAAGGATGCCGTTCAGTCTTTTATTTGATTCATTTATTCATATTCTCTTAGAAAATACCAAAAAATGCCAAACCTTATGACAGAAATGGATCTGTTTGAAGTTCAAGATACAGGTTGCAGGGGGCAAGAACTGATTTTTAGTCTAACACACACGCACACACATGTATTACAAGGAGGTGTCGAAAACTGCTCCACTTCCTGAAATCTAACCAAATGACCAACATCTGACATTTTGCGGGAACAGCTTCCTGGTTGGCCTGAGAACTTTTCAGTACCTCCTCATATATTTTATACATACACAGAAACATATATTTATGGAAAATAGCTCATGTACATTTATGTGTACTAGCCAAATCCCGATCTTATGAACATTTCTTTTAATATTTTTAAAATAATTCAGCAGACAATATTATTTTATTCATGGTAACTGGATCATTGTTAATTGCCTTACTTTGTTTGAAACTGTGTATCTGAAAATGGTATGTTTATCACAGTTGTCTAAGATCAAAGTGTAGTATCTGTTCTTATCAGCTTAATCTGAATCTCTCTCTCCACTTCTATCTTCCCTTCTTTAATTTTTCACCAAAACCAAGTAAAACATTAGTATTCTGACCTTGAGACCCAGGTTCAAATCTCAACATGGTAAATTTGTCAAAGAATTTATTTCTTGATAATATTGGCCTGGAGGAGTCAATCTCAGAATGTGGCACCATTGGGAAGTGTTTAAAAACCATACCACAACTTGAACCAAGCCTTGAGTGAAACTTGTTAGATGGAACTGTTTGGAATCTATTGATGGTTGTGTTAGTTGAAAGTCATAAGGCTGGCCTTGTTCAAAACTATTGATCACAACAGATTATACACTCTCTCCCAGAATCTATAGCTAAGGTCTTCTTAGTATAGTAAGATGGGTGTTGAACAAACAAAAATGTGTCTGCTACAGGGATTAACTAGTCAGGCATACTCAGAAATGAGCAGCCAATCATTATTGCAGTAGGACCTCTATGTGATATTTACTTAAAAGTGCTAGATTAGTTGCTTCCATGTTTTTCACTAATATTCTTAATAATCTGTGTCTTCTTCAGATATTTTCTAGCTGGTTAAGCCATTTTTCTTGCTGATGATCCTTTTAATTTTTCTCAAATCTCTTTGTGCTAAGTTTTTAAAGCCAGTGGTTTTTTTTCTTATTCTTGCCAATGTTGTTCTATTTCTCATTGGATTGTTCTTTTATCTCTGTCCAACTTTTAATCTTAAGAAATATATATATATATTGGCCTGACAATTGCATTTAGCATGAAACAGACTATCGCCTATGGGTGTTGACTTTTTTTTACATACACACTATCCTTGATATTGAGCACCTTAAACCATAAATAGAGTATACCTTAAAACTATATGTTATCATTATATATATATATATATATAAAGCAAACAACTCCTTCATCCTGGGTAAGACAATTATATCAAACAGCAAGGCCCTGATCAGGAGGTTTTGAAGAGCGTGGAACCACCTCTTAACTGCTGTTGTTCCCAGGTCCACCCTGACCTGGGGTGGTAGCACCTGTTAGGGTCCCAGCTATAGGCAAATCGTGAATCTATGAACCTCTAAACTGGGGTCAAAACATGAAATATAAAAATACATTAGAAAAAATTACCAGCAAAACATTTTCCTGGTAAAAAAAAAAAAAAATACATATATATATCAGCAATAAATTTAAAAAAAAAAATTACCAAAGCTCACAAGAAAATAAAATTTCGGCATTAAATGACCCATGTCGATATGCTGTTAAACAGACCAAACCAAACCAAATCAAAGAACTCTTGATTTGCATAATAAAATTAGATATGACCAGATAAATTATTGTAAATATTTGGAACAGAAACAAATGTTATAAATTGAAATTCATATAATATATTTATCATATTAATTTATTCTGAATATTTTAGCAACATTGGTTAGTAAATACAAAGATGATTGTGAAGATGGTATATAGCTTGATTTGCTGTGAAGCAAACAGAAATTCAAAAAGAGTAACAAGAACATGGTTATTGCACAGACCAAAAGAGAATTTTCAGAAACTGTAGTGACTGACTGCATTGCAGTAATCATCATAAAAATAGTAGCACCATGTCATTGACTATTAGACATTATTCAATGAAGTAAATTAAAAACCATCAATTGCTAATTTTTTTCTATTTTCATTCATGTGCAGATAAACTAAATTATATTTATAAATGACTAACCCTTACGATATCTGGTGAGAAATTTCTTTGTCCTGAAATGACTGAGGAGATATCTTATCAATAAGATGTCAGATATTAACAGTTTAGTGCATTTCTTTTTGTTTCTTACAAAATGTACCTATATTAACACGTTGGCTCCCAAGCCTCATTTCCCTTGTTGTCCCAGGGTCCTAAAACTATATCTGAATTAATTTTGGTAGAAGCTACTTTGTTTTAACATTGTTTCATATATAAGGCAAGGGTAGGTAGTATTTATTACTCACAACCCACCAGTGTGTCGTTTTGTACCTGGGTCCATTTTACAATCCCACATGAATTCATGGTACAGCTCTTTGTATGTTAAAATAAAAAATGGCCCCCAAAAAACAACAACAGTAGAAATTACAAGAGGAAACGAAAATAAAAAACAAAACACAAAAATATTTCAATTCTTTTTGAAAAGGATCCCACTCCTAATAATCCTCATAAAAAAGAAATTGGAGGGTCATGTGGGCCTTGTGGATATACCACCACAGCACTCTGGTGGATCATGTGGGAGCCACTGTGTTAAGAGAGAGGAAAAATTAACTTTACTTTCTGGAAGACATTTTATGCTACTTGTATCCGTTGTCTGATTTCTGTGTCATATTTTTCATTGTCTGTTTCTATACTTAAAATTTTTGTACTCATTTGATTCTGATGTTGTTTGTATATAGCTCACACTTTCAGCTATCTTTTGTTGATGACCATTCATTCTGTCTTCTTACAGTTAATAGTAAAGAAAAGCAAGAAGAAAGGACATTTAAGTGTTCTTTTATTTTTCCTTCCTAGTCTGCCCTCAACACAGTGTCATCTCCTTATCTTATGTTAAGATTATTCCCACTGATTATAAATTCTGGTATGTCTTCTAGTTGTCTTAGGATCATTTCACTGTACATTTGTTAATCTTTAAATAATAGTTAGTCCTTTCTTCTTGCTTTTTTTTTTACTACCTTATCTGAGAGTTCTTTCATTTTTTTCTTCCTTGTCTGCCACCCACACAGTGTTATCTGTGTATGTTATGTTATTAAGATTATGCCTACTGATAATAAATCCCAGTAAGTCTTCTACTTACTCTCAGGATTATTTCACTGTAGAGGTTAAATAAGTCCAGGGAGATAACATCTTTCATTGCATCTACAATCATTAAAATAGTAGGTCACTGTCATTGGCTATCATATATTATTTGATAAAGTTTAAGGAAATTAAAAAAAAAAAGTTTCAACTTATGATAATTTATTTTGGCTCATGAGCATATGAACTAAATTATAAGTCACTAGGAATGTGATAGCTGGTAGGAAATTACTTTGAACTTTGCCACTCTGAAGTTGAAAATATACACAACCTGAAGTGGAGGAGAGTAATATTTTTCAAATATTTTTCAGATTATGTCTGGGGACATAAAGAATTAAATTTCAGTCTCAAATGGTTAAATTATCTAAATAAGACTTGTAGATAAGAACAAGAGAAGTAATATATAAAATAATTCTGTGTGTGTGTGGTCAATCTGAAAACTATCCAGCCATTTTTGACTATTTCAAGAACCAGTTGCACAGCCTTGATGTAACTTGGCAATTAATCAGAGATGATTTTACTGCACATGTGTCAATATACACTCTCCCATCAGGTTGCACAGTTGGCAGTAAGATGCTATTGAGTGAGTTTGTGCATTGTATGTCTATTGTGTTGACAACAAATTGGCATCAAATTTTGTTTTAAACATTGATATTCATCTGTGGAAAATAAGTGAATAATTAAAAATGCTTTTTGGGGATGATTCGGTGAGTAAAACCCAAATAAAATTTCAGTGCTAATTCTTTAAACTTGGTCAGAAATTTGTTGAAAGCAATACACAATTTAGAAAACTCTAAACAAGCAGAACATGTTGGATGCATGTAATTGTTGTCAAAGGATATTGGTGATTGACAATGTGAGAATTGGAAGTTGTGGTGATCCCATGGATCATTTGGAAAGTATCCAGCCATTTTGAATAACCAAACTACCTATTTTTCACATATTGTGTAGGGATTTTGGCAAAACATCATATCATCCAGATATGTAGGCACCACCCTTCTCCCCCAAGTTTGGCTCAATGTAACTTCTGAATGTCTGGTAGCTGATCTCTAAAGATTACTTTGGAAGGGATACTCGGTTAAGTGTGTGTAGTCTCAAGGTGAGTACTTTTGAAAGGGACTCAAGTACCATTGCATAAAGTAGAGTATTTTAGGGTTAATATTAAATAGATTGATCATATCTGGATAAGTCTTAGGTATTTGCTGAATTGTGATACTATGATTGGGACATCTACCTACAAGGGAATAGTGAGTGATTTTATCTCAGACTTAAATGTTTTGTGCTTTTATGACCGATGATAACATCTGTGAAATGGGATCTTCAAAAGCAGCCATCTACTTGACCAAAAGAGAATAAAATAATAAATGAAAATTTTGTGGGTCAAGTGACAACAAACTGAACATTGGAGATTTCTAGTTGTGGGTGTATATCCAGTCACAATTGTGATCAAGAGGTTGTTTTGAACTGCCCATTAATGGTTCTGAATAGGGTGTCCATCAATGAAGTTCTGATACTGCCAAAGAGAGTAGTCAGCCATGCATTGTGATGTAGTCATAGGCAGAGAAGAATGTCAGAGTTCTTGCTGATTGAGAGGAAAAGCTGATCTGTTATTCTGAGATGTTAGAATTGTCCTGAAGTGTTACAGACCTACTTACCAAGACTGTGTAAGAGAATCCCTGAAATAAACAACAAAATCTACTGAAAACAGGATCTGAGTCTTCATTTCTCTCTATCCTGATTATTTTCACCTTTTGTTTTCTTGTGAGCATGCAGTGGGCCTTTGCTAGTTTTTGTACACACAGACACAGACAAGAATAGAGCTGCAACATGGGGTTATGTGTCCAGTCAGTGAAAAGCTAAGAGAGAGCAATGTTGTATGTTTACAGCATTTGTGCAGCAATATTTAATTTATGCAGATTTGGTTTGGTTTGGTTTGGTTTGGTTTGGTTGATTTTGTTTAGCAGCTTAACAACCTCTATGGTTATTTAATGTCAAAATCTATATATTTTGAACTCAATTTTATGGCTTCAGTTACATATATTTTGAACAAAATTACATGCCTTCAACTACAGATAAAATGTATTGTTGGTAATTTTGCTATAAAATGTATTGCTGGTTATTCTACTTTAAAATTGTATTGTTGGTAATTTTTTATATAATAATGTATTGCTGGTATTTTTACTATAAAAATATATTTTTATACTTTCATAGTGTTTTGTTTGTGGGTTTCACTATTTGTCCATAGCTGGGACCCTAACAGGTGCTACCACCCCTGCAGGTTTGGTGGAAAACCAATGACAGTTCTTTAAGTACTTTCATAAACCATTATCAAATATATATTTGTGTCCATAGGGTTGTGTCTATGTGTATGCTTTCTGTTTTCTTTGGTAGCTTTGTTGGGTGATATGCCGCTTTTTTTCCAATTATTGCAACTTCATACGACAATTTGTGATGTTGTGTCATTTATTTTATTATTAATTGTGATATATATAAGGTATGATCAAAAAGTATTGGGACTGTTGCTATGGTAATGGAGCTAAAGTATGTAGAGTTAAACTGCTTGGTACAGACTGACCTTGGACTCTGTTGCACATACACACTAAATTATAATGCTCACTTCTGTTTATGGCAGTGCTTGAAAGGAAAGTGTGTAGGGTGTGGTCATCGCACAATACCAGATAGTTTCCACCAGTGACAATGGCAGAGAAAATTTAGCAGAGAATCAGAATCAAGTTTTGTCAAAAGCTTGATTATACCTTCACAGACACCTATGCAAAGTTGCAGAAAGTGTATGAAAATGAGTGTATGAGTGGTTCAAACATTTCCAATATGGCTGAGAAAATGTAGACAGTGATGCACATTCTGGGAGATCTGCAACCAGCAGAATTGATGAAAACATTGAAGATGTGTGTGCAGCTGTTTGGAAAGACCGTCGCATCAGCATGCATGAGTTGTCAGAGGATGTGAACATTAGCTATGGTTCAGTTCATTCCATTCTCACTGAAGATTTGTGTACGAGATGTGTGTCTGCCAAGTTTGTGCCAAAACTGCTTTCAGCTGACCAAAAAGAAAATTGGGTTTCAGCTATGCAGGATCTCCTTGATTGTGTCGAGGAAGACAAAATCTTTTTGAAAACAGTCAGGTGATGAAGGAGTTGAATGTGAAGACACAGTTGGCAGTTTTTTTTTTGACTACAAGGCTATTGTTCATCATGAGTATGCTCTACTTGGTCAGACATTAAATAAGGAGTACTACTGTGATGTGTTGTGGCATTTGTAGAATGCTGTTTGTTGGAAAATGACAAAATTGTATGATACACCTTGTGCAGCAGTTTTTGATCAAGAACAACATTTCCCAGGTCTGACAACCACCATATTCCCCAGATCTCAGTTGTTTCCTCTTTACAAAAATCATATTCCACTTGAAAGGAACAAAATTTCAAGATGTCAAATGTAAATTCAAATTAAAGGAACTTGGACACGTCATAGAAAGAGGATGCTTTATTTGGACTACTTCATTCTACATGTTTGTGCCCTATAATAATGGCTACTCAGCCCCTTGCAAGTAAGACCATCTCTTCCTAGATTGAAGAATATCCAAGGGGAGAAACTTGTGAAGAGTTACAGTTTTTTTTGAACATCAGGTGTGTATATATATTTATTAATCTGCAAAAAGAATATATAAGAGAATGTAGATTCATTACACAGAAGATTCCTTAGGCTCTGATATAAACACATGAATCTTAAATGATGGCACTCCTTTCTTTGTCTGCAGTTTGTGCGCTAGTTGGTATCCAAAAAAATTTCAGCAATTTCTTTTCAATCATTTCTCTCAAAATAGCCATCTCTATGCGAAGTCTCTTATCCAAAATTTGTGTTGTTGAACATACTGCATCATAGAGACAGGAATTGTCAGTTTTACATATAATTTGTATATTATCATTATTATTTTCAATTTGCAATTGTTTTAATAAACATTTTCTATAAAAAAGGCATGCTTCTGCTGTATCAACCATGGCTAATTTTTCAGCTGATAGAGTAATTTTGACAACTCTTCTAATACATTTTGATTGCAATGCAATTGGCATGTATCTATTGCTACTTCCTACCAAAAAGAGTATATACCTTCCTTGTGATCCACAATCTGTCAAACTGGCAAAAGAGACATCACTATATGCAATAATTTTTAAATGTTTTAGGTTTCCTAAATCTGGAATGTCTATGTGGGATTTTTTTTTTTTTTTTTTTTTTTTTGCTTCCTTGATTACCCTATTCAATATTTTCTTGTTTTAATGCAGAATTTAATGCACTAACATCATAACTTAGATCAGGCCTGGCCTGGGTGGCTAGCCAATTAAGTTCATCAATCAGCTGCCGGGTCTCTGTTACTTCTGTTGTGGATATAATGTCTTTCAAATTTCTGAATGTTTAATTCTATATACTGGAATTCAGCAACTACTTCAGGTTTGACCTTAAATAGATGACAAATTTTGTCTATAACTCTGGTCTGAAAGATTTCTGTTCCTGCAAAGTAGAAATTATCAGCATGGGGAGCAATTATACCCTGCAGTTTGTTTTGAAAATAATATGTAAATATTGCCTGGTTATATTTTGAAACTCCTACCCCTAATTTAATTAATTCATCTTTAAAAATTCACATTAAAGAAACTCACACATGTGACAGAAAGAGAATGTTTTATTTGAACTACTTCATTATCCATGTGTGTGCCTTATAATGATGGCTACTCAGCCCCTTCTGAGCAAGATTGTCTCATCCCAGGTTGAAAAGTATCCAAGAAGAGCAATTCATGAAGGTTAACATCAAGGAAATACAAGAGAATGTGATGTTATAGCTACTCGCTATCACAAAAACAGCGTTCAAGGAATGCTTCTATCCATGGAAACGGTGCTGGATAAAGTGTGTGATTTCAGAAGTGGGAGTACTTGAAAGGAAATTAAATGACAAATGTGTTTTAGTTTTCATTTTATAGCACCATTTGTGATACTTTTTGATCAGACTTTCTATATATTTGTTCCTAAACTGAATTAAATTTTATTGATATTTTCTTGTTTGCTTTTTATGGTTAAGGCTTCTTAAACAAAGAACTTTTGTTGGTCTTCAGCCAAATCTGCATATATTATTTGTATATTGCTTTTTTATCTTATAAGAGTGCATGATTTTAAATACTTTTAAAAGAGCTTTTTAATACACATAAAAAGGACATCTTTGGATTATTTACTCATTAAATTCAGTCTAACAGTTTCACAGTTATTTTCAAAACGGAATTTTTTTTTTTTTTTTTTGGACACTCCCAAGCTTTATAGATCTTTTTCCCATTTTTCAGAGTTCAAAAGATAGAAACACCCATCTTGAAAATCGTGCAGCATGAAATTGGCTGTTAATGAGTAAATAATAATAAAAAATGTTATTTTTGTGTGTGTGTGTGTGTATATATATATATATACACACACACATACACACACATTATATATATATATATATATATATATATATATATATATATATATATACACACACATATAAAAGAGAACATTGAAGTCAATACTCAGAGGCGACAGACTGTTTCATGCTAAATGCAATAATCAGGCCACACAGGTGTGGATTACATTCAGCATGAAACAGCCTATTGCCTCTGAGTGTTGACTTCAATGTTCACTCTTATATTTACATACACTCTATCTCTGATATTGAGCACTTTATCCCATAAATCTAGCCCACCTTAAAACTATTTTTTCATCTCTATATATATATATATATATATATATATAAGCTAGCAAAAGTATCCAGCCAGATTTATAAGTATCTATAATAAATACAATCACACATCTTTACTATACATTTGTACCAGTTGCTTTAAAATAAAAGTTAATTCATTCTAAATACCTGCATCCAAGCAATTAAGCAAATAACTTCTTGTTCCTGTTTAGCCTTATAAGCATTCACAAAACCATTGACATATATATATATATATATATATATATATATATATAGATATAGATATAGGAACTAAAATGAAATTCTATTAAAATTTTCAAAGGGAAAAAACGTCATTTTTTCAAAATGTCTACCACATTACAGAATTACTGTATTTTTTTTGAGGAAATAATAGATTTTTTTGTTTTTAATCTGACATTATTTTTTATTAAACATTATAATTAGTGGATACACGTGTTTGGGTAGACACCCTGTTTTTTATTTTATTTTTTAAAAACAGTGCAAATTACATCTACTGGCCTGTGCATTTGAGAGTCTTAATAAAGAAAATATGTCCTTCACGAGGCAGGGTTTGAACCTGCAACACCCATCTGATCTGGCATGTATTAAAGAATCTCAAATGCACATGCCAGTAGATTTAGTTTATACTGTAAACAGGGTACCTACTAAAATATAACAATCAAGATAATAAGAAATAATTGCTGGATGTGAGTTCTTTTTATTCCAAAACTTTTTCTTTATTTTTAATGCCATTTGCATCATTTATTCCAGACTTTCATGGTGTTCTAAAGTGCAAAACGATTGCAGATGATATCAGCCGGTATTTAAACTTGGATAACTGATTCCACCTTCCATGTTGCTAACAACTTGGCCAGTGGCACCTCTGCTTGTATCATTTATAAATAAATAAATGTTTACATAAATGCCTACAAGTTGGGTGCTTTCAGTTTATGTGATGTTAACATAGAAAAAAAGATGTGCTTTTTTGCACTTTGGCAGGAAATAGTTGTCTTTCAATTGGCCTGTGGCAACCACTCGGTTTTTAGTGTTCCTTCTTCCATGTTCATTCTTGAATTACATTACTTTTATAAACTCAACTATTAACTTGGGATTACCTCTTTATGGTGTTTTAACTTTTCTTACAATTACAATTGGTCCTTTCCAAAATATTTTATCTCAACAACATATTTTTGATGATATTCACCTACTGCCCCACGCAGTCGGATGTGGCACAAGGCCGAGTTTATTGTGGGGTATCCGAGCCTGTAAGCTCGGGCAAAAATTCCCCATAAAAACGGTGTCGGGTAGCTGTCTACCACCCCAGACGAGACTACCCTTTGGCATAGCCTCGTCTGGGTTCCTCTCTGCTCAGAGGCAGAGAGTTCGACAAGCACACCTCCGAAGTACTTCGGAGAGTGATCAACAACATATTTTTGATATATTCAAGTTGTTTTAATAAGATCTTTTCTATTAATTCACCCCAAACTAAAAAGGAATTTATATTTACTAAAATTCACACCAAATTCTCCCAGGCTAAGGCCCTTCCATTGTACTCCACTTGTGTTGACCTTTGCAATCACCCCAAATGTGGGTGACACGAGTGCACAATTTCTAAGTGTGGAGTTATCATTTGTGCTCACCCTGATAAACAAGCCAAAAACAAATTTTTTTCTTTATTTTTTTAAATTGTAAAATGTGAATAATTCCTGGATTTTTGGTAAATTTTCATTCTGACAGTTGGTGTTGTTGCTAAACAAATTTTGATTCAAAATTTATAATTTTAAGAGTGCCAAAAATTTAATAAAAAACAAATTTTGATTCAAAATTTATAATTTCAAGAGTGCCAAAAATTTAATAAAAAACAAACTTTGATTTAAAATTTATTATTTCTTGGGGTGAATTAATATTTGTGATAAGTAACTTTATATTATTGGGGCAAATTAACAGAAAAGATCCCTTTAATATATCCCCACAAAATAATATTACCTAGTCTTTTAAATAAAACTAACATCAAATATATAATGTTGGCCTGAAGATTGCATTCAAGCATGAAACAGACTGTCACCACTCGATGTTGATTTCAGTGTCTACTTTTATATTTACATACACTCTATCCCTGATATTGAGCACTTTTACCCATAAATATAGCATACCTTAATACTATATTTTTATCAGATATATGTGTATGTGTATGGTATATTTAGGTAGCAAGTATTCATGCAAACAAGTTTGATTAAAAAAAAAACAAACACAAGGTCAGTCTGTTTAATTTTTTTATGGTTTTTCCAATTTTTGGCTAAGGTGTTGAGTATTGTGCTTGAAGTTGTGGATAAATGGTCCAAAGTTCATTTTTTTCTGTTATTTTTGTTCAAGTACTTTCAAGTTTCATAGTCATTATCAAGTACTGATACATATAGTGTCTGTATGGTACACACATCAACCAGCACATCATAAAAGACCAAGGGCACAACTATAAACATACGACAAATACTAGTTGATAACACCAAAATACTCTACAGTATCCAATGCAAGGAAAGACTGAAAATCCCAGGAGCTATTATTAAACAAAATAGTCCACATTAAATAATATGATTCACCACAGGAGAAGTGCATATGATATAATTAATACATGCACAGATTTTATCAGTATTATAATAAAAAATAAAATAAAAATTTGAATAAATTAATAAATAAATAAATCACATTTTTTTGTGCAGCCTTGTTCTCAATAGTCATTACACATGATATCATACTAAATCATTTCAAATGTTCAGCTTCCCAAAGGAAACCAGGATGCAGACAAAGGAATTCTAATGACGACACAGACACCACATCGATTCTTGATAATGACTGCAAAAATCAAAAGTACTTGAACAAAAATAACAAAACATGAACTTCGAGCAATTTATCCAAATCTTTGAGTACAATACTCAACACCTTATCTGAAAATTGGAAAAGCACAATAAAAAAAATAAACAGACAGATGTTCTTGGTTCTTTTTAATCAAACTTGTTTTATATATATATATATATATATATATATATATATATATATATATATATATATATATAGAAATAAAATAAAGAAGGAATATTACTGAACAATATTACTAGACATATTAAAATGGGTGAAGCAAACTTAACAGATCTTAATTTAGCCGTAATCTGTAATATTTTATTTAATTTACTAATTAAATTCTGACCCACCTAACTTTCAAATATTTAAAGATATTTTTGTAGGTACAAAATTTAATATGTCTGGTAATATTAAACTTCACACTTTTATTTTTGTAATTAAATTTTGTACCTACAAAAATATCTTTACATACATACATACATACATACATACATATATATATATATATATATATATATATATATATATATACATACACACAAAGAGTTGGTTAAAATGTGCAAAAGTAAACTTCAGTTTTAAAATAATATATTACAACAACAGAAATATATTTCTAATATTCTACTTTAATTTTCATCTATTATTTTTTTTTCTTTCAGAAGAAAAATTCTTGTAAATTTACAAAGAAATAAAAATAAATTTTTAAAAGTAGAAAGATTTATTGATTTGTTTTTTTTTTTTATGGCTTATCAACCCTTTGTGGGTTAAAGTCAAAACATATTTTACATTGTAGAAGGTTGTTTATAGTATCCAATGTTCTCAAGTGGTCCCCCATCTAAGTACTGACCAGGCTTGACAGTGCTTATGTTTGGTGAAGTAAAAGTGTTTGTCCAAAATAAAAATGATATAAGAAGCAGGGATGAAGATAATTCAGCATAGAGCAGCAGTTAGTAAGTTTCTTTTTCAGGCATTATTGTCATAGTAAATTTGATCCTCACCAAGTTCCCGATACATGCCAAACTCTATAAACCTTTATAACTCTATAGATACCTTGCTATGAAGCATTAATTAGAAAGTTAGTTTGTCAATTACTGAATTGATCCTCACTGGGTGCTCCATAAATATAGCCTTGAGCAGATTAAAATAAGAGTGGCTTACTGTAGAAGAATGACTAATAATTTAAGTTTTGTAAGTCATTATAACTGTAGTGAACTTGTTTCTAACTAGGTACCCCACAATTATGGTTTCAAGTTATGCATATGTTGTGACTTTGTATCAATTAGAGCAACCAAGCTGTCTTGTTGATTTTTACTTGGGTTCTGAATTTGGTTCTTACTTCTTGTTCCATACTTATGATATTATGCCAGGCTAGGATTTTCCTTGTATGACTTATTGCTGTGCTAATTAGATATCAAGAAACTGTGACTAGAACTTGAACACAATTTGTTGATTTTATCCAGCATTGAGATTCCAGTGAGTGATCAATATGCAAATGTGAAAAAAAGAAAGAAAAGAAAAAGGCAAAAAGAAAAGAAAAGAAAAAGGTAAAAACAAAAGAAAAGAAAAGGCGAAAAGTAAAGAAAAGAAAAAGGTAAAAAGGAAAAGAAAAAGGTGAAAAGAAAAGAAAAGGCAAAGAGAAAAGAAAATGGTAAAAAAGAAAAGAAAAGGCGAAAAGAAAAGAAAAGAAAAAGGTAAAAAAGAAAAGAAAAGGCGAAAAGAAAAGGCGAAAAGAAAAGAAAATGGTAAAAAAGAAAAGAAAAAGGCAAAAAGAAAAGAAAAGAAAAAGAAAGGCAGAAAAAAAAGGAAAATGCAAGGCTGAAAGAAAGAAAAACGTAAAAGATAGGGAAAAAAGTAAAAAATAAATGATAGCGAAAAAAAAGAAAAAGATAAAAATAGAAAAAGAAAGTAAAAAAAAGAGAAAGAAAGAAAAGAAAGGAAACAAAGAAGAGAAGAAAGAGAAAATACTCCTCTATTTCAAAACTGGGTTTATTGGATGAAAAGATATTTAGTGTATCGAGTTCTGATTGCAAATATCTAAGTACCAAGAACTGAATGATAGAAAGAAAGTACAGCCAAGCAGGTAGATGTGTACTGTGGAGGGATTATTTGAACACACACAGGGATAGAGATTTGCTAATAAAAAAAAAAATATATTTAACAATTTGGAAACCTGATAAAGAATAACTGAAAAGAAACCTACCTACTTTGTCTCTCACCACCAGGATTTAACCAGCCAGAAAGCCAGTTGGTTAGGGATGGTGAGTGAGAAGAATGGGGGAGTGATCAGGTGTTTCAAGAAGGGTATGTCAGTAAGGGAGGCTACACCACACCACCAATACCAGAATAGAAGATTCATAAAACAAAAGGAGTTATAACAGTATATTCAAGCGCACAATATTTTGCATATATATATATATATATATATATATATTTATTTAAGTTATGAAAAACTTGGTAATCCATATGGGTAATCCCAAGGAGGATGAAATCCTGAGAGCTCAATGTAAATATACTTCTTAACTCTGTCTAACCACATTGAGCACTGTTTTGTTTACACCTTAAATTAAATTGAGTAAATATTTATTTGTTTACCTATGTATGCACGCTAACACACATATATACATTTGCTAATATCTAGTTATTTGATTTATCCACATCTATATATATATATATATATATATTGGTTTATCAAGGCTTATAAATTTGAGAAGGTTCATGAATGTTCGTCAGGTAGTTGAAAAGTCAGTCAGAGCATGTGGAGTGCATAAAGTGTCCTAATTCAAAGTCTGGTGAAAAGTAAAGTGAGCTAGTAATATTCAATAATTTTTTTTTAAAATGAATATTGTTTGGATTATGATTAAATCATTATGGTATGAGATGGGCGTTTGTGCTGTACATCTTCAAAGTGATGAATTTAACTGTTTTCTTTTGATTTTTCAACAGATTTGTTGTTGTGTATATTGGCTTGGAAAGTAGTAATTTTTTCAGGAAAGGTGAGATTGGGATAAAAAAAAAAAAAGAGCTTAGATTGATATTTTGATGAGATTTGATGGCGGTACTCTTGAGGATTTTCCTTCTGAGTAAATTACTTTCTCTTTTCATGAGTATGGCATTTTTTAGATTAACATTGTGCTTGTATTTATTTCTGCGTATGACTAGTGCATTTGTTAAATTGTTGTTTATGGTGTCCCTTTTGTGTTCATAGATACATTTTGTTAAATTTCTGCAGGTTTCCCCATTGTATTGTGAGGAACAGTTTTAACAATTTATTTTATATATGCCTGCTCCTGAATTATTCTTTTTATGGGTGTTTTTAGAGCTAATTATATCCATAATGTTTTTGGAAGTACTTGTGACTATTTGGATGTCAGTCGTTCACTTTTGAACAGACTGCTCGGTTTGAACTCTCTTCATAAAATTAGGAACCCGAAGGAGGCTACGCCCGAGTCTCCTTCAGGGAGGTAAAATCGGCCCTGAACCCGTTTATCGGGTTCAAATGGGCTATTTTTTGGCCGAGCCTAATGGCTTGGGAATTGCCCACGTTAAAAAGGCCTTGTGCCACATGACACCCTCGTGGGGGGGGGGACTCAATATCGTGACTATTTGGACGTTGTTTAGATGGGGTAAGTTGTTCTGCATATTGGAGGTTATGTATGTTTTTTGTTTAATTTATTATTGTGGGTAATGTTGTTATTTCTGTTGTGGTCATGTATTTTTTGTGCCTTTCTCTTTGCATTGTGGTTGAAGTAATAAGGATATTAGAGGTTTTTGAATGTGTTTTCGATGTGTGTTTCTTATTTGGATAGCTATGGAGGCTACAAATTCTTAATGCTCTTAACTAGAAACCCATAATTATACCAGATTTAATTTTATAAGAGTGTTTTTTTATTTCAGGTACATAGCTGACTCCCTACCAATATATCCACAAAACACTATTTTAACAGATCTTGTCAACCAACTTAACAGCATTGAACCTGCAATAGACTTCACCTTTGAACCTGAAGCCAACTACACTCTTCTCTTCCTAGATATCATGTTACACCAAAACAGTAGCGAACCCAACTTTGACATCTACAGAAAAGCTACCAACAAAAAAGATCTGGTCAACTTCTACTTAAACCATTCCTATAAAATTAAATCTGGCATAATTATAGGTTTCTAGTTAAGAGTATTAAGAATTTGCAGCCCCGATACCTACCAAAAGAAGGAACACACATTCAAAAATGTTTCATCCTCTGAGGGACTCATCAAGACAAATAATAAAGTCCCTCATAGGACAAAATACATTGGCTGAGATAAGTTTTCCTTTTGTTTTTTTCATTTTGTCCTTTTACAGATTTGTAATTTTTAATCCCCGCCACACACAGGGTGTGATGGGTAAATTCTCAACATTTTATATTTTTAACTTTGTACATGCACATTGTTTTTGATTTTGTTGACTGCACAGCATAGTGGTTCAGTTGGGCACCATCTGTGAGAAAAGAGCACCATGACGTAATTCACTTCACCTGAAATTTGGAAACAGCATGCTGTACTGCTTGACATTCATGCTGGAAGCCAGAATCTCCAATATATACATTTCATAGTGTTTGAGTGTCAATCTGAGGACTGTGCAGAGGCTTTGGAAAGAGTTGGATGAGTCTAATGATAATTACAAAAGAGTTTGGACTGATCACTAGTGATACTGATGTTATGCCTCTATTTTATCTTCCCACAGAGCCTCAGACTCAACATAGAGGTCTACATCAAGTGCCTTAAAGAGGTAGTGCTGTTCTTGGTCAAGAGGGTGTCTGCTGGAAGACCCTGTCTGGTAACAGGATCCTGCATTATGCCACACAAGCAGGAGAAACCAATCATAGCTGTCAGACAATTTCTGCAACCACATCAGCCCTTACATCTGGCCATATAAGTCCCCAGAATGCAACCCCCTTGATTATAATGTGTAGGGCACAATTGAATGAGAGACCAACAAAACTCCTTGTAACAACAAAGATGAACTGAAGGCAAGGATTATAGCAGCATTCACCAACTTAAACAAGGAGACTGTCCAGAAGAGTTTTCAAAGTCATCTGGAGGCTGTGATTGAAGCCAATGGCAATTTTATTGAATAAATTTTCTCTTTAGTATTTCAAGATATTTTTGTGTAATTTTGGTAAATATACCTGTTAAAATGAGATGTCAATGTTATTTTCATTTTTGCATAATTTAGATGACAATTTATTCATTGCACCCAATATATATATATATATATATATATATATATATATTAGTCATCCACAGACAGACTGTTTTGCTGTATCACACACAGCTCATCAGTGTGGCTAGACATGCAATTGTTTAAGCTGGGATCGAAACCTGACCGATTTGACATCAGTCATGGGACTCTCACTCTTAGGCCATCAATGTATGGGGTGGAGAAAGGGAATTTTTAATGCATTCTATACGAGATATATGCATTACTGGCTACCAGAGTACTCAATTCATAGCGAAGAACACACACACCTCAGTTTCAAACATATAATCAATATAGAGCATAAAGTTGAGAGTACTTACATACATCATATTTTTCAATATGATTTTGTGAGTTACATTACAAAAATGATGCATTTCTTTTATTTACACACAATTTATTCTCCATATTCCCTGACAATATGATTTTGGTAACAGCTTGTAAGGCTTAGATGATTAATGGTTTTGTTTGTTATAAAACTACAGAATAGTTTGGTAAAAAATTAATCAAGCAAAAAAAGATGTGTAAATACACATTACTTGAATGCACAGGCTAACTTTAATTGCATACGAACATTGTGGGATAATAATAGACAGGGTAACTTTTGCAGTAAAATTCTCAGACAATTAAGTGTGGCTTATATTGCAGCAAATATGATATCTCTATTTGTCGATCTGCATTCAAGTGTTATTTATATATATGAAGAGTGCTGAAAAGTTCTTGGCTTGGTCAACTTACCAGAATCAGTATTTTAATGGCAAAGCATTGGAATACTGATTTTGTGAACTTGGTCTGAAGATTACACTGAAGTATGAAATTCAGTCACCATGCAGTGTTGATCCCTATATCTACAGAGTCTCTCTAATGTAATGGATATTTATTCATTAATCCAATAAATTTTATCACTTTAAATGTTGTTTTTAGTGGATACTCATATTTAAGTAGAAGCTCCATTTATTTATTAAAACAGTATATTTATTTATTTTTGTCTACCATCCTGAATATCTTATTAAAAAAGAATATTCACTCTCCAGCAGGATTCAAACCTGTGTGCCCCTGGACAGAAGGAACTGTATTTAGATCTGATGTGCTTTAACTGACTCATCCATGAAGAACCTTTATTTATTTAGGCTGGTAACCGAAAATAAATATACTGTTTAATAAACAACTAAACCAATAGCTCAAGCTTCAAGATCATTAATTGCAGCTGAAAGAAACTACAGCCATCATATTTGCCATGAAAAAGTTTTGAAAATTCATACATGGTAGAGAATTCATACTACAGACAAACAATCATAATCCATTATTGTCCATATATGGATCCAAAAAGTTTGTTCCCACACATACAGCAAATAGACTGCAACGCTGGGGAACTATCTTATTGAATTATAATTGTAAAATGGAATTTCTACCATCCAAAAAATCTTGCTATTAGTCTAGACAATCTGTCTGCATGACTTAATTTTATGAATTTGCAAAACTTTTTCATGGCAAATATGATGGCTGTAGCTTCTTTCAGCTGCAATTAATCATCTTGAAGCATGAGCTATTGGTTTAGTTGTTTTGTCCTCATATTTGTGTAATATGACTGCTCCGATACCTGAATCACTTGCATCTGATGTAACCACAATCTTTAACTTAGGGTTAAAATGATCTGACAAATCCAATGTTAAGACTTTCTTGATCTCTTCAAAAACACTTTGACATTTATCTGTCAAATTCCATTTCACATATTTCTTCATCAGGTTATTCAAGGATGCTCTTAATTCATGCATATTACGTATATATGTATGATAATAGTTAACAAACCCTAAAAATATCTGTAACTTTGTTATATTTGTTGGAATGGGCATGTCTTTTATCACATTTGCCCTTGAAGAATTGGGTTGTCTACCATTTGCATCAATTATTTGTCCTAGATATTTAAGTCTGGAAATAATTCACATTTTCCTTCACTAATCTTAAAACCATATTCTTTGATTTTCTCAAATACTTTCTTTACATCTTCTGCATGTTGCTTTTGGGTCTTACTTTTAATAAGTATGTCATCCAAATATGCTTGAGCACAATCCAAACCGGCAAGCATGGTATTCATTATCTGTTGGAATATGCCTGTTGTTACCTTTATACCAAAAGGAAGTTGGCTGAATTTGTATAACCATCTATGAGTGTTAATTGTTAATAATTTTGAGCAGTCTTCATCCACTAGTACTTGTAGATAAGCATCTGATAGGTCCAATTTAGAAAAAAATTTTCTCTATGCAATTTGGCAAAAATTTCTTCTGGACTAGGTAATGATTAGTTATGTTGTTTTAAAGTTTCGTTTAACCACGTTGAAAAATCAGCAAATAAACAGATTTTATTATTCCTTTTTTTAACGTAGACTGATGCCCATTCGAAATAGTCTATTCGTAATATCACACCTAATTTTTCTAGTCTGTCCAATTCATTATTAATCGGCTCTAAGGCTGCAAAAGGTACATTCCTTTTTGGCTTAAATGTTGGTGTTACATTGTCTTTTAGCTTTTGCTCTCATGCATGTCTCTAGACCTTCTGAGAAAACTTCTGGAAAACTCTTTATCAGTTCATTTTTTAATTTTTCAGTTGCTGTTTCCCCATGTGCAAATTTATCAGAAGTCAATAAACTGGGTTTACCCATTTTTCTCCATGTCTGTTCATTTATGATAGTGATATCAGATGCTGTTGCAATTTTATTTTTACATCATTAATTTGCACAAAAACAAATTTCCTCTTTTGAGATGTCTTGTTAATTTCACTTTTAGGCTTCTTATTACTCCATGTATTTATCATGTTTACATATGCCTTATTTTTTCTCCATTTTTGTATCTGAAACACATACTTTTGTGTCCTAATCTCCCACATTCATAGCATTTTTTGTTCTTGAAAAAACAATCACTTTTTGCCAACAAAAAATATGCAAATAACACAACACTCAAAACATATACAGAAGCTCAAAAACATAAACCAAATCACACCAAAAATAGCAGGGAGAATAAGAAAAACAGGATTAACTTAAAACAACTCAAATCAATGCAACTTTTGTGGAGAAAAGGAATTAGCAATAATCACATTTCTAGAACAATATAAACTTTTAAACAAAAGATCAGAATTCATTATCAAATGCAGACATGAGAACAAATTCCTACTAGGTTACCTACAATCTGATCATGTCTCAAAAGTCTAAATAATATACCATGACATAAATGTTTAGATTCAAATACTCAAAAAGTTTATTTCAAATACCCAAAACTTTGAACTAAAGAAAATTGCAAATAAATAAAATAAAAAGATATAAATAATTAAAATAAACAAACCAAAAGTTACTGACTATAAATAATCTAAAATATCAGCACTAAACAAAATAACTGGGAAAGGCCAGTTTCTTCTTTCTTCACTTCTCATAAGACCCTAGTGGCCAATATCTAGAGTCTGCACAAGGAGAAGTGATATATGATCTGAAGATTTCTTGAAACATGAAGCTAACAGTCACTATGCAATGTTGATTTTTATGCTCATCTTTCTCTCTCCCTCTCTCATATATATATATATATATATATAAAATCTACCTATGAATTCAGTAGAAAATAAGTTTGTGTAGAAAATTGGGTCTTGAGATAAATTCAGCATAAAATTAAAACAAATAAAAACAAATGTTTCAAATTCAGAATCAAAAGAGAAAGAAAGACAGAAAAGTGGACAGAGCCTCTGGCATAGCAACAAAAATACTTTGTACTTAACAGAAGTCTGTGTTTGTGAGAGAGAGTTCAGGGGAAAGGGTGCTGTGTGTTTACTGTCATTCCAAAGGAAATTGGGAATTTCGTTTTGGAAAGGTGTAAAGTAATAATTCATCTATTTTATAAGTAAGGTATATGGTTGCAATTTAACAGTGGTGCAAGATACTTGATTCAAGTTATTGATATATTGGGTTTATAAATGAAAAAAACAAAAAAAAACAGGGAGAGACAGATATAAACAGCCAAAGAGGGTGGAGAGACAGATGTAGGTATCCAGAGAGAGGTAACAGGAAAAGATAAAAAGATTGAGCTAAAACATATATATATATATATATATATATATACAGAGTGTGAGAGACAGAGACACGAACAAAATGCAAGAGAAAAAGATGTGAACAAAATCTGGGAGTAAGACAGGAACAAATTTAGAGAGAGAGAGAGAGCAACAACATACAAGTGAGAAAGATATGAACAATATGTAATAGGTACTGAGAGAGATATGAATAAAATGCAAGAGAGAGATGTGAACAAAATGCAAAAAAGTGAAAGAGAGATATAAACAACAAGCAAGAGAGTGAGAGAGGTGAACAAAATGCAAGAGAGAGAGGTGGATAAAATGCAAGAGAGAGAGAGAGAGAGGTGGATAAAATGCATGAGAGAGGTGAACAAAATGCAAGAGAGAGAGAGAGAGAGGTGGATAAAATGCAAGAGAGAGGTGGATAAAATGCAAGAGAGAGGTGGACAAAATGCAAGAGAGAGAGAGAGAGAGAGGTGAACAAAATGCAAGAGAGAGGTGAACAAAATGCAAGAGAGAGAGAGAGAGAGGTGGATAAAATGCATGAGAGAGAGTGAACAAAATGCAAGAGAGAGAGAGAGAGGTGAACAAAATGCAAGAGAGAGAGAACAGAGAGAACAAAATGCAAGAGAGAGGGTGAACAAAATGCAAGAGAGAGAGAGAGAGGTGAACAAAATGCAAGAGAGAGGTGAACAAAATGCAAGAGAGAGAGAGAGAGAGAGGAGGTGGACAAATGCAAGAGAGAGGTGAACAAAATGCAAGAGAGAGGTGAACAAAATGCAAGAGAGAGAGAGAGAGAGGTGAACAAAATGCAAGAGAGAGGTGAACAAAATGCAAAGAGGGAGAGAGAGAGGTGAACAAAATGCAAGAGAGAGGTGAACAAAATGCAAGAGAGAGAGAGAGAGGTGGATAAAATGCAAGAGAGGTGAACAAAATGCAAGAGAGAGAGAGAGAGTGAACAAAATGCAAGAGAGGTGAACAAAATGCAAGAGAGAGAGAGAGAGACAGAGGTGAACAAAATGCAAGAGAGAGGTGAACAAAATGCAAGAGAGAGAGAGAGAAGGAGGTGAACAAAATGCAAGAGAGAGGTGAACAAAATGCAAGAGAGAGAGAGAGAGAGGTGAACAAAATGCAAGAGAGAGAGGTGAAAAAAATGCAAGAGAGAGAGAGAGAGGTGAACAAAATGCAAGAGAGAGGTGAACAAAATGCAAGAGAGAGAGAGAGAGAGGTGGATAAAATGCATGAGAGAGATGTGGACAAAATGCAAGAGAGAGAGAGAGAGAGGTGGATAAAATGCAAGAGAGAGGTGAACAAAATGCAAGAGAGAGAGAGAGAGAGGTGAACAAAATGCAAGAGAGAGAGAGGGTGAACAAAATGCAAGAGAGAGAGAGAGAGAGAGGTGAACAAAATGCAAAAGAGAGAGAGAGAGGTGAACAAAATGCAAGAGAGAGAGAGAGAGGTGGATAAAAATGCAAGAGAGAGAACAAAATGCAAGAGAGAGAGAGAGAGAGGTGGATAAAATGCATGAGAGAGATGTGGACAAAAAGAGAGAGAGAGAGAGAGGTGAACAAATGCAAGAGAGAGGTGAACAAAATGCAAGAGAGAGAGAGAGGTGAACAAAATGCAAGAGAGAGAACAAAATGCAAGAGCGAGAGAGAGAGGTGGACAAAATGCAAGAGAGAGGTGAACAAAATGCAAGAGAGAGAGAGAGAGAGGTGGACAAAATGCAAGAGAGAGGGTGAACAAAAATGCAAGAGAGAGAGAGAGAGAGAGAGAGGAGGTGAACAAAATGCAAGAGAGAGGTGAACAAAATGCAAGAGAGAGAGAACAAAATGCAAGAGAGAGAGAGAGAGAGAGGAACAAAATGCAAGAGAGAGGTGAACAAAATGCAAGAGAGAGAGAGAGAGAGGTGGATAAAATGCATGAGAGAGATGTGGACAAAATGCAAGAGAGAGAGAGAGAGGGTGAACAAAATGCAAGAGAGATGTGAACAAAATGCAAGAGAGAGAGAGAGAGAGAGGTGGATAAAAATGCATGAGAGAGATGTGGACAAAATGCAAGAGAGAGAGAGAGGTGGATAAAATGCAAGAGAGAGGTGAACAAAATGCAAGAGAGAGAGAGAGAGAGAGGTGAACAAAATGCAAGAGAGAGGTGAACAAAATCAAGAGAGAGAGAGAGAGAGGTGGATAAAATGCATGAGAGAGATGTGGACAAAATGCAAGAGAGAGATATGAACAAAATGCGAGTGAGAGAGAGATGAACAAAATGCAAGAGAGAGAGGGGTGAACAAAATGTAAGAGAGAGAGATGAGCAACATGTAAGAGAGAGAGAGAGAGATGAACAAAATGTAAGCAAGAGAGAGAGAGATGAACAAAATCCAAGAGAGAGAGAGAGAGATGAACAAAATGTAAGCAAGAGAGAGAGAGATGAACAAAATCCAAGAGAGAGAGAGAGAGATGAACAAAATGCAAGATATATATATATATATATATATATATATATATATATATATGATCAATATGTGTGTGTGAGAGAGAGAGAGAGAGAGAGAGAGAGCAATAGCCTTACAAACCTCAAACCTGGAAAATTTTCAATTTTTATTTTACATTTAGTTTTATATTATAATAAAATGTTTTTATGACCAAACCCCCCTTAAATTTCGTAGCTGAAAAAATAAAATAAAAGAAAAGAATAGCTTATAACAGTGGGAGAGAGCCGTCAAACCAGGTTGTATCGTGTAAGGAGAAAGAAATAAATTGAGATATGAAACTCTGATATACAATGAAAAAGAGAAAAAGAACATGTGGAAAGTATCCTTACAGGAGATAGGGGAGAGAAACTATAAATTTGAGAGATGAAAATTCTTGCTATAAATCAGATAAACCAAAATGGTGCAAAGAATGATTATCTGGTAATTTGATGATCTCCATCTTGGATTATTCTATCTGTACCAAGATTTCTTTCCAGCCCAGTGAACAGCCAACAAGATTCCTATAGGAGAAACAAGATTTAAAAAAAAACATAAAAAAATCAGGGAGAGGATTGGGAAGAGAAAGAAATCAAGAAAGAAATGTCATATCAAGATTTCTTAAATACACCACCCAAGGCAAAGAAGATAGATTTTCATATTTCAAATTGGAACACGAAGCCAGCCAATCCTCAACATGATTTCCTAAATGTAAAAAAAAAAAAAAAAATCTTTACGAATAATAAGAATAATGATAAATGACATCATTATTACTGATAATCTCATGCAGTCTTTGTCTTTACTTCTCTTTACAGAAAAAGCAATAATAGTAACTTTACTCATGGAAATTCCACATAGTTTTTATAACAAAGATTTTTAGATTAAATTATGAATGTAAGTACTGTTTGCTCACCCTCAAGATTAACATAAAAAATAAAGTACTTATTTAGGTTTCTTTGCATTTTAATTACTCATATGAAAATACATTTGACAGGGAGTTCTTAAATACTAAGTGGAAGAGAGGGAGTTGTGAAAGATAGATTTACTTACTATTTTTTAAAATTTTATTTTATTTTTTTTTTTTTTTACTAATGTTCACCTAATACAAGGCCCAAGAGCCACTCAAGGTAGAAGGTTACTGTGTGGAGTTGTATTAGCATAACAAAGAGCAAGATAACAGGAAAGATAGCTAATTTTAGACTGGAAAAGATTTAATCAGTGAATGAATAAAATTTCAAAGTTCATGCAGAGACGTTAGGAGTATAGAGTTGAAGTAGACTTTAGAAGGGTCTGCAAAACCCAACCCTAAACAAGAAACAATGGATAGACCTCTACTATTGTTCAAAAGACCAGGAAGGAATGTGAACTGGCCAATAGGCAAATCTATCTACTAATACTACTAACTTATCCAAAAATATTTACGACAGCTTACACTTCTAAATATCCATTTTCAATGTATATTCAATGAAAAATACACTAATTTTATACTATACAGATAAGTGTTATAATAAAGTCTGAAAGAACTGCTAATAAAATTTCAATTAGTCATGAACATGCATGTAGATATAAATTATTTTTTCAATACTATAGTTCAGTGCATCTTCATTAGTGTCCTTTGGTGCAAAGATAAATGCCACACACGGTAGAGGAACATATTCTTTCAGAATGTAAGGGCAAATTTGTCATTATATTGCCAATCTTTATTCTGAAACAGAACAAAAGCAATATGGCATTCACTAGTAAATTAAATATGAATTGACCACATTTTTAAACAAATCAAAAATGATCTTTATCTTTTTAGTCTTTTCATTTAAATGCTAGTTCTACACCATCATCATCTCTACTAACATTACCAAACAGTCACTATCCTTTCTTTTGTCTTAACTAGTACTGGTGATGATTGGAGGGTTGCTTGGTGGCTGAGGTAGTTGCATATTTCCCACAAGTCAGTGTTCAAGTTCAAGTAAAAGCAACAATTTCATGTGCTGAACTTTTAGACAAGCAGACTATTCCCACTATTAGATTGATGCAATACAATCTTCCTTCCTCCCCCCAGGCTTATGGCCTCATCACATTGAAACACCAGTTCCCGTCAGTACCTAGATATGTGACTGCTTGGGAGCTGTAAGCATGGATGCACAAGTAGTATAATTGATAATGGCTCAGAATTATTAATTGGAAAGCAGAGTTCCAATTCCAGTTAGGCTCATTATATTCACTTATGTGCAAATTTCCTTGGGAAAGATATGAATCCACCTCTTCTCCCCCAACTATGGGTTAATTAGTAAGACTTCTATCACTAAAACCATTATTACCTTCTAAAAAATTCTTACAATCTAAAAATATTTTCTGGCTTTAAAACCTACAAAAGAGTTGATAAGCCATAGAAAATGAATCAACTAAATATCCCCTCACTTTGGCCTTTTGACAGACTAATTTTAGTAAATATATACAACAATAATACATGGCAAATCTAACATAGTCTCTATCTTTTCTTGTTAAGTAATAACAAATAGTAAGTCTATCAATGATTATCACCATTATGATGATGACAATAAAGGTCTCTGCTCTTTTCTCTCTTTACTTAAATGTTATTATAGTTAGTAAATTACTGTTCATAATAAAAAATGCCAATCAACACTACTATAACTATAATACAATCTTTGCCTTTTCTTCTCTTTAGGAAATAATAGTCTGTCAAACAGCACCATTGTCATGACTACAACATTTTTTGTTTTTCTTATTCATAATACTACTACTAATATATTACTACTACTGATAAAATGAAAATGGCAGTGGAAGCGGGTTGGAAAAGCCAAAGAAACAGGGAGAAAATGAAAATTAGATTGTAAGCCACATTAATAAAAACCAGACTGATTCCAGCAAGGAAAGCATGAACGGTAAAGAATGGACTTTTGAATTTTCTTCCTACAGAGTATATTTATATCGGATGAGATCTGGAGGGCAGGTAAGCGTGTGTGTGTGTGTGTGTGTGTGTGAATAGCTATTTATTGTGGTAAAATGCAGAAATTGTGTATAATTTGCCACATCAAGACTATAAAATTGGATCAACATTTTTTTTTTTTCTTCTTTAATTCTTTTATGACAGAAACAGTTGACAAAAAATTCTTCGAGCCATGAAAAGTTTCCCAAAGCAAAACTTTCCAACTCTTAAAGTTACATTTAATGGAACAAAAATGAAAACTTCAGCATATTTATATAAAGATAAAAACTGTCAAATTCATAGCAAAACCATAAACTGTATATTTTTCTTTTACACACAGACACACACAAAGAGAGAGAGAGAGAATGAGAAGTACAAAGTGGCAAAGTTACCAATGTGAAAAATAGAAATCAGAGCAAACAGATTCATTAAGGTTTCTTTGGAAAGGCATAATGTCACTACTCTCTTTGCCTTGGACCCTTATCAGATATTCTGACAAAATATTCCATCAATGGCATGTAATGATGGTTGAGAAGAGACTGTGTGGATGTCTGTATGTTTTTCTCTCTATATATATATATATTTATATATATATTTTTTTTTTTTAGCTGTAAAACAAGGTTTTTCCTGAATGTCTTAGTGTTACTTTCCTTGTTTGTTGCCGGGTTATGTAATTTAATAATTGTGTATTTGGGCAGCAATGCCTTTTCTAGGCAAGCTTTGCTAAAAACAACTGACAAAGTGCTACAGTTAAGTTTTTTTTATATATAATATATAATTTTTAATGTGTTCTTATAATTTTTAAAAATTCTTTTTGCAACAGTTTTGAGTTTTTTTGGTTGGAATGTTGTTGTAGTTATTGTGAGGAGTGAAATCTTTTAGATCTAATTTGAGAAGATCTCTGAGGTTTGGATGGAGTTATGTTAATTTATAATGACTGGTATAAGATTTTGATTTCAGTATTCTTTGTGAGGAGACAAATTTAGGCTGGAGATGGAAATTTAGTCCTAGATTTAGGAATTTCTTCATACAGCTAAAAATGAAATCATCATTTAAATAATGAAATCCAAAAAAATAATGCGATACTAAAATCACTTTTACCAAATCCAAGTATAATGAAGCACAATACCATATCAAACTAAAAATTAATAATGATGAACTTAAAGACAGACAAATAATGACAAAAAAGCTTTGTAATTTATACCAAGGAAATATTCTACTTCCCAACAACAGTGATAAATATATAAACCTATCCAGTCATAAACTAACAGATGAACAGAAGGAATTCCTCACTGGGTGCTCCATACTTTCAGCCTTGTGCCACATCTAAGCTATGCTTAGTAAATTGTTATATATAACAGGGTGATGGTGACATGCCACCTGTTACAGCAGCCAGTGAATTCATTGATATGTAATGTCTCATTTTGGGATGTGACACTCGGTGAAAACTAAAAGAAAAAAAAAAAGTCTATTAAATCTGAATAGGGAGTGGAATTAATTACCAAAGAACTAATTAAAAATGCTAATTAGTGTAGAAAAATCACGTGGTAGAGATAAACACTCAGTTGTGGAACCTTTAGAAAGAGAGCTATTTATGTTGCCATGGAGCATCTCATTGTGCTAAAGTGGGATAGTCCATTGCTTGGGCTGTGATTGGCTGCTGGTACCTGAGTGGAGGTATTTCTATATAAATACCAGCTTGATTCATCAGTTAGTTTGCAGGGTTTGTAATAAGTTACAACCTGCTTTATTTTTGTCTGCCAGCTGGACGCTAGCTGGGACCTTTACGCCGGTAAGTGCTGTTTATTATTGTTATTCTACAATTAGTTATAATAAATGAAATCAGTCAGGAATAGTCTGGTTGCCATGGTGAATTTTGAACTAGTGGATGACAATAAAACCTATTAAATAGTTCACAACTAAGTCAATCTCCCACTTCATCCCTACTTTTGCTTAAGCGGGTTAACATGATAAATAGAACTGGGGATAATGTCAGATCTTGTCACTAGATGTTATCTGAGAGGCAGAGATGTGTTTATTTAAATATTATTCACCCCAAAATACTTAGTATCCAGATTTAAAAAAAAAATAATTGCTAGAAAATGATGAAAATCTTGGCTGTAAGCAAAAAGGCATTTCATTTTCAAAAAACTGAATATATTCAGAACCAGAGAAATTTATGAGTAATTTCACTTAATATGTTATGTTTTTATTGGTATCACATTGATAAAAAAACATGTACTCAGGTGGGTTCCAAAGAGACTTTGGGTTGGACACACACTGATGGCAACTGGTAGAAAGAAGCCATATGAAAATGTCAACTTGCTGCCAGAGTCACATGATCAATTTCTGAATGAACTCTGTTACTTTTTATTGCAAAGAGACTTGTAAGGAACATACAAACACAATCCTTGCTTTTAAGAGACACAATTCTCCCTTCTCTTTTCCTTGTAATTTCAAGACAAAAGCATAATCTGTAGCTAGTCTCATTTCTATGAGACTTACTAATTTTTTCAGTGAACTTACAATCCCATACATCTTACTTATTATAAAACGCAGATTGTGTGTGTGTGTCTGTACATTTATATATTGGATCGGATTTCCTACATTTTTCAACCGATTTCAACAAAACTTCACAGGACTGCGTAAAATTACCTTCTGGTGGTTCTGACAGCACCCCAAATTGGAAAAACACTATTATTTTTGCACAAAATCAATTTGAAAACACAATTAAGAGGCATCACTGTCACCAGAATGAAAGGGGGACAACTCATATCGAGTTATACTTATTATAAAACCCAGGTTATTTGTGTGTGTGTGTGTTCCTTTATATATGGGATCGGATTTCATACATTTTTTTCAACCGGGATTTCAAATAAAACTTCACTTTTTTTTGGCAGGTAGTGTTTCTATTGTCTTGCACGCTTTTTTTATTTTACATTCAGAATGCTTTAAAAATTCCATTTACAAGACAATTGTTTATAATAAAATTTATTCAATCAGTAGACTCATAACGATTAAAAACAATGTTTTGTTTGAGTTTGGGTTTGACCAATTCATGAAAAAAAACAAAAAAACTAATTAAGACATGCGTGTCCGTCAACCTTAAACAATAATCTTTGTCAATTTTATTTTGCAGTCTTCATGATGGTCGATACTTGATCTATCTCTTACTGTTACATGCCCGGGAAACGCCGGGCTCTCTTGCTAGTAGATACTGTAAATAAAACTGTTGGTGGAAATTTTAATGTTATTTACAACAGTTTTGTTAGGTTTGAAAGAACTAAGGACCTGTTTTTTTTGTGTGCGATCATCTCTTGACCAGGATCCCACTTGAGGATATTTTGAATTGAGCTGAAAGAATCTATCATTTAATAAAATATAAAACGATTTGGGGCTATTTCATATTGATCTCCAGATTGAATCCACCAACAAGAACATCAACACACCCAGTAACCCAGAACAATGGTCAGTGATTAGGTTTATTGCTGAGTGAAAAATTACAACAGCTGCTGATTTTCAGGAGGAAATTTTTTTTTTTTTTACAATGATGTCCATCCTGTACAAGTCTCAGCAGCCAGGTAGAAAGTTACAGAGTAAGAGGCACAGTTTAAGTGCATATACGGGGAATATAATGGTTAATCCTAGATTTGAACAGGTTAAGATTGTAGTGACTGGGAAAACATCCTTTTGGGAGTTGGTTCCACAGACCAGTGGTTTGTGGGAAGAAACTGCTTGAATGGAACTTACATCTCACAAATGGAATACAAAGGGAAGATGATTTATTACAATGTGCATAGCATAGCAAGTCTTAACCATGAAGATTAGAACTGATAGAACTAAAGAATGTAGTTTGTCTGATCACTTTCTATGGAAATAGCAATAAACTAGTGAGAGGCTTGCAATGTTTCATCTGTGAGGAAAGGTGTTGTAGGGTGGAAAATAATTTGTCACCTACAAGGACGCAGAAACATTTTTAAACTCTATTGAGACTGGAAAATAAAGAAGCTACTGCCTGTACTCCATTTTCAGCCTGAGCTTAGCTATAACTTGCAATACCATTGAGGCCCAGTGTCCTTTTATTTCAGTGGTTCTCAAGAAGAAGGTAATTTTAAGGTTCCAGTAAGTAATTCAGACAGCAGATTCAAATAGTCAAACTAGTTGGATACTGATCTTTCTACAATACAATTCTAAAATGTTCCTCTTGAGAAAGACAATTTAAGAAGGTGGGAATGATATTCTGAAATATAATTAAAAGGGAGCATGGAGTAAAAAGAGTTGAGAACAACTGTTTTAGTTGCTTCCTTTTTAACAAACCAAAATTCTCATGTCTCCAAATAGGGGGGCAGCGTGTACTTGTCATTAGATGCCAGATGAAAAAATGAGGTCATGTGATATAAATCAACAGTAGCAGGTTGACCATTTCATAAAGGCTAGCAGGTGCATACCAAAAGCTGCATACTGTTGGACACACACGTTAGGAAGGATTTAGATTACTTCCTTCTATCTTAGGAGTTTATAAGTGTCGAATTGACAAGTGCATGAAAAAACAAGATTTTGCTTTAAAAGTGTCATACTTTGTTGAGACTCAAATTCTTTAACTGAAACAGAAGTGCTCACTTTGACATCCACAACTCATACGACAAAAACAGACCTTAATTTCTTTGACCTTGCACACCCACTTCTGAAATTCCATCCAAAATACCATTGACATAGAACATCTTTTCTGACTAATCTGAAAAGCTAACATGGTTTTTATAGTAAACCGTTTCTCAGCAACTGATCCCCTATAAAGCCAATGTTGAATTCACCCATAAGACAGATTCAGCAAGGCTGGCATTAGCAACAGGCAAATTTAAGTAGACCATCAGCAGCAACATCAAGGTGCTTCCATCAACAGCAATGCCTTTGACCAGTAATGCAGAGGCAAACTTAACTAGGCCATCAGCTGCAACACCAAGTGTGTCCATCGACAGGTAATGCCTTTGACCATAAATGCAGAGGTAAACTTAACTAGGCCATCAGCCACAACACCAAGTGCTTCCATTGACAGTAATGCCTTTGACCAGCAATGCAGAGGCGAACTTACTTAGGCCATCAGCAGCAACACCAAGATGCTTCCATCAACAGCAATGCCTTCGGCCAGCAATGCAGAGACTAACTCTTGACTACTACAATGTGATAATTTGTGGAATTTTTCCCCCATGTGTCTATTTCACTCAACTACATGTGCATGTTGATTTTCTTCACATGTTTATCTTGATTATTACATTGGGTTATACCCTGAACAAACACTCAGTCTCCCATGGCTGATATATGATACGCCAGAACGAGCAAGCAATCGAACCTTGTAAATCACGAGAAATTAAAACTTTCACTTATCTTAATGATGTTTTATTTCCATTTGTAGTTTTGCCACTGACATTTTATTTTTGTTAACAGTAAGTCTGCTGTTACAAAAGCAACAAAAAAAAAAACAAACATACAAAATCATCTGTAAATGCCTTGACTGAGAAATTTAAATATTTGTAACCAAAATGTACATTATTTCTCAGAAATGGATTCGTCATTTGAGCTTGAAATGGCAATTTCCAGTTTTCCAATAAAAAAATGATTGATTAGTTTATTTCTTTTATAATCTATTTTATACTTCAGATAACTGGTTCCCAGCCATTATTCTTCTCATTGTCTGAGAGCTTGAAAGGTTTCATAATACCTTATCAAATGAAACAATGACTTCCTGAATGTTGCTTTATTAAACTCAAACTTAGTTCTTGTAACTAATGAATGCTACTACTCGAGTGAATCACACAGTGAACTGACCGTAAGGACAATTGAATAGGATTTTATATCTCCATCTCCACTGCTATCAAAATTATGAATTTCATAACAATCAATGTATCTAATTAGTGATATTACTTCAATCAAATTCAATTCTCTTTGGAGAATTTGTGCAAAACAGCCTCACTGACCAGGAATATGGGAAGAATCTTATAAATATTCAGTTAAACATTTACTACCACTGCTCTTGAACACAAATTAAAAAGTGCTTACACACATAATAGAATTAATTCAATCATTTAGGTTCAACAGATTTGTCAAGTCCTGTAACCCATTAGATTGTAAGGGCAACACATGTATTGCAGTCATAGCAGTAGTGGTGTATCTTGGGCAAATCGAGCTGGTTGACACGTTGAAGCAAGAGAGCCCAGTCTGTCCAGCTATTTAACCCATGAAATCGTTTCCTGCCTTTCCCAAAGGCATTAGGGCAAAATGAACAAAACCGAATTGAGCAGGAGTTGAACTTGGCATACCAATTTAAGTTTCTACACTGACAACCATTACACTTTCTGTGCCCCCTTTAATAGATGTTAACAGAATTTAGAGTAATGACAAAAACAAAAGAGTGAATCTCTACCAATTGTAAATCAGCTTTCTTTACCACTAGAGATGATATATCTCACCTGTTCAGCACTGTGACTAGAACTTAAACACCTTTGTTGCTATTTAACTGCTTTAACTACTGATCTGAACTTCTTTAATTCTGAGTAGTTTGAGTAGTAAATTCATTAAATTGGTTCCAGGAAATTTTCTTAACCCACTGCCAATTTACATATATAGATATATATCAGCAAAAGTGAGTTAAAGACACAAAAGTATAATAATAATAATAAACAAAACTAATAGATTCACAATGGGTGATCTTGAGGCATATAGTATGCTTCCAGGGTTGGTTTATAACATACCAGCATGGAAGAGTCCATAAACACTTAATCATGGTGCTTATTCTGATGCTTCTTAAAATAATTCAAACTTGTGTGTGTGTGCATATATATATATATAATTCATCTTGTAAAAATATATTAAAAACAAAATTAGGCAAAATATTCTTCAAATTAATTGACATTTCCCTAAAAACAGCAAATTATCAAAAATTATCAATAAAATTACAATCAGAATCAAATACAGCTGCATGGACAGAATAGAAAAAATAATAACCAAGCACAATAAAAAAAAATAGTAAAAAAAATCAATAACAATATTGTAGACATAACAAAAATTGCCCGCATAATAACAAATGCTTAACCAATAACAATATACAAAGTTACTGTAACTAATAATATTAATTCAGACAAAAAAAAATTATATAGGTGCTACAGAAAAAAACTCATAAAAATATTAGAATCATAAAATGTCCTTTGAGAGAAAAAATATGCCAATAACACAGCCCTATGAAAATACATATGGACCTAAAAAGAAAACAATATCCCAACTAAAATCAAATAGGAAATTATTAAAAGACCACCCTATAAAGCATTAACAGCAATAACTGCAAACTATGCTTAGAGGAAATATTACAAATAATTACTTTTAGAAACTAAAACAAATTACTAAATAAACAAATGAAATAACAGGTAAGTGCAGACATATAAACAAATATTTACTTTGTTATTTAAGCATTAGCACACACACACACACACACACACACACACACACACACAGACACACACACACACACACACACACACAAACAAAAATATAGTTATAAACCTAACATTCTATAATTAATACCCTAATATTTAAGATACCACCAAGCCAGATAAAAAAATATAATTAAACAATAAATAAATAAAAATGGAATATATCTATATTTTCAGAATAACCCTAACTTAAGAAAACCCCAGAACATTCAAGAAAACAAAATGCCCTAAAAAAAACCCAAAAGGTTCTGTCTGTGTTACCGGAAATGACATTTTTACATTGTCTTTGACATTTAAAGTTGAAACACAAAAAAGAAGGAAAAGCAATAGAGAAAGAGAATATGAGGGGACAAGAAAATGATGAAAAGGAAAAATGACCACAACATTTGACACACAGACACACAAACATGCACACACACAAAAGGAAGAAAAAATCAACCTAACACCAATAATAATAGCATCACAACTAGCACATAAATTAATTACAGCAAACTTAGTATAAAGATGACAAAAAACGAGGAAAACTGCAGTTAATTGCTGAAAGCTCTTGATGAGAGGACTAAACAATTGCAAAAACATTTCTTTATCAAACTCTGGAGTCGTGGTGTTGAATATAACATCAACCAGCTACGTGAAAAATTTTATTTGTATTAATCCTATATATGAGGGTTAGCTGAAAAGTTCATGGTCAACCAGCTGTTGTAATCTGGTAGACTTGCA
This sequence comes from Acanthosepion pharaonis, assembly GCA_903632075.3. Lineage (NCBI taxonomy): Eukaryota > Metazoa > Mollusca > Cephalopoda > Sepiida > Sepiidae > Acanthosepion > Acanthosepion pharaonis. Next base: position 620,027 of record CAHIKZ030000520.1, on the reverse strand, counting down.
TGTCTTTTAGTCTACCAACTGGTGTTTTTACTTACATTTATATCTTGGTCAGCCTATAAACTTTTCAGTCAATCCTTTTATATATATATATATATATATAAAAATCAACATATTATCCTTGATAATGGCTAATAGATTAGTTGAAAGTGCTCAGATTCATTAATCATTCAGACAGTTTTTACACAATGTTTCAAAAAGAAATCACTTATTTGTACAAATACAAGAAAAATATAATAAATCTTAATTGCAGTGCCTTGTCAGTTGTCTTCAATGAAACCTGTATAATAGAGGGATTGCTGCCAAAATACACAATTTTATATGTGCGCGTGTGTGTGTGTGTGTACACACAAGTGCACATTTCTTGAAAGAGTGGAAATTTTTCAAAAGCGAATAAAGTGGATGTTTTGTTTTTAATTCTCCAGCAAAGATAACAGCAAATTACGGAGGAAAAGTAAGAGTTTAAAGAACACAAAAATCTATCATTACAGATTGAATTCAAGAATTTAGAAACAAGCATGAATGGTGAATTGCAGAGTGCTTAAAACAGTTTTCAAAAGAAGTTAACAGAAGATTTGAAAAAGATCAAAAAGTTCCATGAAAGTATTTGTCCCTACAGATAAATCTCGGAAAGGAGATATAATGAAGCTGAGCAACTACAGAAAACATATTAATGAAGAACTAACAAAGATTTAGAGAAAAGTATCAAGTAATACTGACCTTGGCATAAACATGAAGGCCAAGAATATACCTACAAAATCTGTCACAAAACTATATTTCTAACACCGAACCATAATTTTAAAATGAATGGTCGACTGATTGTTCTGTTTTAACTGCATGTCACAGATAAGCAAAAATGTGTATTTGTATAGCCTGATACCAAAGATTTTTCCTCTTCTATCAGTGAAGAAACTTTAAACAAAGCTATGGCTATGGCCAAAGCTGTACACAGATATTAATGATTGCCAGACAGAAGTCATCAAACACTGTCAAAAGTCGGTATTATTTCTCCAGCAAAGACAACAGTGACAGCATATCACCTTACAGAAAAGAAGAGTTTAAAGAACATAAATATTTATTACAGTCAACTGAATTCAAGAATTCCAAAACAGATATATTAAACATGGTGAATGCACTTGAATTGCAGAGTGCTTAAAACAGTTTTCAAAACTGTCTGTATTTCTAATACTGAATGGTAAAGAAATTTTAAAATGAAGTCAGAATATAGACTCTTGAAGATCTTTTTGGGAGGAAGATGATTAAAGAAATGACTGCCACTGATTGATTTAACAGTATCACAGATAAGTAAAAGGATGGATTTCTACAATCTGATAAGAAGGATTTCTACCCTTCCATCAATGAAGAAACAAAACCATAGATACGGTCAAGCTGCACACAGATGAGTGGCCTATAGAAATCATCAAGTCCTGCCAAAAGTTGGTACTATTTCACAAGGAAGTCATATGGATTAAGAAAGGCAATCATGATAGCTTTGGTGTAATCATGGAGAGTTTTGATGAAGTGAAGTAAGTGAAATGTTATTGGAGTTTAATCCCCTTGGTACCACTGGTTATGAGCTATTATTTTCTAATTCTGTAAAAGATGTAGATTTCCTAAAACTTGTAGATTTCTGGTGCCTCTTGTTGTTCATATGATGGGTATCAACATTATGTACTGATATACAGTGCTACCTAATTGCAGGTGCATTCAGGTACTCCTGGTCTTTAATAGAATAATGGAACAGACAGAGATGTACAGTTATGTCAGGATGATGGCCTAATGGTTCTTAACAAATGTAATAGTAGAGGTACAGATAGAATAAGAAAGGAACTAAGAGTTGTGGACGATGCATATGTAGGAATACAAAAGGCTATGATCTCCCTTTGGTTGAGATAAAGTCATATGGGTCACATGACAGTTGCATGGTGATATCACTTCATAGAGTGATGAATGTGGCTAGTCAGTTAACTGCCTGGGGTCAAGACACATGAGTTGTTTGTTCTGTCCAGGCTTCTGCTAGGGGCAGCTTACAAGTTCTTGGTGCCATTTTCCCCTTGGGAATATATCTTCACCAGATATAGAAACTTTTGTGTCTTTGTTTTTACTGATATTGTAGTTTTGTCTTTCTGACAATAAAAAAAATAGGCGTAAATAACTGGAGTTTTATTACTCATATCGCCCACATCTTATATATTACACAAAATAGCAATGATTGCAATAATGGAGATAACTAATTTGCATATTTAGCTTTAAAAATTGAATTAAAATAACAATAAAAAGAGTTACCCATTACACCTTTTTGAACTAACAGTTTCTGCTGGCATGAAGTGAAAAGATTATATTGAATCAATTGCTAGATCTGCTGATAGGAAAGATGGTTTACCATGTTATGCTAAACAAATTTTTCGTGTTAGAATCTATCTTATATAAGTCTACCATTCATTCATACATTGAATATTTCTGCTACATCTGGTCTGGTGTTTCTGCTATATATTTAGAGATTCTTGATAAAATATATAAAGAAGAATCT
>CAHIKZ030000520.1:585000-602500 GCA_903632075.3 Acanthosepion pharaonis | reverse complement strand
AAACATGTTGTCCCCAAAACTGTTGCCCTAATCTCTAAATGGATCCTTTCTGGAATTGAGTGTTTTATACCTGAAAAAAAAAAAAATTCCAGCAAAAACCAAACAGTCAGCTCTGGTTCATGCTTGAATGCACTGCAGCCATAGCTTACTGGAACCACTACTTCAAAGGCTATTGCAAAGAGTGATGTAGTCTGGCCCTTACTTCTTTCAGAATCGCTTGCAATCACTATAAGAGAGTTCTGGAAAACACAAAATGCAACTATGCAAGATTTTTCCAGGCCAAGGTTGAAAATAAACAAATTGGATCTCATGAATTCTGGAAGATTACCGACCAAATTATGAACAAAGGTAAAGTGGCCGTGCCCACTATTATAAATGACTCGAGGCCAAATCATTCTTGACAGACAAGACAAAGCACTTCACCTTAATCTTTGCCTCAAATCCAACGTTAAATGAGAAAGGACATCCCCTCCCCAACTTCCCATGTCTCACTGAGCACAATCTCTCAGATATATACTCATTTTAGCAAGAGAAGTCTCTAGACTTATCAAAAACCTTGACCCCAAAAAAGCCACTAGCCCAGGCAGAATTCTAGTATCAGCCCAGAATTATCCCCGATTTAAGCCAAGTTATTTAACTGATGCTTAAAGGAGAAATCTTTCCCAATAATGCAGAAGGGAACAAGCATATACTTAGCCTTCAAAAACATAGGCAACCAATCCTCTTCCTCCCAGTATAGACCCATTAGTCTCCTCAGTAAGCTTTTTGAAGCCTTAACCAACAAGAAGGTAATCAAACACCTGGATAGGAACAACTTCTTGTACTATGAGCAGTATGGGTTTTCATCAGCCCAATTCACTGCTGATGTCCTAACTACCATTACATATAGAATTAGTGAGTCCCTTGACGACACACATACCATAATGACCATAGTATTAGATATCTCAAAGGCCTTCAACAAAGTATGGTGCAAAGATTTGTTACACAAGCTCTCCAGCTACAGAATCACTGGAAGGGTTTTCTCTATTATAAAATCATTCCTAACAGGTAGATTCCTGAAGGTAGTTATTAACGGCCAGTCCGTCGAGGTCCTAGCAGTCAACACAGGTGTTCCCCAGGGGTCAATTCTCGGACCAACCCTCTTTTTGGTTTACATAAATGATCTACTTAAGAATATACTCCAATCATTTGTAAACTTTTATGCCAATGATACGACAATATACAGGCGCACCTCTAAAAGTCTTGACCCTCAGAGATTGGCAGCTGACCTCTCTTCTGATCTAACCCTAATTTGCCAGTGGGGAAAAACTGGCTGTTTACATTCAATGCCTCTAAAACCAAACTGGTTACATTCCATCACTGCTGATCAGACTGTGAACTACCACCTGAATAGATGTCCCTTTGAGGAGGCCCCATACCCCTGAGATGATATTGGGTCTCAAACTCACACATGACCTCAAGTGGAATTCCTATATACAATCTATTGCTAAAGATGCAGGTAAAATGATTGGCTCCCTGTACTGCTCTAGTAAGTAAATGACTCCACATACTATCCTCTACCTTTAAAAGAGCCAGATCAGGCTGAAAATAAAGTACTGTTGCCATATTTGGGTGGGAGCTGTCCAGACCTCACTTTCCAGTTCAAAAGCGTCTCACAGTCCTTGTGGAAGAAGAATTATTTTCCAGATTCCAACCTCTTTTTCACAGGTGGGATGTGGTGAGTCTCTCAATGCTCTATCGCTACTACCATGGAAAGTGCTTGGATGAAAATCTCCTGGTTCCACCAGGTCAGATCTTCACAGCTAGGACTTGTCATGCCACTTTCATCGTAGCAAACCACCCATATTTCCATCAGCGAGAAATAAGTTCCACTCAAAAAGTTTCTTCCTGCAAACCACTGCTCTATGGCACAGACTCACTAGAAGAGGTTTCCCCAATCATTACAATCTTAATCTGTTCAAATCTAGAGTCAACCATTATCTTCCCCTATTATCCATATAAACTACCCCTTATCATAGCCCTCTACCTTGAGTGGCCCCCAGGCTTTGTACAGAGTGAACCTTACTTAAAAAAAACAAAAAAAATAACATTCCTGAATCCTGTTCTTTTGTGGTCTTTTTTCCTCACTCCTTTCATCTTAGTGGCATTATTGCCTAACTAGGGATGAAATGATTGACCCTCTCCCCAAAGAAAACACTTTATTTAGTCTGCATTTTTGACTTGACTATCACCTAACAATAGTACTTTAATAGTTTTTAATTTTTGTGAGTTTTTTTTTTTTTTTACATTATTATATTTTTTCTTAGTTTTGTCTACACTTTCACCATTTTTAAATTCAGAAAAAAAAAAGAAGCTCTATACCAGATTTGAACTCATATCCTATACCTTAAGAGCATGCCGTGTGACAATATATATATTTCAGTTAATAAAAATCTTCCTAATTTTTCTATTACTATAATTTTCTTTAGACTTTCTTCCCTGTCAACTATCTAATTCTGTTCATAATCATCATAATTTTAGCCATTTTGAGATTCTCAGTTGAAGTATTGTGATGATGAATTTTCATATTTCCTTTATGATGAGCTGAAGTCTTGTGAACAATTATTCTGAAAAATATTTATTATGATAGTTGATATATTAGAGAGCAAATTAAATGGAAAAAATACAAAAAGATGGTGAATAAAGGTGCGTATGTAAAGATGTCCTTTTTTTTTTTTGTATGTGTGAAGTTCCTATGAAAGATTGACATTTGAGAAGAGCTCTTTATTTAGTGTTTTTAATCATTTCAACCCTGGAAAGGCAATAGAAGTCACAAGGATGCAACTGGTTACTGAGTGGAAGAAACAGAGAGGACAACAAAAGAACAGGATTTAAGGAGATAGAAGATGACGATTGACATTGCATTTAAATTATTTGAAGATTGTAGATGATAGCAATGCAAAAAGCTGAAAGAGAGTTCCACAAATGAGAAGTGTGAGTGTGGCACCTTGCATTATTAGAAATATTCATAGAAATATGATTTAATTTTTTTTACTCGGTTTATTAAACAGGTTGTTGATTTTTTTTTAAAACGGAAAATAATTGAGTTGAAAATAATTCACTAAGATTGTACTTGGACGATCCTAAGGGAAGAAGAGGAAGAAAAGAGAAAAAGCAAAAAGAGAGGTCGAGAAAACAAAAAAGCGGTCATTAACAAAAAACACGAGTCAGAAAAGATATCTTAGCTAGCATGTTGACCGAATTTTTTAAAGACAATTGGAAGAATAGAATTAGAAATAATAAAAAGAAAGAAAGGGAAAAAGACATGATATCAAAACGGGCCGCTTGATGAAAACCAGATATCGGTCAAAGCATCTAGCCTACTTTTTATGTAGAAAGACACCTTATCAATTTGGATAAAGGGAAATTTTGGGAACAATGAAAACGAAATCTTAATCAGAGAAAAAGTGTTTTTGGGTTGAGGGGAGGACCGTGGAATTGTATACAGATTCTGACCTGTTAAAATTAGAACCCCACATTGACGAGTGAAAGATATTTTCAATTCAGATAAATTAAGATTTTCTGACTGTCGGGTCTGACAAAGACGGAGGTGAAGGGGACGATTGTCTCAGTTCACAGATAGCGCCAATATTCTTCCCTGAAGTCACATCTAATTAGCGGCGGGCTGTTTGACAGAGCCCAGGTGAGAGAAAGCCAAGATTGTCATTTTTCGTACGTGCAGAAAAAGGCAAAATTGGATTTTGTTTTTTTAAAAACAAGAACGATGTAACCCCGCCGAAAGGAGGAGAAAGGATGCTCGATCAATAACAATTGGTCGGAAACGGTCACGTGATCTGCAGAAAAGAAGAGAAAGAAATGCCCATCAGGAACCATTGGTCGAAAAAACGGTCACCTGACATACGAGAGACTAAGAGAGATGGGTGTGCACCTCCCTCAAAGGGCACTGTGAGGAAGTAGGGGTGAAAAACAATAGCGATAATGGGAAATCAAAAATAATGCGACTTTTGGAGTTATTGAGAAAAACCCTGACGCTGACAGACCCACCCCAGTTTGTTGCGGCGTCAATAAAAGCAGGACCCCAGTCGACAGAAATCAGTTGGAGTGGAGTTGCAGCTGGACCGCGGGCAGGGAAAGAGCCTGAACGCGGGCATCGGGTCCCGATTCACTCGCCTTTTATGGGCAAAAGAATCCTCAGACAAGAAATCCTTCCAGCCCAAGTCGAAGACAGAAGAGTTCAGCCCCGGACGGCAGCGAGAAGAGATCACCTCGGACGACAGAGAGTTGCGCTGAGTTAAATAAGAGATCCTTCCAGCCCAAGTCGAAGACAAGAGAACTTCCAGCCTAAGTCGACGAAGAAGAAGAAATACAACTCAAGTCGAAGAGAAGAATCAACTGCGAATGATCGAGCAGAAATTAGCCCCAGTGTCGAACCAAACCACACTCCGACATACACAATTCTAAAGAGTAGGCAATTGAAATCTTTAGGTTGTGTGATAGAAGCTTGGTGCCATAGTCCACAGAGCGGGTTGGGAAATGAGAACAATTTTGTTTTTATGTAACGGACATTAAGATATAAAAGGTTGTTACCCATTTTTTTTCATCAGCAATCTTTTTTGTCTCGTGAGTTTATTTTCTCTTTTATTTGTGTTTTGCCACCCCTGGCCGGACTCAACTTGTATCGCCCCAATCCTGCTGGTCCCGCCTGTCTAAGATCTAAACACAGCGTGGGTAGACAGACCGGAGATCGGTACAGTTGCTTTAGTGACCAGGTATTGGAAGCGAGTCGGGAAAGGCGAGGCTGGTGATCATCTGACCAAGGGGTTGGAGCGGCACGCTTGGACCCAGGAGGAGCGACCAGGAGGAGCGACCAGGAGGAGCGACGTCACCGTTGGCGCCGTAACCAAAGGATCCGACCCTGGGCCAGGTGTGTAACCGTCACAGAGAGAAGAAACTATTAGCATAGGACTTACGGTTACAACTTGCAATTTCAACATAAAATCATGAGACCTAGCTGCCAATCCAGTAGTGCGTTTAAATTCATGAAGTAGAGGTAGCAATGAGAAAAGCTTTGAGAACAATTGCCATGAAAATATTTCTAGGAAAGGCAAAAGTAAGCAATGTTACAACAGTTAGAAAATGACTGAAGCTGAGATGCCATGTCAGGACCATAACATTGTAGATTATTCTTTGGATTTTGTCAAGAATCTCTAGATATAAAACAGAAGCACTAGACAAGATGTGGCAGCAATATTTGATGCATGGATGAATAGTAAACTTATAAATGTGCAAAATTCCTGCAATTGATACAACAGAGTCCTTCTACTTCATGTCAGTGGAAAATGTGAGACCTAGAAAGTGCAATGAGTTGCTTTCCTAGAGGTTAGCATCAGCCATGCTGATGGAAGTTACAAATAGTTCTTTAAGATGATAATGGTTTGGTAGAATTATTAGATATGCCTGAGTATAGTCACATAAGCTTAGAACATTTATTGGTTGGTTGGTTGCTTTTGTTTAGCGGCATATCAACCTCTATGGGTTATTTAATGCCAAAATCTAAATATTTTGATTGGCTTGGTTGGTTGATTTTGTTTAGCGGCATATCAACCTCTATGAGTTATTTAATGCTGAAATCTAAATATTTTGTACACAATTTTTATTTTAGTTTTTGAAATAATAATGGTTTAGTTAAACAAGTCTTAATAATCAACCCATAGACAGGGGAGAAAAGGTGGATTCATACTGTTCCCAAGCGTATTTGTGCCTAAGAGAATATAATGAACCCAATTAGAATTGGAATTTGGTTTTCCAATTAAAAATTCCAAGCCATTATCTATTAAACTACTGACACATCCAAACTTACAGCACTTGGTATTCCCGAGCAGTCACCCATCTAGGTATTGACTAGGTCCGACATTGCTTAACTTAAGTGATCATAGGACATTTGTCTGTGTACTATTCTGTGTTGTGTTCAATGTGATTTGGGATTTACTGGAGACTAAAAGGCCTACCAGAGAAGAACAAGATATTTCTTATCTCTTAGGCATCCAATAGGTTTTAAAAAAAAAAGTGGGGAAAAAAAAAAAATTTCCTTTTATACTGCTTTATTCACCCCATCTAGCAGTAATTAGAAGTTCCTTGGTGGGCAAAGTGGTGTAATCTCATTGTTAATGCTTCATTATAAATTCCTACAGTTGAATTTAATGGCTGAAGAATAGATCAGCTAAAAGAAACTAAAGAAACTCATTAAGAATATAATAATAATATTAGTAATTTCCATATAAGGAAACATTTGGCATTCATTGACCAACAAAGCAGCATTGTTTTCAGTTGAAATTTATAAAATCTTTGTCTTAAAACACTTTTTAGGAAAACAGGTTTCTCAAGTCCAGTGGCTTTTATCACTCTTTCCAGTATTGATGGAGGTTTCCTTCCTAACCTTCTATTTCAAGTGGTGTGGAATGTTAATATTTTGATAAAACATTTGATAATAAATTGATAAGAACCCCCTCTCCCAAATCTCTCAGCTCTTAAGTTGAAGTATCTGGTAGGTTAATGTTTACCCAAACACTGTAGATTATCAGTAGCTTTTGCTAACACTATAATTTTGTAATATTAAATGTAAATATAGGGGATCGTATATTCTATCAAATATGCCATTTGATTTGAGATTCTCTAAATATTTCTGGAACTCATTAAATCAAGAGAAGATAAAAGTAATTTTAAAAATTATAAATATTCAATATTTGATTTATGGAAAATAAAATATGTTCAATTGCTTCAACATTTCCATGCCTATTACCATCCTCAAGATGTATCTAGATATGTAAAGGACAAAAATTGTGCTGCACTTTTAAAAAAACTCTGAGGAAAAATAATTAATTTTTTTTTTTGAATTACTGAGAAGAAGCAATATCATGAAAAGAAATTTTAAAAAATTAAATTAAAAATTAAAATTAAAAAAATATCATGAAATATCATGAAAATTCTTCTTGAACATAAATTTTAAAATGATTCTCAAAAGATGTCAAGTTTTTTAGAAAAGAAACAATTTCCTGAAATCTGAATGAACACACACACACACCATATATACTTGTGTATAAGCTGACTTCATGTATCGTGCAATCTCTGAAATATTTTTTGCATGAATTTTAACCCCTGCAGAAAATTTTACCTGAGTATAGTGCAACTGGTCCCTGAAAATGCATGATTTTTAACCTCTTCCAAAAAAATTACCTGTGTATAATGTGACACTATTCTTTGCATAAAAAAAATTATCATAGAAACTGGGGTTTGAAAATTATCATAAAAACTGGGGTCTGAAAATTATCATAAAAACTGGGGTCCAAGATGGATGATGAATTGAATGGTCTGAAAAAGCCTCAATGCAAGAAATACTATTCTTGTATTTTACAGCATGTGCACACCCTGTCTTTTATAATTTGATTGTTAAAAGCTGAGTTCCAAAGGCTCATTGGGATAGTGAAAGGTACCTTTCAAAAGCTAGGCAAAGTATTAAGAAAACAGAAAAGTTTTGTTATAAACAAAGAAGAGTATTGAACTATTACATAATATCAGTCTTCCTAGATGGCAGTAAATGCTGGACTATTTCCTCACAGAAGATAAGGCAACAGAAATATGGTTTTACAGAAGTATACTGATAATATTATGGCCTAAACATGTGAGCAATGACAACGCTTTAGAGAAAATAAATAATGTATAGGCATATATATTTTTTATATATATTTCAGGATGCAGGCTCTTAATTTATAATTGGTTTTATTTACTGATGGTTATTTTTGTTGTATGAATATTGCTTCAAGGATCATAAGTCTATTCTTACTATTTGATTTTACTAGTATTTTGGTATTGTTTGTGAGTATCTGTCTAATGCTACTATGATCTTTATTCTGCTTATTAATATCTTGTCTAATAGCAATATGGTCTGATAAGTGGCAGGTGAGTTTCTGTGAGAATGTGGTTGTTGTATATCCTATGTAAAATGTTTTGTGTTTTTTTATTTACAGAGAAACGTTCCTTGAGTTGGGCAGGTATATTCATAAACACTACTTATATAGGGGCTGGAAGTTTGGGAGATATTACTGTTAATAATTAAGTTGCTAGTTTGTAATTTTTTGTAATAAATAATGAATCTGATATATTTATTTTTATCAACTGGTTTTATATATCTATGTATTATGTTTTTTGGATTGCTGTTTCATCTTTTTTGTAATTGTGGTGCATTTGATTTTGGTAATATATGTTGATAGTGCTATTGTTAATATTATGTCAACTTTAATCTAGAGAATGCCACCCTTATTAAAAGAGAAAGTAACTTAATTAGAAAATTCTTGAGAGTGCCATTATCAAAACTTATCAAAATATAAATCTGTGCCCTGGATTTTTTAAAATATCTCAATTCCTGAAAGAATTACTCCTTTCCCAAGCCAATATACATCATTATAAAAATATTAATAAATTAAAAGAAAACGGTTAAATTCATAAACTCATGTCATTTAAAATACATAACAGATAAATTAATCCCAAATTAAGATAATTTAAATACTATGTTAAAAAAAATTTTTTAAAATTCAGGTACATCACTTACTCACATTCATTTATTAGACACTGAATTGTGTCACTTGACGTCCTCCATAGCTTGCCTAGACTTTTCTGCTAACCTGATGACTATTCATGGGCATTCTTAAATTTATAAATTCCCACAGAGGACGAAATGCATTGGCTTAGATAAGTTTTCCTTTTGTCTTTAATCATACTTCTTACAGATATATTTTATTTATATTTGAATTTTTACATGTGTGTGTTTGTATGTGTGTGCATGCCTGCATATAGATATATTTCTATGAAAGTGAGAAGCTAAGCACAATGAAGGTTGTTTATCTTACTCATAAGTAATGTATCCTTGATACTGATTGTCAGTTATCCACAAATGGCCTTTACTTTTAAGTGCACTGAAGCACCATGGCTCCTTCAAACATTAACTGTTGTTGAATCTAATCAAAACTCGTAGACGGATGCGACACAGAAATAGCAAGGCCTTCGTCAGACAGCAAGAATTTGATAACAAGCCACATTTATGTAAGCTTGGATGGGTGTTTTGGCAACCTAATGTCTTGCAAGGATTTACTTTAAAGTCATCAGTATTGCCTCAGAAGATATATGGAGTCGGGGGGGGGGCGTTAGAAAGCAAAACGGGTACAACATGCTATAAATGTTCATGGCTATTGGCATTTTCCCCATGTGTTAAAAAAACTGAAATAAGACTCAGCTAGAAACCTGAACAACAATACTATCATTTTTGTTAGAACCAAGCAGAAAATGGCCTAATGATTATATTTTTAATTGAGGAAGTTTATAATAAGTTTTTTTTTTTTTTTTACTTGAGGGGGGGGGATATTTCAATAATAGTATTTAGACCTTTCTGAAGTTCCATTGATGCATGCATATTTTAGATATAAGACAAAACATGCTTATTTTGTTGAGAGAAGGTAGAGAAGGAAAAAATGAACGAGGTTGGAAGTGAAAGATAAGGAGGAAAAGAATGGAAAGAGAGAAAGAGAGAGAGAGAGTAAAAGGGAAATGAATAAGCAGAAAAGTAGGAGGTGAGAAGTATCAGATAATCAAAATGGAAGAAAATGAGGAAAGATAAATGTTGAAGAAAGAGAAGAAAGAAGACAAAAAGAAAAAAGAGAGAAGAAAAGTGGAAATAAAAAAGTAGGAGAAAAGTAAAAGAGAAAAGCTGAAGGTGAAGATGAGAAATGAAAGTGTGAGCAGAAGAAGAGAACGAGAAAAAGAATAGAAGATTGGCAAATGGGAGAAAAGAATGAAGAAAGCATAACGAAGGTGGCATGAAAGAAGATGAAGAAAGAAAAATTAAAGTAGAAATAGAAGAATAAATGAAGGAATAGAAAAATCAAGGAAAGAAATTGAGAAAAATTGAGAGAAAAATGCAAAAGAGACCAGGAAAGGAAAAAGAAATGAAAAATTTTTCTTATAATAAAAAAGAAAAAAAAGAAAAAGATTGAGAACTTAAGGTCTATGCTAATTGTTTCTTCTCCTTCACTGCCCACTTGTTGAACTCTCTTCCAACTTCTTGCTTTCCTGTCAACAATGATCTTCAAAGATTTTAATGCAACATCAATCATCATCATCAGTCTCCTCAAATCCAGTCCTTTTTTGTAGTCTTAGATTGTTTCACTCTCAATAACCACTTGCATTTTAGTGGTTTTTATTACTTTGCTTGGATTGGCAAGGAAAAAGCAAAAGAATGTATGGGAATAGAAAGAGAAAAGAGAGAAAAGCAAAAGAATGGATGGGAATAGAAAGAGAAAAGAGAGAAAAGCAAAAGAATGGATGGGAATGGAAAGAGAAAAGAGAGAAAAGCAAAAGAATGGATGGGAATAGAAAGAGAAAAGAGAGAAAAGCAAAAGAATGGATGGGAATAGAAAGAGAAAAGAGAGAAAAGCAAAAGAATGGATGGGAATAGAAAGAGAAAAGAGAGAAAAGCAAAAGAATGGATGGGAATGGAAAGAGAAAAGAGAAAAAGCAAAAGAATGGATGGAATGGAAAGAGAAAAGAGAAAAAGCAAAAGAATGGATGGGAATGGAAAGAGAAAAGAGAAAAAAGCAAAAAAAGAATGGATGGGAAGAGAAAAGAGAAAAGCAAAAGAATGGATGGGAATGGAAAGAGAAAAGAGAGAAAAGCAAAAGAATGGATGGGAATGGAAAGAGAAAAGAGAGAAAAGCAAAAGAATGGATGGGAATGGAAAGAGAAAAGAGAGAAAAGCAAAAGAATGGATGGGAATGGAAAGAGAAAAGAGAAAAGCAAAAGAATGGATGGGAATGGAAAAAGAAAAGAGAGAAAAAGCAAAAGAATGGATGGGAATGGAAAGAGAAAAGAGAGAAAAGCAAAAGAATGGATGGGAATAGAAAGAGAAAAGAGAAAAGCAAAAGAATGGATGGGAATAGAAAGAGAAAAGAGAGAAAAGCAAAAGAATGGATGGGAATGGAAAGAGAAAAGAGAGAAAAGCAAAAGAATGGATGGGAATGGAAAGAGAAAAAGAGAGAAAAGCAAAAGAATGGATGGGAATAGAAAGAAAAAGAGAAAAGAAAAGAATGGATGGGAATGGAAAGAGAAAGGAAAAAGCAAAAGAATGGATGGGAATAGAAAAAAAGAGAGAAAAGCAAAAGAATGGATGGGAATAGAAAGAGAAAAGAGAAAAAGCAAAAGAATGGATGGGAATAGAAAGAGAAAAAGAGAAAAGCAAAAGAATGGATGGGAATGGAAAGAGAAAGAGAGAAAAGAATGGAAAAAAGAAAAAAGAATATGATGGAAATAGAAAGAAAAGAAAAAAGCAAAAGAATGGATGGGAATGGAAAGAGAAAAGAGAGAAAAGCAAAAGAATGGATGGGAATGGAAAATGAGAAAAGAGAAAAGCAAAAGAATGGATGGGAATGGAAAGAAAAGAAAAGAGAGAAAAGGAAAAGCAAAAGAATGGATGGGAATGGAAAAGAGAAAAGAGAAAAAGCAAAAAATGGATGGGAATGGAAAGAGAAAAGAGAAAAAGCAAAAGAATGGATGGGAATGGAAAGAGAAAAGAGAAAAAGCAAAAGAATGGATGGGAATGGAAAAAAAGAAAAAAGAGAAATGGATGGGAAAAAGAATGGATGGAAAAGAATGGAAAAAAAAGAGAAAAAGCAAAAGAATGGATGGGAATGGAAAGAGAAAAGAGAAAAAGCAAAAAGAATGGATGGGAATGGAAAAAGAAAAGAGAGAAAAGCAAAAGAATGGATGGGAATGGAAAGAAAAAAGAAGAAAAGCAAAAGAATGGATGGGAATAGAAAGAGAAAAAGAGAAAAGCAAAAAAAGAATGGATGGGAATAGAAAAAGAAAAGAGAGAAAAAGCAAAAGAATGGATGGGAATGGAAAGAGAAAGAGAGAAAAAGCAAAAAAAGAATGGATGGGAATGGAAAGAGAAAAGAGAGAAAAGCAAAAGAATGGATGGGAATGGAAAGAGAAAAGAGAGAAAAGCAAAAGAATGGATGGGAATAGATGAAAAGCAACAAAATGGAAGGAAAAGCAACAGAAAGGAAGAAAACGGAAGAGCAAAAGAATGGAGAGAAAAGGGAAGAGCAAAAGAATGGAGAGAAAAGGGAAGAGCAAAAGAATGGAGAGAAAAGGGAAGAGCAAAAGAATGGAGAGAAAAGGGAAGAGCAAAAGAATGGAGAGAAAAAAAAAGAAAGAGCAAAAGAATGGAGAGAAAAGGGAAGAGCAAAAGAATGGAGAGAAAAGGAAGAGCAAAAGAATGGAGAGAAAAAGGAAAAGAATGGAGAAAAAAGGAAAAGAGAGAAAAAAAAGAATGGAGAATAGAAAGAAAAGGGAAAAAGCAAAAGAATGGAGAGAAAAGGGAAGAGCAAAAAAGAATGGAGAGAATAAAAGGAAGAGCAAAAAGAATGGAGAAAAAAGGGAAAAAGCAAAGAATGGAGAGAAAAGGGAAGAGCAAAAGAATGGAGAGAAAAGGAAGAGCAAAAGAATGGAGAGAAAGGAAGAGCAAAAGAATGGAGAGAAAAGGGAAGAGCAAAAGAATGGAGAGAAAAGGGAAGAGCAAAAGAATGGAGAGAAAAAGGAATAGCAAAAGAATGGAGAGAAAAGGGAAGAGCAAAAGAATGGAGAGAAAAGGGAAGAGCAAAAGAATGGAGAGAAAAAGGAATAGCAAAAGAATGGAGAGAAAAGGGAATAGCAAAAGAATGGATGGGAATGGAAAGAGAAAAGAGAGAAAAGCAAAAGAATGGATGGGAATAGAAAGAGAAAAGAGAGAAAAGCAAAAGAATGGATGGGAATAGAAAAGAATGAAAAGAGAAAAAAAGAATGGAAAAGAATGGATGGGAATGGAAAAAGGAAGAAAAAGAATGGAGAGAAAAGCAAAAAAAGAATGGATGGGAATAGAAAGAGAAAAGAGAGAAAAGCAAAAGAATGGATGGGAATAGATGAAAAGCAACAAAATGGAAGGAAAAGCAACAGAAAGGAAGAAAAAGGAATAGCAAAAGAATGGAGAGAAAAGGGAAGAGCAAAAGAATGGAGAGAAAAGGGAAGAGCAAAAGAATGGAGAGAGAAGGGAAGAGCAAAAGAATGGAGAGAAAAGGGAAGAGCAAAAGAATGGAGAGAAAAGGGAAGAGCAAAAGAATGGAGAGAAAAGGGAAGAGCAAAAGAATGGAGAGAAAAGGGAATAGCAAAAGAATGGAGAGAAAAGGAATAGCAAAAGAATGGAAAGAATGGAAGGAAAAGAATGGAAAAGGGAAGAGAAAAGAAAAGAGAAAAAAAAATGGAAAAGAATGGATGGGAATAGAAAGAGAAAAGAATGAGAAAAATAGCAAAAATGGAGAATGGATGGGAATAGATGAAAAAAGGGAACAAAATGGAAGGAAAAGCAACAGAAAGAGAGAAAAAAGGAATAGCAAAAAAGAATGGAGAGAAAAATGGAAGAGCAAAAAGAATGGAGAGAAAAGGGAAGAGCAAAAAGAATGGAGAGAAAAGGAGAAGAGCAAAAGAATGGAGAGAAAAGGGAATAGCAAAAGAATGGAGAGAAAAGGGAATAGCAAAAAATGGAGAGAAAAAGGAATAGCAAAAGAATGGAGAGAAAAGGGAAGAGCAAAAGAATGGAGAGAAAAGGGAAGAGCAAAAGAATGGAGAGAAAAGGGAAGAGCAAAAAATGAGAAAATGCAAAAGTCTGAAAAGTACCATAATGTAAAAGGCTAAAAAGTGAGGAGTGAGGAAAAGGGTATAAAGATGGAATGAAAATGAGCAAAGAAAGAAAATAAAAAGTAAAAATGAGAGGATGAGAGAAAAATGAATGAATGAAGGAGAAAGAGAGTGTGTGTGTGTGTGTGCAATAAAAAGAAATCAGTTTCATGCAGTTTATTTGTTTGCAGAAAATTCAAATATAAAACAGAAAAACAAAACTTTTGTATTTCGAATTTTTATTTGTATTTTAACTTCAGATTTTTTTTCTGTCAAAGAAAGTAAAAGATTTTTTTCTTTGTCATTTTACATATGAGATTGGGGTAAATAAATGACACAATTCCTCCTACAACTAACAAAGATCAGTCATCTGTGAACATTGGTTTTAGGTTAAAGAAACAAAGATCAGTGATTGGTTCCATCTATTTTGCTTTCTTCCTGTTTCCGTTGTCTGTCTGCATGGCAGTTCACTATTCCACTGCAGTGATGATACTACTACTACTACTACTACAACACTACCACCAACACTCTTCTGTTAGTGAGCAGAGACAAAAAAAAAATAATAATAGTAGTGGCTGATACTGTATTGTTGAAGAGGCTGTTTGAAAATCAAAGTGGTAAGGGAAAATATAAAAATAGATTTTAACAGCAAGCGTTTTAAATGCTCCGCTGCACACACACTCACACAAAAGCTCTACTGCTATAACCAGAAAAGCATTCTTTACTTTTAGTTTTAAAGTGCATTTGATGAATAAAAAAAATAAGAATAAATAAGCACACAAATAGTGAATATTAATATAAAAGATGAAGTTATTCGTATAAATAGTGTTTAAAAAGTAAAACCATTTACCCCCCCCCGCCTAAATAATAATCTAATTTCCCTTAAATATCATTTAAATTAAGTCTGGATTTTCAAAACTAACCCTAGGATAGCAAATGACCAGAGGTTCACTTCAAATATTAGTTTGCTTCATGGCACAAGTAAACACTTTGGGATAAACTGGAAAGAAATGAAATAAATAAAATAAAATAAAATTAAAAAAAAAAAAAAAAAAAAAAAAAATCAATGAAAAAAGGTATTTCCAAGATATTAGGCAAGCAAATCAATAATCAAATATTTAATTTGCACTTGTGTGGAAATTTATATATCTGTGAAGTGTTTTGACAAAGGCTGGTAAGTGCGACACTGAGATCCAAAGTAATGGGATGGCCAAAGATGCATTCCAATAGCAAGGCAGAGTATTATGAAACAGGAGGATTTCATTGGTAACAAAGAGAAGAGTACTGAGCTGCTACGTGACATCTGTCTTCCTTTATGGCAGTGAATGTTCGATGGTCTCCTCAAAAATGAGGAAGAGACTCAAGGCAACGGAGGTATGGTTCTACAGAAGGATGCTAAGGATATCATGGACCAAGCGTGTGAGCAATGATGAGGTTTTGGATAGGATGCAAACAAGGAGGAAGCTTATACTTAACATCAGGAAGAGGCAGCTGAAATTTCTGGGGCATGTAATGAGAAAGGAGGGCTTGGAGAATCTGATACTCACAGGTTGAATAGAGGGAAAGAGAGACAAGGGAAAGCAACTCGTGACATATCTGGCAAGTGGATGACAGAACATGGCCTGGGGGAAGTAGCAAAGGGACAAAACTTATTGAGAGCTACAAGGAATAGGTGGAAGTGGAGAGCCATGATCGCCTATGTCCTGAAGGGACATGGCACATAAAAAGAAAGAGTGAAGTAATTTTCTAGGGTTCATTGGAAACTGAAAGACAACCTGTGTCTTGTGAAATAAAAAAATGGAATATTTTGGTATGGACCAAATGGAGGAAAATTATTTATAATTGAGCAAATTCTTAAAAAACATCAAACAAAAAAAAATAATAAATTACATACATTTGTAGGATTTATTCTCAATGAATCTGTTTAAAACAAGATTTAAATTTTCTATAAACTGTTAATCTAAGGCTGTATATCTGTTGATAGTTCAAAATCTATATGCAAAAGAAATGTCTGACAAGAAGTATTTGATAAAGTATTTGAATGAGCATCATCACTTTTGTTGGTTTTATCTTGCACTAAAAAATGCAGAGAAGGAGCAGTAGGGGGTGTGGAGTGATGACAGAAGTGAGGATGTCAATTCATTCTGGATGAAATGCAGAAGTGGCACGCGAGGAACGGAGATGTCAGTACTAATGGCCAAAATACAATGGGGAGATGAGAGTAGCAATCCTAGACCAAAATGCAGAGAAAGTACAAATAATTCATTAAATAATGACTGTACCTCATTTGAGAATTGCAGGCAATAAATGACTGGAACTCTTTCATAACATAAATAGCAATTTTATTGATGTAGCTAAAGATTGTCATAAGCATTCATTTATGTCTTCTGGCCATGAGCCAAAGTTGCTTATTGCTTATATAGCGATACTGTATATCTGTTTTTTTTCAAGAATATTTTGAAGGCAAGACTCAGTTTCATTGGGTTTTTTTTTAATTCTCCATAGCATTATATTCTTTTTTTTTTTTTTCCAGAAGGAACAGCAACAAAGATAAAAATAATAATAAAAATCTGAAACTTTTTTTTTTTAATCAACATTTTTGTTCAGAATATAAAAAAAAATGGTGGTACATTTTTCAGAATTAACCTGTCCAGTTAGGGTGGGGTCTTGCTATATAAAAAAAAAGTGGAAAATATTAAGATTTAACTTGTAATCAGCTCCATAGATTTTTTCTTTCATGTTTATTCACATTCATAATTTTGAGAAGAGGTACGAATATTCCAAGAATTATTTGGACAAGTGTATTTATTCTTCATGTCATTGGTGTTCCTGTATCAACTCTGTCACCTTCTAACAGATGCATAGGCCATAAAGAGAGTGAGAGAGAGAGAGAGAGAGAGAGGTCTCTCTGACAAGAGTAGATGGCAAACAAAAAATAGTAGCTAATATATCAATCATTTTTTATGAAGAACAAGCTTGCTCTAACATCAAAACATGTTCCATATATCAAGTTTAAGATCAATAACAATTATGAATTGCTTGTAGTACTCTATGGTTTCAAGTGCGTCAGTTGAACCCCTATATCATTAAAGAAAATCAAAACATTCCAAAACCATATGATGAGGTTTATGACAAACTGTAAACTGTCCGCATAAACAAAAATTGAGAAACTTCTGCAAGTCACAGGGATAACTCCTATCACATCCATTATCAAAAGCAAAGTTCTGAAACTTTAGAGCTACACCAAATGAACAAAATGTGGCCTATATAAAATTTGCCTTAGAGATGGTCAGTGGAAGAAAGAGTAAAGGCCACCAACCTAAACAACAATGTAATAATGTGCACAAATGGACAATTGACTTAAAATCATTGATCACAGCAATCCAATATTGCCATTTGTGGCGACAAATATCTCATGTTAGTGCGCAATCTGCCGCAGGCGGAGAAAGCGATCAATGATGATGTCAATAAACTTGGTTCATTGCAGAGCTAATATCATTCATAGCCACCCATGTTATACAAATGACTACATAGGTTGGAGTGGGGGGGGTGATTATCTACAATTCCCATCATGTTGAGTGAAGAAGGGCACATATTGGGAAGGTGTGATTTGTTTTGGGCTGTTTTTTTTATTGTTGTAAAAAAATCTTAGAAGATAATTTTTGTTACTTGCACTTATATATATATATATATATATATATATTTCTTTGTGGTCTTGAGGCATGGTTGCTGTTATGTGGCAATT
>CAHIKZ030000520.1:462500-582500 GCA_903632075.3 Acanthosepion pharaonis | reverse complement strand
CTGTCTCCCCTTTATATTTCTTTCTGCAGTTTCCTTAGGAAAAAATTAATTTTTGCATTGCTAGAGAAAGAATTTATTCCTGACTATAATGGACATATCTTCTGATTAATTCTGGCTATTGATGTGTTTGCTAATCTAAATTTTAAACATTCAAAATCTGTTATCTATTCAATTATATAATGACATACTGACCCTACAACCACAAGTTACTTTAGCTTACAGCCACATCACGTTGAAACACTGGTTCCCATATGATCACTTAAATTAAGCAATGTCGTGCCTGGTCAGTACTTTGCTTGGGAATACCAGGTGCTGTAAGCTGGCGACAGATAATGGCTCAGAATTGTTAATCAAAGGAGCAGAGTTCCAATAACAGTTGGGTTTGTCATATTCACTTATGTGCAAATACATTGGGAAAAGTATGAACCCACCTTTTCTTCCAGTTATGAGATGGAGAGGCATGTAATTATTCCATCATATGTTTCACATCTGAATACACCTCTCCATATTAATTTAACTTTTGAAAATCATAGAACTGTGAAACTGGTAAAGTTATTCTAAATGAATACTCTTAAATTCTCCAGTTACATTTTCAACTTCTTTTTCATATATATATAAGCTACAATTAATTATAGCAATTCAGTGGCTAGTTCAATTTCACCTCATCAAGCTGGCTGTGAGTTGCTTATAAGCTGAAAGGTAAAAGTAAACTAGCCAAAGAGTTGCTAAATCAAGTGCTTGACAAGCTTGCAGTGTTGCCATTTGTGCTATATCATGTATGTTTTGGAAAGACAATGTCCCTAACACTAAAGTCCTTGTCAGAACAAACATGTCACATATAGAAGCCCTGTTAGCAGCAGGACTTCTACACTTGGACATCTTACATTTTCTACATGATGGACTGGGCATGTCTATCATTTAGATGACACTGGATTGCTGAAAAATCACTCTATATAGTGAACTACAGTCCAGGAAGTGATGACAAGGTGGTCAAAGACTCCACTATAAAGACAGCATCATGAGAGACGTGAAAGCAATACAGACTGATGTAAATGACTGGGAGCAGCTGGCTGTGGACTGCCCAGCACGGCATCAACTTCATATTGGAGTAGCAACAATCGAAGCTGGCCAGTTACCAACAAGCATCAGTCTGGAGACATGGCCATCATGTGATTCAAACCACTGGATCTAGATGAATCTCCTGGTGTCTTTGTCGAATATGACGAACTGTTGATAGTAATGATGTCAGATTACTCTGTTTTCTTTGAAGTATTAAGTACTTTTATTTTTAGTTATTATGTAAAATTTGCTTTTTATATATTTGTTGGTATATAAAAAATATATATCTCTCAAAGAGTAGCATTCAAATTTGCATGTGCTATTATCTACATAGATAAGCTTCACCAAGAATTTACAATGATGTAAGTTTATATTCCAACTTGGGGAATGATATGTCCCGGAAAGGGATATATTTGTTCGAAGTAGCAAAGTGGTTTTGGACTACTGTAACCAAGTAGGACAATCTAGCAGGTAACCATAATGGACTGGTCCTCGTCGTAGTGGTAGACGATAGGCGTAGCCAGTAGGCGTTGTCCTGTACCTCCACGTCAGTCTGTATTTATGGCTGACACCAACCAATCATATTACTGTGAGGGGGAACCAGGTGTATGCATATTCATTACATCAGGGCCTATTTGCCACAACCTGTATTTAGCCACAGACAATTGTATATTGTTTCTTCTATATATTTCACAGAGTTGAGCAGAAAAGATAAGGTAAAAGGAGGGTATTATTTTTCATAAGGAACTTTGTCTTATGCAAACATTACTTAAAGATGCTTTTTGCTAAGTATAGATAGATTAGTTCACAGAGAGTTTATTATTTAAAACTGTAAATTATATTTTTTTTTTCAATATATGAGAAAAAAATCTATGAATATCACAAGCTTTTTTCAAACTACATTAATTTTGTGCAAGTGTTCATGTAGAGATTTTATTTTGTTGGGTAAATTTTTTGATATATGTAGACACTTTGTAAACTCTTTGTGTATAATCAAAACATGATGTTTCGAATCGACATGTAATTGGGTTAATGCATAGTTTGCTAGACAATGGCAGCTAAATAATATTTCATCAATCTTTTTCTTTCCTTTCTAATTGGAGAAAATTTATTTCCTCTCACCTGAGGCAGGCTGAGATGAAAATGGCTTTGAGTGAAATTAAAAGTAAAAAACAAAAAAAAATGCAGTTAAATAAAATGACAGAATCAGATTTGCCAGGAGAAAAACAAATTAGAAATACAAGAAGACTGAATATTTGAGGGGAGGAGGAGGAAAGAGAAAATAAAAAAGGAGAACAGGAAGAGGGAAGGGTAGAGATAGGAAGGAGAGTAAGGGATGAAGAAAAGTGACAGGAAGGAAGGAAGGAAGGAGAGTAACAGATGGGGGATAGAGATAGAAGGAGGGAGAGTAAGTGATGGGGGATAGAGATATGAAGCAGAGAGTGTAATGGATGGGGGATAGAGATAAGAAGGAGGGAGAGTAAGGGATGGGGGATAGATGAAAAAAAGGAGGGAGAGTAAGGGATGGGGGATAGAGATAAGGAAGGAGAGTAAGGAATGGGGGGACAGAGATAAGGGGAAGGGAGAGTAAGTGATGGGGGATAGAAAGGAAGGAAGGAAGGAAGGAAGGAGAGTAAGTGATAAGGGACAGGGATAGAAAAAAGAGAGTAAGGGATAGAGATAGGAAGAATAAAGAGTATGGGATAGGGAATAGAGTTAAGAAGGTGCAAGTGTAGGTGATGGGAGATAGAGATAGGAAGAAGGGAGAGTAAGGGAGAGTAAGGAATAGAAGAGAGAGAGATAGCAGAATAGTGATGAGATAAAGTAGAAAGAGAGAGACAGAAAGAGGGAAAAGTGATGGAGAGTAGTGGTGCAGAGAGGCAAGGGAAAAAGAGTAGAGATGGAGACAGGGTGAGAGATATAGGAGATGGGAAGATGTTACAGAAAAGGTCATAGGGAAAAATGAATGAAGAAAGAGAAGTGAGGATAGAGAAAAAAAAGAGAACAAATAAGGGAGATGGTAAATAGAGACTATCAGATTATTTTCTCTGTAGGGTTTAGTCTATACTAACAGAGCACCTAGTGAGGATCAAAGTCACTGCACAAATATTCTACAACAGAAGCTCAGACATTAATAAGAAAGTGGACAAGGAGAAAGATCAAAGTGAGGAAAGAGATAGAAACAAAATAAGGAGAGATGACATTGGGTGTGCAGAAATAAAGTAATTATGAGAAGATATTGGAAGAAAAGAAAAATGGAGAAGTAAGAGGAAACTGTAAAAAGAATAAGGAAGAGGAGAGAACAATGAGAGAGAAGGGGGGAAAGACTAAGAAAGAAGAAGAAATAAAGATGGATAAAAGAATGTGAAGAAAGAAAGTAAAAGGAGAAAAGAGACAGTAAGAAAGAAGAGACAATAAGGAGGAAGTGAAAGAAGCATTTTAAGATATTGACAGTTAAAAGTGAAAATATTTAATCAACAGGAAAAAAATTCCTGTAAATAAAACACAGATAATAATTAGAGATAATTCAAAAACTGAGTAATTTTTTTGTTGTTCTTTTTTAAATACATGAACAAAAATAACGTCTGCTATT
This sequence comes from Acanthosepion pharaonis, assembly GCA_903632075.3. Classification (NCBI taxonomy): domain Eukaryota; kingdom Metazoa; phylum Mollusca; class Cephalopoda; order Sepiida; family Sepiidae; genus Acanthosepion; species Acanthosepion pharaonis. Next base: position 578,848 of record CAHIKZ030000520.1, on the reverse strand, counting down.
TCTCAGAGTTGTCATAAACTAAATTCTCTTATAACTTTGGTGAGTATTTCTACAAGTAGTAATTATTGATATTAATATTATTATTACTACAAGCAGTAGTTTTTTTCATTTTTTTTCTTTCTATCTGAGTTTCAAAAAAGTTTCAGCTTACAGATTGAGTATCAAAACTTATGAAACAAATTTTAGGATTAAAATTGCAAAATTTGGTGTTTAATCATATTTTTTCCTCCTTAACCAGAAGTATATATTTTCAATATTTCAAATGTTATTTTTAGTGCATATCCATATTTGAGTAGATGCCCTGTTTATTTTACTCAATATTTATTTTGTCTACCAGTATGCATACAAAACAAATATATATATATATATATATATATAAAAGATGTCATTTTACCTTGAAGGAAACCCTTTTGGCCAACATTTTATCTAAATGTGGATATTGGCAAATAGCATAAAATAATTGTAGACACACTTGCAGAAATAGTGAATGAGGAAGGGAAATTGGAACATGATTAAAATAGATTTTAATTGTAAACAAATTGATGATTAAAAGCAAAATAATAAAAGGTTTCAGAAAGAGTATAAAATAGAAAAAAAAATTAACTCTAATTCCCCTGAACAATTTTCCATCATTCACTATTTCTGCAAGTGTGTCTACAATTATTTTGTTCTATACGCCAACGTCCACCTTTTGATAAAGTATTAACTGAAAGGGTTTAATTCAAGGTAAAATGATGTCGTCTCTATTTAAATGTATTTTCTTCTTCTGTGGGTTCAAGTCTTATATATATATATATATATATATAATTATGAAATGGACAAAGTCTGACAATTATTTAAGACATAAAAAGAACATATTATATATATATATATATATATATATATATAATATGTTCTTTTTATATATATATATATATATATATATATACACACACACACACACACACACACACACACACACGGGAACATGGCCAAGTGGTTAGTACGTACACTTTCTGACCATGAGACCCAGGTTTGAATCTCACCCCAGTTGATTTGTCAGGAAGAAGACTTCCTGATGTTATCACTCTGGAGGGGGACGATTCCAGGATTTGGCACCTTTGGAAAGTGTCTGAAAACCATACCATGGGTTGACCTAAACCTTGTGAGTGAAGATGGGTAAACGGAACACTTGGTGGGATCTTCGATAGCTGTGCTAGCACAAAGTCACAAGTCATTGCGACTGAGTGTTTGTGTGCTGGCCTTGTTCAGATTGTTGATGACACTAGATAACACGTTCTCTCCCAAAAACTGTTACTAAAGTCTGCTCAGCATAGTTGCAGTATAAACCACACTTGGGCTCTGTAGGTGTTGAACAAATACAAGTGTGTCTGAGCAAGAGCCTGCAATAGGGATTAGCTAGTTGCCCTAGTAGATGGGTATCCTCGAATACAAGTGGCCAGCTATTATTTTTTATATATATGTGAGTGTGTCTGTGTATGTGTATTTAGTATAATTTGACAGTAGTTGCTCTTTGAAACAAGTTTTATTAAAAAGGATAAACATTCTATGTCTATTGAATTTATTCATCTTTATTTCTAAATTGCAAATAACTTTTTGCAAAGTTGGCTGTTGCATATGTAAAAAATATGTTATGTTCAAGTTTTCAACTCGCCTGGTATCATCTTCAGGAGTGTGAAAAAGTAAAGTGAAGGAAAGAAGACTAAAAGTGTTTTAATAGCAGATTGTTTTGCAAGTATTGCTATATTTTATTTGAAATTGATAGATCAATATGCAGAAAGTCATGTCAGTAAAGGGTTTTCAGAAAGTAATTCTGCTTTACCAGAAAGGATTTGAAAAACAAATAAGAGTTAAATTTATTTAAATATTTAAAAAAAAAAAGTAATTACCTTAGACATTTCATATCAACTCAACCAAATTTTTAGGTGTTCCCATGGACATCATCTTAGATTTTTATGAAATTTTAGAATATTGTACCCACCTATGAGAAATATAAAAATCCTTAGCTTTGCAAATTGTGCTATTTTGAAATAAGCAAAAGTTGACAGCAAATTTTAAGAGGAAAGAAGAAACAAAGGAAGCTAAAATTTTAGAGTGTTTCATTTCTCTTAGGTGGATATCATATACTAAAATTTCATAAAAATCCAAGATGGTGCCTGTGGGACCATTTTTTGAGTTGATACAGAATGACTCATCTTTATTTTCAATGCCTGTAACCTAATAGGAAGGCAAATTTTGGATTCCCCATTTAAAGAAATCTGGGTTTTTCTCTACCAAAATGTTTGAAAGACTGTTTTCAACTTTTTTGTTTCTGAATATTCTCTATAGACAGAAACAAATGAAAGTCTGTAGGCGCTAAATCAGGTGAGTATGGAGAATGTAGAAGACACTCCTCACCTTTCTTAATGATCATATTTTTTCTTGAGTTTGTTTTGTAGAATGTATCCTTGCATTATCATACTGAAGAATATCTTCTCTATTTTAGAAAAAACAAGACATTTTTGATGTAATGTTTTGTTTACCTGATCAAGTTACTGATAATAAATATTTGCACACATACTGTAAGCAACCTCCAACAATCCAAAATGTGTTTCAGCTTTAAACATAAAGGGTTGATAAGCCATAAAAAAAATCAAACTGCAATTATGGTCTTTCCATGTTCTATAGCAATTCCGGGTTTTTGTGTAGGTAACAGTTTCTTATTTTGTGATAACAATTGTCCTTTTCCCTTTCTGTTGATATGCAAAACACATTTTTCATCAACTGTAACAATGTAATACAAACATAAAAGTCTGGCATTCCTGGTTAAAAGACTGTGGCAGATGGTGGAATATAATGTTCAGTTTTTAAGTGAAAGCTTATGAGGTACCCAAATTCCCTCTTTGCAAGTTTCTCAAATACGCTTAAGATGTTCATGGACAGTTGAACATGACATGTTAAGATTTGTGCCAAATCTTTGGTGCTTTGATGCAGATCCAATCTCTAAATGACACAAATGTTGGATAGAAGAGAAGATAAACTAATTCTAGACACAGTTTCCTACCATTCAACCTTGATTCTGGCTTGGTTGGTTGACTCATAATTCATAGTGGTGAAATACATAATTACTTTCCAAATACCTATATATATATATATATATATATATATATATATATATGATTCATTCCTGTAGTTCACTGCTACTAACAAGCAGGAATTTTTTTTCCTGATGATGGCCATGCTGGCCAAAACTAGTCAAAGAAACTAATTGAAATAATAAAACAAAAAATATTAATATACAACTCAATGTGTCTGAAAATTTTAATTTTTCAATGTATTTTTTTTATTGTTCAATATATATATATATATATATATATATATATATATTTTTAATTTTCAATATATTTTTCATTGTTCAATATTTATATTTTTTAATTTTTTAATATATTCTTTATTGTTCAATATATATATATATATATGTTATTTGCAGACAGTACTGTTTCGCTGTATCACACCAGTGCGACTAGTCTTTCAAATGCTTCAAGCCAGGACTGAATTCAGCAGAGAGAGACAGCTAATTCTAGCATATTGTTTTTATGAATGTAAACAAATGCTAATCAGTTAGAGGGCTCTGATTCATTTTACTGAAGAGCTTTGAATTAGCACAGGTGGCTGTTATTTATAGAATCAGCTTATCTTTCAACAGTGCCCAATTGAAATATATTTTTAAAGAGCTTAATATAGATAATATAGATTTAAATAAAGTGTTCAGTTCAAAATTCCCTGGAAGCTAAATGAATTGATAGATACTTGTAAAAGGCCAAAGGATACTATGGGTGAAATGTGATCATAATGAAGATGAAAACATTAGTCTGACTACAAAAATGTGCAAATAATGATAACTCTTTATTCCAGAAATTCAAACAGAAATTTATTTTCCTTATTAACAAATAATGTTTTTTTCCAAGGTTAATTTTTCTTATTTGCCATTATAGAGTCATTGAGATGCATGAACAGGATCTGCATTAGAAGCAAAGAGTATGTGTAGATTATCTTTTGGAGCAAATACTTTTTCTACGTGGTTTTCAATTTAGAGCTTTCTTTGAGACTGATTATTTTTTAACATTTTTTAATATTTTTTTTACTAGTTTCAACCCAAGAAAGGTGATAATGTCACTAGAATGCAGGGGGTTACAGAGAGTGAAAGTGAAAGAGAATGAGAGGGAGCGAAAGTGAAAGAGGACAAGTGAAAGTGAAAGAAAATGAGAAAATTGAGAATGGGGAGGATTGAGGAAAGGACAAAAAAAGGAACATGATTCAAGAAGACAGAAAATGGTGTTTGATGTTACATTTAAATTTTTGAAGATTGTAGTTATCATAGAAACAAGAAATCAGAAGAGAGTTTCACAGGTGGGAAGTGAAAAAGAAAAAAACTATTGGAGTAGAAGTGGCAGTTGCATCTAGCTAGTTCAACAGTAAATTGGTGAAATCAATGTTACTAATTGCATGCTTAAATTCATGCAGTCAGGGCACCAAGGAAAAAGAGTTCGTCAGAACAGTTGTCATGAAAATATTTGTAGAAAAGACAGAGGGAAGCCATGTCATGTCAGTGAGAAAGTGACTGAGGTCGAGATGCTTGGTCAGGATCAATTATATTACAGATCCTTTTTTGGATTTTGTCAAGAATCTTGATGTACAGTAGGAGCACCAGACTACATATGATAACAGTATTCAATGTACGGAAGAATGGTAGATTTATAAATTTGGAAGATGAATTCTAACAAGAAAAATTTTCTGGCATAACACAGTGAACCAACTTTCCTTGTAGAAGACCTAGCAATTGATTCAATCTAGTCTAGTCCTACTTCACCTATATAATTACTAAGAGATGAAATAGACTCAAACTTTTCCCAAGGCAAGAATAATTTACAGTAAGTATGAACTTGTGTGAAGGAAACACAAGCCACCTCATTTAGAATTTGAATTCTGTTTATAGGTTTATAGTTTCCATTTTGTGTGCTAATAACCATTACACCAATTGCACCTCCATCAATAAGAGAGAACTTTCAAATGTTTGAATCTTTGCGATTTTCAGTCTTTATCATAAATATAATTAAATTTCTTCTTCTATATGCCATGTCCCTTCAAGATGTGTGTTATCATGGCTCTCCACAAGTTTCTAACCTTTGTAGCTCATGGGAAGGTTTGTCTTTTTGTTGTCCCTCCTAATCCATGTTCTGTCAACCATTTACACAAATTCATTTGGTAGGTTACTTGCTGAATTCCTCTTGTCTTCAATACATCCTGGGTGTGTCAGATTCTCCAAAACCCTTTTTATGTGTCCTAGAAATTTCAGTTATCTCTTTCTGATTCTAAGCATAAGTGTCCTTTTTGTTTCCATTTTCCCTAAAACTTCCTCATTACTCACATGTTCAGTCCATGATATTCTCTGCATCCTTCTGTCAATCCACATTTCTGTTACCCTGTCTCTTCTTCAACTGTAAGGACATTGTCCAGCATTTATTGCCATATAAGTGAATCGATATTACATAACAGTTAAGTACTTATTTTTTTGTTTTTATTGAAATTTTTTTATTTCTTAATACTTTACTTAGTTTTTGGAAGGCATCTTTCACTATTCCAATGTACCTTTGAATTTCAGTACCACATTTTCCATTCTCTGTTCAAACACTTTTTAGATATTTAAATTTTTGTACTTGCTTGGGCTTCTCAACTTATTGGACGAGCAGTTATCATTTACATTTCGACTAATAACCTCGTCTTTATTGTTATTATCACAATATTTCAGCCGTTGTGTCCACCAAACTTCATCAGGTATCTATTGATCCAGATAAGCTTTAGGGAATTTCAAACTAAACCCTTTATTTAATCTATGGTGGTAGATTGTTCTTGTTTGACTATCCATGTCTAGGGATATCTTATTTTAAAAATGCCCAGTTATTGCAAGCCCTATTTTCACAGAGTTTATTTCTGTACTACCTGGACCAGGGATCGAACTCACAATTACAATGTCATCAAATTCACAAACCAATGCTCTAATCCATCTGCTGAATCAAGTCAAGTCAAGTCAAGTCAAGTCAAGAATCGGAGGTTTGATTATACTGCTGCGGGTTTCCCAGTGACTGGGGTAGGAGGCACGGTGGAGTAGAGGAGGCATGGTGGAGAAATGGATAGCGGCTTGGATTGAGGAATTGGAGAGCCGAGTTTGAATTTCAGTCGAATTCATTACATTCACTTACGTGCTAATACCCTTGGGAAAGGTGTGAATACTCTTCTCCCTCCAGCTATGGGTAACTAGCAGGACAGACTGGGTTCAATAGCCTTGGATGGCAACTGGTCTAGGAGAAGGAAAACTCTGAATTCAAAACCTGCAGAGGGTCGTTTGGGGACCTTGTGGCACGTAGTGCACCAGGTCTCTGTAATTGACCCTTCAAAAAAGTGTGGATGGTCTTGCATGAAACCTTTACCGCTATAATCAAATGTGCTATACATGCGTGTTGGGGACTGCTTATGAATTCCAAATTCCCATGAAACTCCAATATTGGAGCCGGCTCAACCCACCTCAGGTGAATGTCATTACAGGTACAGGTGCATCCCTGTCAAGTGTGCTAATGTAGGCAAGGCTGCACTTTTGCACATCCCTCCCAATACTTTCCATGTCTTCCTAGATCGACCTCGGCCTCAGTTTGGTCATGTCTACCAGGAATGTTAGACATGACCAAACCATCTAAGACGATGTATGTGCAGTATTGATGTTATATCCACAATACCGAGCCTTGCTAACAACTCAGATGAGGAGGTTTCATACTGAAATATAGATTTAATAAATAGATTAAATAAGGGGTTCCCCAATTGACAGATTACTGAAGAAGGCCAGAAGAGACAATATCTGAAATGTGGTAATAAGAACATTTGAACTAATGTAAATAACTTCCACGTTTTTGTTATATAAATATATACATTGTTTTTTTTTTAAATATTGATGCTTAGATGATTTCTCGTCAATATTTATTTCTTTTATCATCAAACAGTATGGGAAAGAAAAATCATGGAAAAATTTGTGATGTCTTTTATTGTTAAGAGCATTTATATTCAGAAAATGACTGCCGGCAGACATTTTTGGTAAAATTCTTTTCTTTATGTTCATAAAACTGACTTGCATTACCATAATTTTATTTCTGTGGAATCGGTCTCTTCCTGATGTCATCAACTAAAAATTGCTTCCTTCTATGTCTGAATAGAATTGCCATTCAAAACAAGAATTCCTGTCATGTTTGGTAGTAATTTTAAAGAACGGCATCAAAGAGAGACTAAAAGACAGGTTTCATTTGGACAGAAGTAGCAATTGTGAAAGTGGAAGATGACGAGGTTGTTTTTACTTTTCATCTAACATCAAAAGATACATTACAAGAGTAGTGACATCTTAGATTCCTTGTGTCTGGTAAAGCGTAGCAAATGAATCATATATAACATTTATGAAGCTGAACTTTGTCTAGCCCAAGGTCAAGTAGGAGAAATAGAAGTAGGAAGATGGTGTTGCACCAATCTTCCAAACAAGAAAGCTTGGAGATATATATATATATATAATAATAATAATAATAATATTAGTGGTCAATATATATATATTTATTTCCAAGAGTATAAAATCCAAGTAGAGCTCAATGTACAGTACAGAGCAAGAATATAATATAAAAGGCTCAAACACTAATATTCCATGGTTATAATTTATTACATTGGAATCGTAATCACAATCCAATTCATCAGACCTACAAATTCAAAAATTTTGAACTTGTGGTCTGATGAATTGGATCATGATTACGATTCCAATATAATAAATTATAACTATGGAATATTAGTGTTTGAGACTTTATATATATATATATATATATAAATAAATTTAAGTGTCAGTATTTGAGATGTTATTTTTACCTGGGTTCAAATGCTGGTCTCTGATACCAGTTATAAGTATACAACTAACTTGCCTACTATGAGGGTCATTCAAAAAGTTTTACGTCTCACTGAGAATGAAGAGCCATAGCTGAACATTTTTATTGCAGCAACACTACCACTAGAAAGCTAATTCTGATTTCTGTCTTAATTTCTGTGCAGGTGAGGCCCATACAAAGGTGAGAGGTGTGTGACAAATTTAACAAAACAGAAGCCTGGGAAGTCATAAAGCATCAGCAAAAGAAAGGTATGACACTCAAGGAAATCCATGAGGACATGGTACAGACATTTGCTGAGGACTCCTCTTTTCTTGTATATTTATAATCAGGTCGTCCAAAAGCCTCAAACACAGATGAACAAGTTGATGCCATTCACAGTATGATTTTGGATGACAGACATCTTACTGCCCAGCACATAGCTAAATGCAAGGGAATTTGTTCTGGTTCAGTCCATCCTGTTTTAGCTGAGATCTTGAGGATGAGCAAGCTGCCTGCAAGATGAAACCTGGGTTCACTACTTTGAAACTGAAGCAAAGATTCAAAGCAAACAGTGGAAACACTCTGGTTCTTCATTACCCAAAGAAGTTCAAGTAGGCAACCTCTGTTGGCAAGGAGATGGTTTCTGTTTTTTGGAGATGCTGAAGGTGTAATCATGATAAACTACCTGAAAAAGGGGAAAAAAAACTCTTAATTGGTAGAACTATGCATCAGAATTAAGATAACTGAAGCAAGAAATCAAATTGATACACAGAAGGAAGCTGAAAGTAGTGTGCTCTTGCTCCAGGATAACACACATGTTCACACTGTTCAGATTACAGTAGCTGAAGCAGCCAATTCTGGTTTGAATTGCTACCCCATCTCTGTTACTCTCCAGACATATCTCCATCTGACTTCTTCTCGTTTCCTAAACTCAAAGCCCATCTGCAGTGATATGCAATGGAGGAGTTTTTGGAGGACCGGGACACTACTTTCTTCTGTGATGAGATTGCAATACCTAAGCATTGTTTGACCAAGTGTATTGATGTCAAGTGGGAATATATGAAAAAATAGTGAAAAACTGTCTTGTTTTTCCAACTCTTTCTGGGTAAGGCTTAGAACTTTTAGAACGACCTTACTTGAATTAGATATTTACTAAGCATATCTAACTCAAAATGTGCATAAAATTAAAACATTCACTCCCACAAAGAATATTTAGCTTCTTACATAATGTCATCTATGTTTTTGTGAAAGTTATAAATTACTATACAAGATAATTCGGGCACTATTTGGGTAAAATTATTTGATTAGCTAAAAGGTTTTTTTTTTAATATTTGTAGAAAAATGAGGCAAGAGTGTGTTGAAGCTTGTTCTCTTAACAATTAAATTGGGGAACAACCAGAGAAGAGAGAGAGATGGGGAGAAATAAAAAAACGAATAATGATGAGTGAAGTCATTGCCTCAAAAAACATAGCACATTGGGCAGTATGTAACTTCCAGAACAACGTGCCATAGGAACATCTTTAAAAGACACCTAATCTCCAATGATAGCAAAGTGAGTTTTGACAAAAACAGACTACTGGTTTTCCCCATCGCTTTTATTGACATGAAACAGTTGACAAAGACCTAGATCTGGACAATTTACAGAGGGGCTTGTATCTGGAAAGGCCAAGCTGCTCTGATGCCAACAGAGAAACCTTGGATGCGACAGTCTTTGACAGAAATGTCTGAACACAACTCAGGGCCTCTTTTGCATCAGTACTGATATGTGTTTGCCACATTATTAAGTAAATTTTCTACTTAATAAAGCAAACAAACTTTTTGACCAACCCAATAAGTTAAATTTATTAACTTATTTACTGCTATTTTACATATTTAAATTTTTGCATAATAAAATCTTTTTTGTTAGAATTACTATTAGAAGTTGCTATATATTATCCCTATAAACTGTGCCTCTTGCTCTATAACCCTCTACTTCGAGTGGCTCTTGGGCCTTGTACAGAGCAATCATTGCAAAAAAATAAATAAAAATAATAATATGACATGCTTTATTTGGATAAATAATTAAATTCATTAAACTAGAAAGAATGACACTAACATGTATCTTTCGTAATGGCTTTGTTTTTCAGCATTATGCAATGTGTGCTTTTTCATGTCATACTTTTATCTATATTCTTTTTTCATGAGCAAAAAACCAAATCTATAGACCAAAAAAGAAAGAATGACACTGAGAATAGCTATGGTGCCATTGCTATTTATATTGCCTTAAAACTGGAATGGCTGCAAATATACATTAGAGGCAATTAGCAACATTCCCCGAAATGCATGTTTGCTTTAAGTGACAGTAAATGTATCGATATTGCACAATGCCGAATGATGGGAAAAATGGGAGAAAAAAGATTGGGATGTGCCGTTTTTGAAAGTAGGAAGAGATGGCATTATTTGAAAAATCTGTATTTGTGGTACTGATTTTATTTCCGGCTTCATCTATCACCAGTGGTAGAAATGCAACTGTCGCATCCACTGAAATGTCCCAAATTGAATCATTTCTTCTAGCACCTCAGATAGAAATGGAAATGCAACTGGCCTGCCTACCAAAAAGGCTTCAGCAGAGTTTATTTCTTCTTGTGATTTTGGTGAAAACACAACTGTGTAAATTACCAAAAATTTCACCCCAAGCAAGGTGATAAAATGAAAGTGAAAAAAGAAAAAACAAAACTGAGAATGTTGAGGAAAGAAAGGACAATAGTTGACAGGAAAACAAGAAGCTGAAAGAGAGCTCCATAAGCAAGAAGGACGAGAGAAAAAACTAAGTCTCCATTTTTGTCTCCCCCAGATATGGCTTAAACAGTAAGATTTGTAGCTGTAAAAATCATTGTTATTCTCAAAAAAAATTGTTAATGCAATATTTATTCACAAAATTATTCTTACAATCCAAAATATGTTCTGGTTTCAAATAATGCCCAAAGAACAGTAGTTGGTCTGGTGAAATCAATTTACATGCTTTCAAGCAAAATTTATCCTGTCAAAAATGAATAAAAATCTATTCTAAAAATTATCTTTGTTTATGTTTGGTTATAAAACTGTGTGTAGATATGAAGAACTTTGAGAGATCTATGACATGAGAATTTTTGCTCGAAAGCATGAATATTGGCTTTGTCTGATTGACCACTCTTCATGGCCAAATTGGTAAGGTGCAACAGGCTAAACATTGGCACCCTTTGCCCTGAGGGACACAGGTTCAATTCTTTCAAGAGAGCACAAATTTTTCTTTAATAAAATTTCTTGAACTTTCAGGCTGGTAGGTGAAAATAAATAGATATACTATTTAATAAATAAACGGAAAACCTAATCAAATATGAGTATCCACTAATGTTTGCCTATCAGATTAATAAAGATCCATTCTAAAAATTATATATCTCAGAGAGAGAGAAAAAAAAAAGAGAGAAGATCATTTTCTTCCACCTTGGATCAGAGTGTTTGTGTACTGTGGAGGATAAAAGTATTGCTCACCAGTCCTCTAGCTCAAATTCTGGCTGGGATCAAAGTGTATGCTGTGTTTCTATCTTCAAGCATCCAAGAACAATTACCAGGAAACAGGCAACACATTTTATTAACTGCTGAACTTGCTAGAGCCAGATACTTGGAATATTTAAGAAATAGTTATTCTCTGGAAAGCTGCAGAAGAAAAGCTGAATGGCTTCAGTAAAATCTTTCATCACAACATTCCCATTAATGATTTTCATGTCTGTGTGGAAACTGTCATGAAAGACTTTCATAATGCTGTAGTTCCTCAAAGTGTACAAAAAGCAAAAACTATTATCAATACGATTGCTATCAGTTCTTCCGAGGTAGAAAGAAGTTTCTGAAGAATGAATATTATATATTCAGATAAAAGAAGCTGCCTGACAGTGGAAAATGCAGTAAACTTGAGGACAATTAATCTTATTGGTCTTCCTTTAGATTTATGGGATGCCACTCCTTTTGTTAAAACATGGCTTAGAAAAAAAAAAATAAAATCACTGCTGATAACAACAGATTGAGACAAAAAAGCTGAAGACTATGATGACAATCAAGCGGCTATTTGGAAATTTTTAAATTGAAGGATCATGAATAAAAGATTTTAAAGCATTTCTTTTAATTACTTTTCCTTTCAAAATGACAACATGCAATGTAATGCAGATTAATTTTGTTATTTTTGAATAAGTGCTAGAAAAATTTGCTTTATCCCTAAATTATATCTGTATAGTAAAGTATAGACTATGGGAAAATGAGGGAACCTGTTGCTATTGAGATCTTTTGTTGAGAGAATCTGTTCTTAAAATTTTTGAATTCCACCACTGTATATATAGGATTTTATAGATCATGGCACTTTCAATGCATCTTCAGTGTAAATTATATCTACTTCTCTCAAAGTCAGTTGATGGCAACCAATGATAGGAAATCTCTAAAATAAAGATTAGACAAGTAAATAGACTTTGTCAAAATTTAGAATCTCTACGTACAAACAATAAATGGACAAGCACAAGTTATTGAGGAGATCTGATTGTCTTATCAAATATTAAATTGTCCATTAGATAACTAGAAGCCTTAAGTTTCGGACTGAAATAGGTGTGTGTATGAACTCTATAAGTGATGACTAACCTTTATAGAGTTCAGTTTTATAGCTCTATAAAGAAAACAAATTAGAAATTATTTTTCTAAATTTTGAGATGAAGGGCTTTCATTATTATTATCATTATTTTATTATCCACTTTGTCTTAATGTTTCTTTTTATAACATTCTGAGTCAATATACTTTTCAGTTGTTTGTGCAACATGAAAGCAGAAATAAAGGCAGCAAGTATTGGCTACTCTTCCAAAAATTCAAACAAATAATGCATTTGAGGTGAGCAAATAAACCAGTTTTCTTAGCAGTCATTTCCCATCTCATTGTTGATCATTCATTGATGGTTTTGTATGATTTTTCTTCTCATTTATATTTTCAGTTTTCTTAGCAGTCATTTCCCATCTCATTGTTGATCATTCATTGATGGTTTTGTATGATTTTTCTTCTCATTTATATTTTCAGTTTTCTTAGCAGTCATTTCCCATCTCATTGTTGATCATTCATTGATGGTTTTGTATGATTTTTCTTCTCATTTATATTTTCAGTTTTCTTAGCAGTCATTTCCCATCTCATTGTTGATCATTCATTGATGGTTTTGTATGATTTTTCTTCTCATTTATATTTTCAGTTTTCTTAGCAGTCATTTCCCATCTCATTGTTGATCATTCATTGATGGTTTTGTATGATTTTTTCTCTCATTTATATTTTCAGTTTTCTTAGCAGTCATTTCCCATCTCATTGTTGATCATTCATTGATGGTTTTGTATGATTTTTTTCTTCTCATTTATATTTTCAGTTTTCTTAGCAGTCATTTCCCATCTCATTGTTGATCATTCATTGATGGTTTTGTATGATTTTTCTTCTCATTTATATTTTCAGTTTTCTTAGCAGTCATTTCCCATCTCATTGTTGATCATTCATTGATGGTTTTGTATGATTTTTCTTCTCATTTATATTTTCAGTTTTCTTTGTTGATCATTCATTGATGGTTTTGTATGATTTTTCTTCTCATTTATATCTTTCATTGTTGATCATTCATTGATGGTTTTTGTATGATTTTTCTTCTCATTTATATTTTCAGTTTTCTTAGCAGTCATTTCCCATCTCATTGTTGATCATTCATTGATGGTTTTGTATGATTTTTCTTCTCATTTATATTTTCATTGAGCATATATGTTAGTCAGAGAACAGATTCTTTTGTTTCACTCATGCATTAACAAAATGATTTCGTTTTATTTTTTGTGGGGGGAGAGTAACTTCTGTATTTTATATATTGTTCATTGACTGGGATAAAAAAAATCAGCAGTAACAAAAATAGAGTAAAACTAGTAAGGAAATAATAGTAATAATGAAGAGTGTATTGACCCAGAGAGTTGGGATAAAAATAAAAAAAAATAGAGAGAAAAGCTAGTAAAACGAAAGTTTGATTCTTACCTCCCCCCCCCAAGAAAACATCGAGTAAGTCTAAAAATAGACTCAAAATATTAATTTCTTTTTTATACTTATCTCTTCTTTAACCACAAGTGCACTGAAGGTTAATAAAAGTAGTTAACTCAAAAGCTGATATTTTCCAACTGGGAGGTGCAATTTGAGTCATTGTTTATTGGCATGAAAAATGAAATTGGCAAAACAAGGTTGAATTCTAGCCAAAATCATTTGGGCTCATTTTTTACTGATGCTCTTGAGAAAGGCATGAATCCATTTCTCCCTTCACTAGATATCTTCACAAAATGTCTTGTTTCTGGTAGGCCATAATGATTGACGGAAAACCAAGAACTCTATATATTTTCCTTACAGCACTAACAAAAAACAAAAATGTTGTTACCATCCATCCTCCATGAGAGCTAAAGTTGACAAGGATATCTTTTCCATCCTAACTTATCTACCTTTTTGAAAAGAGAGAGTAGAATTTCCAAGCAAGCAGTATACAGGACTGTAACGGAATGCAGAGAAGATACTCTGAAGCATCAAGAAAGTTTTCAAGATGTAGGAAAGAAGAGGTAAGTGAAAGGGGCAAAGAGGATGGTATGGGGTGAAGATCAGAAGGAGGGAGGTAACAATTGCAATTCATAAAAAGTTTGAAGAGATCCTGGAAAAAGATCCTGGTTGTTGTGGGGTTGGGAAGAAGTCAAAGCAAGACATTATTACCATTTGAACAAGTAGAGATAACAGATGTAAGCAAATGTGAATTTGGAAACCTAAGAGATGTTAGCACTTTAGGTTTGTGCTAGATGAGTAGCAGAAGCACAAAAATGACAACAGAGCTGATTACTTGGTATTTATTTTTGGAAATTCACTTATTTATTGGTTTCTGTCAGTTAAAAATGATCTGACCTGATGTTAAACTGGACATAAAACTGATAAGCAGCACCCAAGCTTACACTTGGTAAGATAATAGTGTGGGACTTTTGCTTGCCTTCTTATTAACATAGCCATCATTTTTTAGAAGTGCGTCTTCCCAGCATAAGCAAAGATTTGCTCTTTTCATTATTTTAACTACAGGTTGCCTCACAATATGGACCTACCATACAGAGCTATTCACAGAGCAAGAATAGGAGAGGGGGCTACAAATAAAGAGGGATAAGTAAAGAAGACTTAATCATTAGTTGCAGATTACAATCTATATATTTATTCTTACCTATCTACTTACTTATAGAGTGTGTAACACCTGTTACATCCACTCTCCAAAATATCATTTATAATGTCATATATATTATTTATAATTTTATATATAATTTTACAAAGCACAAATTCATTAATGATTCCATTTTGATGGAAAACAACATCATTCAATGGCAAGACTTTTCACTCATTTGGAATGTACTTGGTACAACCAGTATTTAGCTACTGACAACTTAATGTTGGTTTTCCATAATTGGGACAGTTCAGAATGCGAGACAAAGTCAGGCAAGAAGAGAAAGATATATTTTTTATGAGGAATTTTAAATTTTTTATGAGGAATATTGTGGTTTGAAAAAAAATTCATGAAAATTTAAAAAAAAAAATGAAGGACATTTTTTATATAAAGTGTATATAAATGTGCAGAACAATGAAAATAGTTAATCTCAGAAAACTAGACAAGTATGTCACAAAACAATGATTTATGTGAGATAACTATATAGATTGCACAGGGGAAAAATAATTATTGAAAAATATTTAGAGATTTTACAAGAAAAAACATCTGATTCAAAAGCAGTAATTGTGATCGACTTTTATCTAAAATGCAAAACAAAGGATTCTTTTATGTACCAAGTCTCTTCATGATGTGAATGATCATGTCTCTCCACAACATTAAAAATAAAATACCAGGCCATAGCTAGCAAACTACTGTCTATGATAATGACAATATTTAGTTCCAGAAAATGACTTTTTCAGAGGTAATGAGCTTTGGAAACTTTATCCACAATTTTGATCTGGATGGGGAACCAATCAAATCATTATATATATATATATATATATATATAAAGTTTCTTTTGCATGTACATTATTTTAATAGATACAATTTATTTAAGTAAATGCTCTGTTTTTTAAATAAATAGTATAAATTACATTTACTGACCTGAATGTTTGAGAAGTTTCATAGAAAATATGTTCTCCAATAGGAATTGAACCTGTTTCCTAGATGGAACCATCAATTGATCTGACATGCTATACCACTTAACTATAGAGAAGCATCTGGCTAGCAAAATCCAAATAACTTTTTAAACAACAAATCTTTGACAATCTTTTGCAAATGATCATATCTGCTCCAGAGACATACCTTAATGTAAACATTGACAACATATTATGAAATGGATTAAGTCCAACAATGATTTAATATATTTTCTGTCTATACGTTATTTTAATAGATAAAATTTATTTCTCTATTTTCATCTAAATTATGCAAAAATGAAAATAACACTGGCATCTCATTTTAACAGATATATTTACCAAAATTATGCAAAAATATCTTGAAATAGTAAACAGTAAATTTATTCAATAAAATTGCCATTAGTTTCAACCATGGCCTCAAGATGACTTTGGAATCTCCTACAACTATTTTGGATGGTCTCCTTGTTAAAGATGGTGAATTCTACCATAATCATTGGCTTCACTTCATCTTTGCTGTTACAAGAGTTTTGTTGGTCTCTTGCTCAACTGCGCCCCTCACAAAATAATCAGGGGGGTGTTAGGTGGCCAAATGTAAGGGGTGTTGTGGTTGCAGAAATTGTCTGACAACCATGACTGGGTTCTCCTGTTTGTGTGACATGGTGCAGAGTCCTATTGCCAGACATAGGGTTTCCCAGATGTCACTATCTTGACCCAGGGCAGCACTACCTCCTCAAGGCCTCTGTGTTGAGTCTGAGGCTCTGTGGGAAGATGAATGGAGGCATAAGGTTGCTATCACCAGAGATCACTCCAAAAGCCATAATGCTGACTACATCCAACTCTTTCTGAATCCTCTGCACTGTCCTCAGATTGAGACCCAAACAATCTGAAATGTTCATTTTGGAGTTTCTGGTGCAAATGCCAAGCAGTAATCATACCATTTTCAAATTTCTGGAAAAGTGAATTGCATCATGGTACTGTTTTCTTCACAGATGGTGCCCAACTGACCCTACTATACTGTGTCATCAACAAAATCAAAAGCAAACAACACATGTATGAAATTAAAAATATAAAATGGTGAGAATTTATCCATCGCACCCTGTATATACTGGTTGTAACAGCAAAATTGTCCAATTCTTACATTAAGCTTTGAACTGTTGTATCTTAGAAATGATTAAAGATATCTAACTGGAATTCTCCAAGGTTTTTATAAGAATATTGGACTCTATTTTGAACAATAAGAATGTATTAAGTTGAAATGATGATCCCTCTTGCTGTTGTGACATCCTGATCCAGTTTTCCTTTCTACTGTTCCCTCTTTTTTAATCTTATCCACCATTCTTTGAAATGGACTTTGAAGATGGAAGCCAGAGTATGAATGTTGGTAGCATTACTGAAAGCCTGAATGATCTTTTTTGTCTCATCATTGCTCAGTAGGGAAGATATAGTGGGACTGGCACAAAATGATTTTAACCTGTTCTCTTTCTAGCTGAATAATCCAAAGTATTTTTCAGTGATTCTCATGACAAATGGTGTCAAGATGGCTAAACATCTTACCTGAAAACCTAGAAAAAATAAACTCAATTAGTTTAGTGGTTTTTTTAGGTATTAAACATTTTGTGGGATGGACAATTATCCCATGCTATTATATGATTCAGACAATTTTGCTGTTACACCTGGTATAACGCTTGCAATTATAACATCATTTGACCAATAAAAACAATTTATTATTCCTCCTCATTTTACCTCTTGTTAATTTCCACAAATTAAAGTTTCAATAATAATTTCAAGTGTTTACTTAATCAAGTCACATTAAACTGTTCCTAGATAGAAATGTTTGTCCATATGTCAATAACTCTGTCATTTTTCATAGATACTATGCTAGTTTTAATAATGAACTGTATGTGTATAGATGCTGGTACATATAGACATTGAAAAGTAAAAAGGTATATACAGATAGGCAAAGCCATGTTTTCATCAATCATTTTTGCTACAAAGTAACACCTGAGAAATGACTGCCTTGATAGAATGTTGCTTGTCTTCTGGAAACATGGAGTATTTATAATTCCCATGATGTACAATGGCACCATAAAACGGAAGGGAGATAACTTTCTGTCCAAGTGCAGACAAGTTAATCCGTAACAACAAAACACTACTGCTTTTGAATTGCTCGTGAATGAATTTGGCAAATTAGAAAGACTTGCTGAATTTTTTATTTTTTTTTTTTTTTTTTTTACAGAAAACCTTGGATATCATGGAAGAAGATGTGTATACTGCACTGAGTTATTTGTATTTTTTTTTGTTTGTCTTGTTTAAGAATTTAACAATTAATTAACAGGAAAATGTATGAGTCTTATTCTGGAAAGAAATAAAATTGGCAAGTTGAGTAAAATGAAAATAATAGAAATAAAAATAATAACAAAAGAAACAAAAATAAAAACAAAAGAAACAAAAATAAAAACAAATTTTTTCTTTTTAATCAAGAAAATTTTTTATTCCCAAAACTCGGAAAATACAAACAAATAACACACAGCCATAATAAATTATATAACATTTATAATTGTTGAATTAAGAAAGCAATGTACCCCATTTGCTAATTGAAGAGAATAGATATTGCTAAGAATTATTTTTAACAAAGCATCAAGCTAAATATTAGTTAGTGAAAGAATGTGCAAAACATGTCTAATGTTCAATAATGTACTTAGTTTTAAGCCTATTCACTTTTCTTTTGTTAAAAGGGAAATTTTACAAGAAAAAGTCTAGTGCAAGTGAGACATTTTTCTCTTTAACATTTGCCAGTTAAATTATTGTTACTACTTTTTTTTTATCTGCAAATACACATTTATTGGCAGAGAGAAAAATATTCTTTTTAATTAAAAATAGAAATGAAAATTATTAATTACATTTCATCAATAAAAAAACAAACAAAAAACCTCTTATTTCAAACACTGTTGACTGTGTTACAATTGACTATGAGCAAATATAGAATAGATAATCTTGTCCATCACGCATAAATATATATTAATCTCAGAGTTCAATCATACTGCAAAAATAAATAATACAAAAAAATATTAAAAAAACAAAAACATACAAAATCAAGAAAAAATACAAAAGAATCAAAAAATAAATTAACATAAAATAAAAATAACATTATGGCATGATTATATTTTCTATATGGGTTTTCTTTTTATCTATACAAATAACTATAGTGATGCAGATAAGAAGAACTTTTAAATTATTACAAGTAAAAAGAGAATTTTTAATTATTATAAGTAAAAAATATCTAGTGAAAGCAAACACAAAACATAAAAACAATGTATTAGCAACCTGATTTCACTACTTACTAATGAGAGATTCTATTATGATAATAAGGTATGGTTTCTTATTGACATTATGTTTCCTGCTATCATAACAACGGAATATGTTATTAGTATGCAAAGAGTATTAAACTGTTGAACTGATAAATATATCAAGACACAGTGATTTGCAATATAGAAACAAAATCTTTTTTTCTACTATGTCTAAAACGTTTTGCTGTAACAGGGTTATTTCCTTTGCATGAGCAATGCTTGGAAAATATATTTAAAGACTGACATATGAAAACCTAATAATAGTAAAGAATTTATAAAATATATTATCATTTTTTATAGTATGGATAAACTTGAATAAAATTCTATTGGATACAAAGTGGGGAAACTGATTTTCTATTGTTATCAAGTCTTAAACTGATCCTACTGCAGAATTACTAGATAGTGATATAATAATTGGGAAAAGATATATTTAAGAACTCACATGTGAATGCCTAATAATTGGAAGGACTATTCTTTTCATGGTAATGTAAGAAGGGAGAACAATATTAAATCAAAAGGAATATTCTTCTACGAATGTTTTTTTTTTCTTTCTAACCATAAAGACTTGAGGGTCAGCATATTGGCTTTGGCAGTGTTCTCATCGTAAGTATAACCCAATCTATTAGCTTCTGAGGGTGGGGATTTGAATAACCTCCTGATAACACTAACCTACTTCTAATATATCTTATTTGCTTGATACTACAAGAGAGATTTTTAAGAAGTCATCAACAGTTGGTGCTGCAATGCTGATCTACTGAAATACTGTGAAAGTTTGAGGGTTCCTAAAAACAATTTTTCTTTAAAGGCTATTAGATAAGAATACTCATATTCACAGAAGCACCAATTTATATTACGTAGTCTCTTTCACTTATCTGCAAGAGATATATTCCAGGATCCATAGTAAATGCTTAAAAATACATATGATAACAAACTCTATATATTCTGTTTTTTTTGTAAATTCAATACAATAATTGATTCATTTTTCATGGCTTATCAACCCTTTGCCAGTTATTTAAAGCATGAAAATTTTTTTTTTTTATATTGTCAGAATTTTTTTTTGAAATAATAATCATTTAGTGATACAAATCTTACTGATCAACCCATATCTGGGGAGAGAAGAGGTGGATTTATATCTTTCCCAAGGGTATTTGTGTATAAGTGAATATAACAAGCTGAATTGGAACTTGGCTCTCCAATTAACAATTCCAAGCCATTATCCATTACACCACCTGCCCATCATCAGGAGATTAAGAGATTAACAACAATAATTAATGATATAATGGAATAATTATAACAAAATATTGTATTAAAAATTGCATGATAAAAGATTCATTATTAGAAATTTTAGCAACTTCAGCATACAACTTTTTATTTTTATTTTTTTATTTTTTTTAATAAGTTCCAAACGTTCCCTATTTCACTTAAGAGGGGCACTTTAAAGTTTTCTTTGACATACCAAAATTGCCAACATCACGAATTGTGTGGACTGGGATCCTTATTAAATAACTTTTGAATATTTTTTATTTCTGGGATTGATGGCAAGTAACTGAAAACATGAAAGTCATTTAGATTTTTTAAAAGAGATTTATTATTTTATCAGAAATTT
Organism: Acanthosepion pharaonis; assembly: GCA_903632075.3. NCBI lineage: Eukaryota > Metazoa > Mollusca > Cephalopoda > Sepiida > Sepiidae > Acanthosepion > Acanthosepion pharaonis. The sequence continues at coordinate 557,774 of CAHIKZ030000520.1, read as the reverse complement.
ATCATATAACAGATCCAAGCATAATTTGAAAACAAGCCAAAGCTACAAGCCAGTCAAGAATTATTTTTATATAAATATATATAAAAAAAAAAGCTAATAAGAAAATTGAAAATCAACACATTCATTAGTTATAGAAAGACAGATGCATTTTGTATAATGTGTCAACATTTCCAAATAACTTTGGTAACTAGGATTGCTTTTTATATGTGCTTATCACTGATATTTGGATGTAAGGGGAAAAAGTGAGAAGGCTGTGGATCTCAGGCTAGCAAGTTAATATAGTGGGTCATTATGATTGAAGTGAATTTGATCCTGACTGAGTGCTCCACACTTATGGCATTTTATTAATCTAAGCTTACCAAATATCAACAGTGAGGAGACAAATAAAAATGTTTCCAGATTTGGAAAAATGTTTTCTTATTCAGATATATTCTATTTTCTTTTAACCACATGGAACTGATTGATGACACAATATCTGAAGAAACAGTCAAAAAATAATTCAATCTGACATGGGTAACAACTTATTTACTGCTGCAGAGGAGATAACTCAGCCAGCCTGGTGCCAAAGACAAGATAACTAGTCTTATAATAATGCGTTATTCTTTCTGCAATATGGCACTATCTTCTTGGGGAAACAAAAGAGATTTGAATATTTACTTTGGTGATACGACAGCAAGTGAATGTTTGAACAACTCTGTACTTTATATGTAGATCCATGGCTTAGGATATTTTATACTTGTTTAACTTAACAAAATCATACAGTATATTCATATAGGGTGTGGCAGAAATACTTCCCAGAAATATCTCCCACATAATAGTAAGAAATTAGTGGCAACAGTATCTTCATCTAGCTGTGTTGTTCCCAAACTTTTTTTCTCTGGGCCACATTTTTGGAATGAAAATTTGCTTGTGCCTCACAAAATAAGAAAAAAAAAAAACAGAGAGAGGATTAAAGGATTCAAAGTCAGAACATTATCATTGATAACTCTCTCCTCCAATTTGCAGACCCTAGTTATTATATTCTTAATACTTGATATAAAGCAAAAATATCAAAATAATAAAATCAGTCAATAATTATTTATAACTTTATTCTGGGACTCATGCATGCAATTACAAGTAATCTATAATAATATTTGAAATCATTTTTGGCATATGAATTTTTTAAAACTGTTTCTAAACCTTTCTTTCAATCATTCTGCCTCACCTGCTATCCTCTTCCAGCACACTTATGAGGCCTGCTGCACCGTTTGACAACCACTGATTGAGCTAATGTCTTATTATCTGGGAGGTATTTCTGCCACACTCTGTATATTACATTTATTAGATATTCTGTTTTACATGTAACATTAAAAATAAACTTAGCAGCAAAGAAGTTAAAGACATTTCAAACTTTATAAATTCTACAGAAATTAAATACAAAAGATAAAATTTCTTTTCACATACCTTTCATTTTACTGGTTCCAAATGCATAACAATTATATTCTTGAAGAGATTATTCCTTCTATTTTTAATAGACCATTCATAAACAAATTTCATCAGAAATGGGTGCTAAAAAAACATCTTTTGCATATATTTAGTGATGACAAGAGTAGATTGGGGGTTAAGAAAGGTAACTAATTATTGAATTCCCCTAGTTCAAGAAAGATTTGGATCCTTCTGCCTTACACATTAAAATTCAGAAATATAAAATTCTTAGAGTAATGTGACATAACAAGGAAGCTTAAAGCAGAGAGAGAGAGAGAGAGAGAGAGAGTTTTTCTAGAGAGGGGATTGGTCAACATGTTAGAAGCAATTCATAAAAAGAATCTTAAAAATCTTCAAAAAAGACTTTTCTTAAGACTCTCGATTTAGATTTGATTAACTTCCAACCTGACTCAAGAGATACTTCAGTATAATCTCAAATAAAATCTCAGGGAAATTCTTTCTAATTTTTCTTCAGAATTTCAACTTCTATTAGTTTAAAAAAAAAAACTAAAAAAAACTTCATGATCATGACTCGGACATACACTGACTAAAAATCTTCCACACAAACAAATTATTTTTTATGTTTTTTAGTCATTTTAACTCAAACAAGGTAAGAAAGCCACCAAGTCACAAGGGGTTACTGAATGTTAGAGAATATGAGAAAGAAAAAACATGATTAAGGAGAGAGAACAATAAAAGAACAAGAATAAAAAAGACAGGAGATAATGATTGACATTGCATTTCAATTTTTGAAGATCAAAGTTTACTGGGAAGTAAGAAACCAGAAGAGAGTTCCACAAGCGAGAAATGCGATAGAAAATTTTTTTAGCATAGAACTTATAGTTACATCTAGCTATTTCAACAGTAAAATGATGACACCTTGCCACCAGTCTAGTAGTGCGCTTAAATTCATAAAGTCCACATGCCATAGAGGAAAGTTCATCAGAACATTTACTGTGAAAATATTTATAGAAAAGGCACAGGGAAGCTATATTATGGTGGTGGGAAAATGACTAAAGCTGAGATGTCAGGTTAGGACCTTTCTAAGGAAGTCATACTTGTTTTATATTTTTAAAATGTTTGTCACCATATGGTAAATATTCATATTTAACAAGCTTCTTTATGCAGCACTCTGCATTTGATAGAACAATAATCGAGCATGTTTCTTGTTGAATCTAAATGTGATTCTTCATAAATTTTTGCGGTTTTTATTTCTTTATGCTTAAAACTATAGAATTGCAGTCTTTTACAATCAGTTCTCACCCAGCCATCACCCATTTGCTTGGCGACAGTATTACAGAAAGAATATTATATGCATAGACATGAATGAAAAACTTTATTGGAAAGCAAATATGAAAAGATGGATAAAATTTCAAATCAATAATTTTTTTTTCCTTTAAATTTACAGAGTCCATCTATCAGCAAACCTCTGGGAATTGAGTAGGGAAATGAAGCACATGCTCTTCCTACTGAAGCAATTGGAAATCTTTTGTTCAAATTACTCATTTTACAAAAAATCAATAGAGGAAAAATGGACTAAGGAAAGACTTGGAGATTGTGCAATGTTGCAGTTGTTATTGTTTCACTAAAGAGGATAAAGTTGAATTGCATGCAAAATAATGTTTTGGCTTTGATATGTGGGCTGTGGGAAGAACTGGGATTGAGCACAGTATATGTTGATCTTTAAATGCACACCATGGGAGATTACTGCTTTGAGGGAGGCGGAAGAAGGACAAACAAATGTAAGAAATGCTGCTTGGCTTTAATGAGAAAGTTTGTTGTCAATCAAAGAATGTCAGGGTAGCAGTAAAACAATTTGGCATTTTCAGTTTTCAATAAGAGGAGAGTAAGAAAGGAAAAAGTGTGGAGGAGGAGAAAATGAGAGTAAAGTTTAAAAAAAAAAAAAAAAAGAGAAAGTAAAAATGGTGATAAATAAGATGGGTGAAAAATGAAAGAAAAAAATACAAATAAAAGAGAAAAAAAAACAAATATAAAAAGAAAAAAAACATAAATAAAAAGAAAAAACACAAAGAAAAAATACCAAAAAAAAAACACAAATAAAAGAGAAAAAACAAATAAAAGTGAAAATTTGCATAAAAATACAAAAAAATGTAATCATTAGTATTCAGGTGTTTGCAGCAAGTGAAGTGTCATCAAAATTTATTATTCCAGAAACTAATATGTGAAGGAAAAGTTCTTAAAACTACCAAGAAGAAGGAACATCAGTCTTTGAGTGAGATAAATAAGCTGGAATTTTATTCTCAAGACTTCATTATTGTTATCTCTAAAAATCATAAACAGAAACATAAAAATATTGTCTTGACATCGAAAGCATAACTAAGTACTAACAAAAATATACAAGATCATTCAAATAGTAGACTTCCCCATACGTTTCCCTAGTAACTCTGATAGACATGCTTCTCCACTTGATCTCTTCCTTACTTCCTCTCCGGAATCATGCTATGCAGCTTTGTCCTCTTGCAAACTCCAAAAATACAGTAGTGTGTTCAAAGATATAGCTTTCTGCCCTCCCATTAGGCAAGAACCTCTTGATAACAGGACATCTTTCTGTTATCAATGCACTAATTGGGACAAATTTTGTGATTTCCTTCATGATGCCCCTTGATATTTTTAATCATCCTGTTTAGAAATATGCAACAGAGATCTTTTCCTGGGTAAAAGATGGCATCAAAGCTTTTGTATTACCATGGTAACACCAAGCGAAACCACAATCTTCATGGCCCTTTCATGCCTGTTAAAGTGCGATAAACTACAAAAATCACTTCTGGCTATACTAGAGCAACAGGTCTGATTGTCTCCTTGTTAACCCTCATAATGAATGTAAGTGTGGTCTCAAAGACGTAAAGTCACTATTCACTGATAGAATGAGACACCATATAGCCTGTCACAAGTTTGGTTATAGAAATTACTGGCAGTTCAGCAAGAGTGTGTTGAACAAGAGCAAATCCTCAGTCCTTCCTCTCCTCAATCAATCTGAAGTGTTGTCATCTACTGCGGATAAAGCAGAGTGCTTTGCCAGGAAATTCTCTTTCAAGTCCATTCTTGACTCATCTGGAGTATCCTTGCCTCATTTTCCCTAGAATGTAATCCCTAGTGAGGCATAGGTTCATAACTCTGTCCATAGTTTCTGCTATTATTTCTAAACAAGATCTACATAAGGCTTGCAATTGCCCAAAAGAAAGTGCTCCTGGACAGGCTCCTGTTTTTGCCAATATTTACAATAAATGTTTTGCTACTTCTTTTTCCAAGTCCTCCTCAGTCGTTCCTGTCTTTAAGAACTCTGAGGAATCATCTGAATTATCAACCTATTACTCATATATATATATATATATATATATATATATATATATATATATATATATATATATATATTTGGTCAAAAAAAAAATGTATTCAGGAAAGGAAAAACTTGTATAGATATTGTAATACTAAATTTATTTAGACATCATGAGATTGATACAACTTACCTTTGGACTCTACAGTCACAAAAGATGGTGGCCTTTAGCTTGCAGACATGTATTAATACAGTGATCTACTGTGTGGACAATGTTGACCAAACTGTCTAGTGGAATTAGTGCACATACATTTTCAATTTCTTGTCTAAGGGCTACCAATGCCATCTGTCGAGAAAATATCCTCCTACAATAAATAGTGTTCTCACAATTTGATAAAACTATGAAAGACAAGTGTGTATACATTTTTTGCAGCTTCTGTATATGTGCATGTGTATATATATATATATATATATATATATATATATATATATATATATATTTGTGTATTTCGCAGCAATCCTTCTTTCATGCACATTTCATTGAATACGACAGACAAGGTGCTTTGATTTAGTTTTTTATACAATTTCTCATACGATCTAATAATTTTTTTCTTTTCAGATGATAAATTATATAAAAACTGTTCGATATAATATATATATATATATATATATATATATATATATATATATATATGGTGGACTCTCCTGTCATTCGATGTATGAGGGTGAAGCAGGTCAGTTCTTAGGAATCAACAGCCAGACACCAGCACATATGATTTGATTATAGTGGTGAAGGCTACGTGCAGAACCAACCACACATTTTGAAGGGCTGAATACAGAGATCTGGTGCACTACATGCCACAAGGTCCCCAAATGACCCTCTGCAGGTTATGAATTCCGAGTTGTACTTCTCCTAGACCAGTTGCTATTCAAGAACCCAGTCTGTCCTGCTATTTACCTATAACTGGAGGGAGAAGAGAATTAGTACCTTTTCCAAGGGTATTAACACGTAAGTTAATGTAACGGATTCAATAGGAATTTGAACTTGGCTTTCTGATTCCTCAATCCAGGCCACTATATATATATATATATATATATATACACACACACACAAACACATCAGTAAGTCCATACCCTAATTATGAAAGAAAAATTTATATCACAAATAACAAATATTTATCTTTCTGTATAATCTTCTCTCTTGTCAATGCACTTAATCCAACACTTTTTCATAGATCAATATTATGCAATGGAAATTTCAGATCAAAATAATAACTGTCATGCTTCAGGCATATTGATTCACCCTCATATTTGTAATACATACACACATTTACTAAGCTACTTTTAGTTGAGTAATACGTGAATTCAGTTGAACTGGAAATTTTTTTTTTTTATTTATTTATTTATATCAAAAGACACTGTGTTTCATATAATCTACTAAGTACATAATGTCACTTAAACCCTTTCATAATATTTTAATAAAATCTAGAAAAGCATATTATATTTATTTTATTAAATCTTCATTTATATAAGGTATTTGTAAATTTTAAGTGGCACACATAATGAATGACATTCTGCTGTTCATGCAACTTGCCTTATTTGCCTCCTTTTAGCATAAATAAAATAGAATCCTTAATATAAAAAAAAAAAAAAAGGATGACGTCAGGAGGGAGTGATTAAATTTAGAATTCAAAGTCATCTTAATCAGTAGATTTTATTTTTGTGTGGATGGGAGAGAGGGGCAAGAGCATGTAACAAATGTATAAAATATAGTATAAAAGCATAAATAGGGATTGATCAATATGAATACTAAATTACAGGAAGTTAAAGATTAAAAATAAAGACAACAATTCTAGAAAGTAAGGACAAAAAAATGTTAGCTATTCTTTATATAATTTTTTTTTCAGTACAATTGAATTCACATATTATTCAACTAAAAGTTGCTTAGTAAATGTGTGTGTGTGTGTGTGTGTGTGTGTGTGTGTGTGTGTGTGTGTATATTACAAATATGAGGGTGAATCAATATGTCTGATTTTGATCTGAAATTTCCATTGCATAATATTGATCTATGGAAAAATGTTGGATTAAGTGCACTGGCAAAGAATGGAGATTCTACTATAAGATAAATATTAGTGATATAAATGTTTTTATCATTAAGGTATGTACTTACTGATATGTATGTGTGTATATGTATATATTATATATCTCCCATACCTATATATATATGAGGCTTATGCCCACATCACTTTGAAACGATGGTTACATATGATCACCATAGTTAAGCAACATTGAACTTAGTCAATAAGTAGATGGGTAATCATTTGGGAATACCAAATGCTGTAAGCTTGGATGTGCAGATGGTGTAATGGATAATTTCTCAAAATTGTGAATCAGCGAGCTGATTTCCAATTCTTGCTACATTTGTTAGATCTACTTATGTGCAAATACCCTAGGGGAAGGTTATGAATCCACCTCTTCTCCCTCCCACCTGTGGGTTAATTAGTAAGACTTTGAATCACTAAAACATTATCTCAAAAAAATTCTTACTATCTAAAAATATTTTCTGGCTTTAAATAACCTGCAAAGTGTTGATATATATATATATATATATATAAGGGGATGCTGAAAAATTCTCAACCCAACTCACTCTCCAAAATCTTCCCAAACGTGGGATTATTGAGAGGGGGCTTTTTTCTTTTTAAATCTGGTCAAGAACATCAGCATTCCTATATATATATATATATATATATATATATATATATATATATATATATACACACACACACGTACCTGTCTGACTGAAAGGTGGGTATGTCTATGCAGATAAGTGTTCCAATAATTTTGTGATGTAATTTGATTGTGTCAAACTTGCAGTACTAAAGACTGGTATATCAATTATGTTTTTTACATAGATGTGCGTGTTTGTGTAGATTAATTATTTCTTTGTAGCTAGAGCAGCAATAATATAAAGGACAGAAAAATGTGAAATTGCAAATGTTTTGGAACTGTAATGATCTAAAGAATGAGTAAATAAAGTTAGTCAGGGCGGGAATTGAAATAATTAGTCTGGCCATTATTGCTAGTCATGTGAAGTAAGACTATTAAGCAAATGAGAGAAAAGGGATAAACAGTTTGATAGGAAAGTATTTTGCAGTTTTAATCCATTGAGCCCTTGGCGATAAACAAGTGTTTAAATGTGCACTATTTAGTCATGCCTTGGACATGATCTGTGAAGTGCAGAAGTAAAGTTCATATTTAACTGGTTAGCATTCAAAACAGAAGAAAAAAAAATCAATAAGCAATGAAGGTAGAAGAGGAAAATGAAAAGCTATATAATTTGATCAATGGAAAAAAATTCTTTATAAGTTTGTTAATATTTGTTTTGAGCTATTTGTGTGATATGGCATCAAGCAAAATGGGCGTGGGGGAGAAGAAAAGGGAAAGCAAAAAGAGGGAGAAGACAACAAAGGAAAGCAAAAAAGGGAAAGAAAACAAGGAAGTAAAAAGGGGGAATTCTTTATGGGTTTGTTAACATATTTGTTTTGAGTTATTTGAGTGATATGGCATCAGAATAGAGAAAAAGGCATAAAGAAAATAAAAATTATGAGAATAAAAGCAAATGAGAGCAAATAAAGAAGTTAAGGGAAGAGAAAAAGGGGCACAAGAAGGCAAGGTGAAGCAAAAAAGGGGGGAAACAAGAAAACAAGGTAGAAGCAAAAAAAGAGAGAAAAGCAGGCAAGGGGAAGCAAAAAACGTATGGGTAAAATAGTAGCGTGATTTGTAAATGAGAAAGTTTTTACTTGAGTCACCTTCTGCAAACCATTAAACTGTACAGAATGATTTCTTCTTTCCAAGGTTATGTTTTTTCTTTTGTAAACTTGACAAATTTTTCCACCTTCCCTCAGAAAAGGAAGACAGAAATATGTGTATATATATATATATTTTTTTTTTCTCTATATATACTTTGAAGAAAACGTTACCACTCATTTACCTTAAAATAAACTCTTTATTTCTTTTTATTAGAAAACAAAAACTAGAGAAATTTTATAAAAAACACCACTGCTGTGGCTTTCCTTATTAATTTCATTTCAAGAGTGCAAGAATTACTGGTAAATATTTCCCATAATTCAGTCACTAGCATATTATTGCAAGCTTAAAGTACATATGCCTCCTGAAACCTTTCCTCTCCAAGAAGAAAAACAAATATAGTAAGTGTATTACATAAATCATTAGGAAGAAAAATACTTTTTGAAAATACTTTAAGATCTGTAACATACGAAACTGCATGCACATATGAATCTTATATATTAAACAGACATAGGATATTTGTGTGTGCTTGTGTATATAAGAATACTGTTAAGATTTTGGAAAAGAAACAAAAGCCCATTTGGTTGAGTGAAACTAATTCCTTCATTCTTCAGCTACATTATCAAATTTGGAATGTTGCTGTATTTTTGTTTTGTCTACATACAGTGAGAAGGAAGCTAACCTTGTAAATTTACGGCAATTAGTTTCACTGATATGCTATGCAAGAAATGGAGGGCCTCATGCATATTGGACTCTAGTCCATTGGTATACCACTAAGCCATACCTGTTTTTTTTTTTTTTTTTTAAGAAAACCTCCAGAGAATAGTGTGACAGTTAAAATATCAAGTCTTGTTAAATGGCTTTCTATAATATTCTCCAAAGTAAGCGTGCTGATAAGAAAATCAATATTAGCAAAATAAATCAGTTTCCTTGTAAGACAATTAACTGAAACAACTTGTCACTATGTTTTGTGTGTAAAAAATATAAAGGAGAGAAAAAGATTCGTTTGTATTTGATGCATAAGTAATGTACCAAACAGAGAGACAAGTTTTCACTTCGTTACTTACTCTTGTCTAGTATGAGTATTGATGAATGGCACATCAATTATATAATAATCATGTACTTTTTCTTGTGATAGTTGTCATCAAAAAGTGATGCAAAAATGTACAAGGTATTAATGGCCTAATTTCAACAATTAAAAACTATCAATGTATGTAATTCAATTTGTGTCAGAATGATAATGAAGTAATTAAAGGTACTTAGAAGTTGATTTGCTCTAAACAGGAATTACCTGACTCTTAATATTATTTAATGAATGAAAATGAGTAAAACATATATCCAATATAAAACTGTTCACTGGAAACTTAAAATTCAGAAATGGATGTATTGGACAAACATCCTTTTGGAATAAGTGTATCTACATTTAGTATTGAAGTTAAAGTTCTGGGTGGGGAGAGTAGCAAATTTAAATTGGAAATACTTGTCATCTTTCCTAACTTTTGTCAAAAAAAAAAAAAAAATTTCTGAAATTTAAAAATTTTTTTTTTTAAACCATAGCAATTTAAAATACCAAAATGTGTGTTTCTTTTTTTTTTTTATACCTACATAAAATATGCACACAGGCACCACAGAAAAGGCTATTGGATATAAAAAGCACAACTAATAATTTTTTTAAAGAAGAAAAATCTTTGTACATTCCTTATCCTTTGTTCTTTTTTGTCTAACTGCTGGAAAAATAGACCAAAAGCATGCATCTTGCAAATCTTAATCTGATGGGTTTATTTCAAGAATTTATGTATGTGAATGGAAAGTCAGTTTTTAATCAAGTGACGTCAACTCTTTGCACAAAAAGGTTAGTGAATTACAACATTGCTTTGTGAATTTGGTAGTATATTAATTGTAAGTTCAATCCTCGGGCAGAGTAGTACAGACTTAGATCCATTTGAAACAGGACAAGTAATAAGTGAGCAGTACTAAAATAGAAGATGAAGAGATATCCTTAGACATCTACAGTGGAATGAGAACTTTCTCTCCTAAATTAAATAAAGGGTTCAGTTTGAAATACCCTGAAGGTTACCCTGATCAAGAGATACCTGATAGCTAGAGGGTACAACAGTGTAAATATTGTGAGAACAACAAAAATAAGGATGTTAATATGAATGTAAATAACCATAACTCCTTATCCTAGAGATTCAGAGAGAAAAGGCTTCAAGTTATGTGGAATTGGGAAAGTCACTTGTAAAGTTCAGAAAGAATAAACAAGACTATTCAAAGAGGCTCCAAATACACTTGTGTCCTGAGTAATCACCAATTCTATCCAGAAAAGTTTTCTTACACAGATAACATTTCATGATATCTAAAAAAAAAAAAAAAAAAAAAAAAAAAAAGAAAAGGAATTAGTGTTGTTTACTTAATTATAAATTGATTCAAATCTCTAATACATTTTACACAATTTTGTAAAGATTTATTATAAATTATAAATTCTGTAATGCCCAAATGGATACTATATAAGAATCTATACAGAGGAAAGCTAGAGACATGAATAAGAATTAACATTGCTAGGGCTTTCACATTTGAGATTGATGCGAATGTAGTGGTGAAAGTTTCCCCATACTTACCTACATAAAATTAACATAGAACAATATTTTTTTTTTTTGGCTAATTGAATAATTCTTTTAGCCTTAGACCATAGTTTTCGCACTCAAATCTGAATTGTTTTAACTGAGAAGTTAGGATACTTTGGAAGTAAGTGTTCTCTCTCTAGATGAAAGGAAAAAGAGAAAATGACAGACACAACAGAAAAAGAGAGAAGAGAAAAAATGACAGACATAACAGAGAAAGAGGGGGAGTAAAGAAGATGACAAACATAACAGAAAGAGAGGGAGGGAGGAGAGAAAACGACAGACACAAGTGAGAGAGAAAACAACATATGCAAAAGCAAGAAAGAGGAAAGAAAATGACAGACAAAAGAGTGAAGGAAGAGAGAAAATGGCAGACGTGAGATGAGAAAGAGAGAAAAGAAAGAATAACAGAAAAGAGTAGAAGCAAGATGAATGTGGGACAAAGTAGAAAATATGCAACTGTGGTCTAATATTGTTGATTGGCTTTGACTGGCAAAGTTCATTACATGTTTCTCACAGAATAGTGTTGAGCACGAAAGGGGGACAATTGGCTGACCAGGATCTATGAAAAAGAAGAAATTGTAAGCAGATCTGGTGGAGGGCAGTGAGTGCTGATTACAACAAGAATAAGGCAGGTATGCTGCTGCTGCTGCATGCTAAATGGATATGTTGGGGGGGGGGCAGAATATTGTTCCGATATAAAAATGGGAACAGTATTTTTTTGGTACAATAACATCTATATGGTCACATCAGACTCTGCACCATTTCCTTTTGTGTCGGTTTGAATCTTGCTTATTTAGTCAATGCAATGAATTAAGAAAGTGTGTTTTAGTGGTGTATAAACATCTGTATGATTTAAAGCCATCATTGCTGTTTTTGGATATGGCAGAATTTCAGTTTGCAGTTTTGATAATGTTGATGAAATAGTCTTTTTATTTCATGTATCACTTAAATGTTCTTAAGAACAGTTTGATGATGGGGTATTTCTGTAGATTGGTAAGAGTCTAAGATGAACTGAATTTGGAGATCTGCGGATTTTTTTTTTTTTGGCTGGGTGAAGATCTTTGTTTATACTGATTACATCAGATTCGAGTTTCCATTTCATCTTCATGGTGATAAATGCAAAATCTTTAATACTTTCAAAAATGATAAAATTGAAATCTTTATTTTCATTAAGCCATCAATATTATTAAAAGAAAAAAAACTCTGAGATCAAAACCAGCCTAAAGAGTGATGGGTTTCATCAGGTTATATTTTGCGAGAGACTATTGCATGTGGTTCACTGATGATCTTAATGGGTTATGGGATTTTTGATATGATTATTAAAAGGTTTTCACAAGTGAGTCTTTAAATATATTTTTCTATTTGTTGTCGTTGTACTCTGCTCTCTTATATAATTGGTCTTTTCACCTCCCAGCTTTGTAAACATGGTTGAACAGTCTCCTATTGTCATAGCAAAGATACTGCCACCTGGTGTCACAGGGCAATAATTCTTGTGCAGTAAACAGTTACAGACATTACAGAAAAAAAATTAACAAATACACATGATGTATTATATAGATTAAACAAGTGTTGATTTTCATGAACAAGACAAATTGCCCAAACCATTGTTTTTGCTTAAAACATCCAACAGGATGAAACGGGTCAGCTGAAGATCAATGACATCAAGATTTAGGATTGAAAATGTAGCAAACTTGGACCTTTGTGCCTGCAAAAAAACAGTATGTGATAAAGACAGTTTTCCCCTTAGCATGCTGTTATTGTAACTGCCTTCATTCCTTGACAATGTTTATTGTTTTAAAAAGTGGTGATTAGAATTGTAATAAAACCTAAACATATGATGAAAGTAAATTTATATATTTTTTGTTCTTGAGACTTAACAAAAATATTAAATACTATTTATTTCTTATTAGATTGTAAATATGAAATTATTCTTGCAAATAAACAATGTTATAAAAACTAATGCAATGCAATATTTACCATTTATCAATATGTATAAAGAAATAAATATGAAAACCATTTTTTATTTATAAGTTTACAAAAATTTACTAAATTATTAAAATTATTAAATCAGAATGTGTTTTTCGAAATAAACTCAAGATAAAATTATCCTTATTTACCATTTTATAAAGTTCAAATCAACTGGGAATTAGCTGATGTCTTTTTTGCCAACCATTCCAATAAACAGTATCTGTCTATATTTCTGAAAAGGGATTGTCTGCTGCTTGCAACATCAAGCAAAAGTCGTAAGTGGCAACCCAGAGACATTCGATAAAGAATTGGTCAGTAAAAGTAGTACCCTACAACATAACAACTACCCTGGGTACATGGCAGCAGCCCCAAAAAACTAGGATAGGCGAGTACAAGAGGAGGACAACAACACTCAGAAAACTGTCTGCCTTATGTGAAGGGATTAGAGAAAATACAAAGGATCTGCGGTCAATATAACATCAGGATAACCTTCAAAAATGGGATGACACTTTGCAGACATCTCTCTTGAGTAAGAACCCCCATAGAGGAGAACATGACTAAAGACTATGTGTACTCTATCCTGTGCAGCTGTGGAAAGAAATAGGAGACAGGCTTCCCCCTTAAGGTAAGGCTTCAAGAACACCAGGAAGTTGTAACACAAGGGGAAGTGGAAAAATCAGGTGTGGCTGACCACATATGGAGAGAAAAGGGAGATCACCACCCTCTGTGGGATCAAGTTGAGATCATAGACAAAGAACATCATTGGAAAATTCATAGACTTAAGGAATCAGCACATATGCTAGGCCACAACAATCTCCTGAGCTGACCAAGCATAGAAATGAATACAATATGGGAACCAGTAGTAAGGAGTGCCAGAAAAAAGCGATAATAACAACAAAAATTGCAATATGAGCTCTGGTAAAAAAAATAGTTGCTGAAGACATTAGGTTTCTAATACCCAGAAATTCATACACAGATGTCCCCAAGGATATATGGCACAGTGGATAAAGGTGTTATTTAGATTCAGTGCCAGGACTCAAAGAGTGTGAGTTTAATACCTGGTTAAGACAGTGGAGAACTTTCAGAGGGGAATTAACAGGAGATAACTGACATCCATTAGACATGGCACATGGAACTAGAACAGTCTACCATAGTGAGCAAAATAAAGGGTTCAGTTCGACATTCCAACCACCTGAAGAAGTGTACAACGGCCGAAATGTTGTGATAAACATGGCGACAAAGATGAGGACAATAGTCTGAATAATGCAAATAGTGTACATTCCAATGAACAATTTAATAAATAGTGTTTATTTTTGTTGTCAATTCTCAAGAACAAAGAAAATGTATAAATTATCACATTCATCAGATATTTAGGCTTTATTACAATTCTAGTCATTGCTTTTTAAAACAAAGATAGTAAAAATAATAGCGGTATCAAAGGGAAAACTGTCCTTTTTGACACACCATTATTTTTGCAGGTATGAAGATCCAAGCTTGCTGAAAATGTTTATTCAAAATATACTGTCATTATTAAATATAATTTTCAGGATATTATGTAATATTCAGTGAAGGAGAGTAGAATTGCAATTTACAGTGCTACAATTTTTTTAGCAATACAAAAAGTGGTATGAAGACAATCTATTTACATATCATTAGTCCTAAAGGTTTATTATATTGAAGAATACATTAGAAAGCACAACTGGTATCTAAGGAAACTATAGGTAAGGAACAATGAGTATTCTTGGCAGCAGGGCTTTACAGCTGCTTGTAGAGTGAGAAGAAAAAACAGAAATGAAGAAGGGAAAAAGACAAAAAAGAGAGAGAAAGAGAGAGAGAGAGAGAGAGAGGAATAGGCAAATCAGGAAAAGAGAGAAATAACTGTTTAGGAAGAAGAAACTATGAAGTATATATTTATTTTAGTAAGCTTGTGAAAAGTAAAAAAAAAAGAAAAGAAAAAAGCAGCATGTATAATATTTGAGGAAGTAGTTTATCTTTTAGCAATGTTATAATCATCTGGAGATATATATATATATATATATATATATATATATATATATATATATATCACTCTCAAAAGTACTATCCATATAATTGAAGTTACATCTTAAAAATACAGTTAACAAGACAAAAACAAAGATATACACTCATGTAACAGGTTATTTTCAAAAATAAAATTCCTCTCCCCTTGCATATTCAAGAGGTTAAAATATTCAAGTATGCTGGGTAGGAAAGATTGGCTGATGACCTAGAATGATCCAAGACTAAACAATTAACTGAAACACAGAAAGCAATATAACATGATATAATACACTAACTATATTTTTGTAATGTCTAACTTTTAATGTCTTCAGTGCAAGAGAGATAAATGGAATTATCTCCCTTGAAATGGTGGAGTCAGGTGGCAGAATGTTTGCATGAATAATTTCAATGAAAAAGATAATCAGTGAACTCTAGAAAGGACAAAAAACAAAAAGTGATCAGAAATGTCACTGTATGGATGTGCAAATTATAATAATATATATGCATATGCATATGTAAAAACCTAATAAAGGCAATGACTTGACAAACAAAAGTCACTCTCATTTTGAATGGTATGTTAAACTTGTGACAATCATGACTCATTGGAGAGATTGTGAGTTTTCTGAGAAGTGCATTCTTTCTATTTTCTATTGTTTTATTCAGAGTGATTTGCTGTAGGCAATGTGTAAATAGAGATGATGCATGTTTAGTTGTAAGATGAAAAGAAAATGCACACAGCAAAAACCAAATAACTTTTAAGGCTTATTTTGTTAAAGTTACTTGTTTTCATATTTTATACAACTGTTCTCAAGCCATGATTGAGAAAAGGAAAGCTGGAAACACAAGATAATTATTTAAATCGCACAAAAGAAAGACTGGACAAGATGGAGGGGATATTCATTTTTTGAGGAAAGAAAAGTTAAAACACCAATGTCGAAAGAGAGAAATAGACATGCTCGGGAATATGAACATATTTAATCTTCAAACATCATCCTTTGTTGAGAAACGTAGAAAAAGAAAATATTTATAATTTAACTTCATGTCGAAACTATACCCATATCTATTCTAATATCAAACAGCAGTTCAGTTTCAATGCAGGCAGATGAATGTAAAGATACGGCAAAAAATTTGGTTTAAAATTGCTTTGGGCATCTTTAAGAAAGAAATCATGTACACACACAAAATCTTACATTTCAGAAATTATCTTATTAGCATTATCTTAATGCCAAGTTCAGAATGGCATTTTTGCCAGTGCTTTTACAGAAGACAATCAGTGAGACAAAGGAAACTGCCAATTAGTGCAAGGAAGCCTAAATCAGAATGTGTTTTTCGAAATAAACTCAAGATAAACGAAATTCTTGTCTACTGTGACATAACTATTTGTAAAGTTGATTCTTCTGTAATCCTCATCAACCACTTCCTCACAGATGCACCCCACCCCTGCACCTCTTGGAAGCAGACAGTGAAGCATTACAAAAATGAGGTGTGATAATTAATAGCCACAACTCATACAGGAAAGTGCTGCAAATTATTTATATGTAGCTTCTGTTGTTATCTTGTTTGCCATATCGTCTTGTAAGGAGATTCTCTTCCCGAATAGACAAAATCTGTAAATAGGCTATTGAAAGTGATAAGTTCAATGGAAGCATTAACACATTATCAGCCTTCATATACAGAAAACAACTTTGGCAGCACTTGGAAGCGATCATTTTTTTTTTTTTTACTTCTTTTGATATGAATATTAAGCAAACTGAGCACTGTAAGGTTGAAATGAATGGAGGAATAGAAAGAAGATTGTAACGTGTCAATTTTTGAAGTGAGGAAGGTCTGAAAAATCATCAGTTGAAATCCAGGCTTTTTACCACATAAATCACAAATACAACTATCTGAGCGACCGTGAAAGTCAATTGTTATTTACTGGTTAGAGACCAGAGCAATGGTGCAAATTGTGTCTTCACTGTTTACAGCAAAATTCAATTGATTTTTTAGATCTGAAACAGGTTTGTGGTCAGCCACATTATTTTATACTAAAAATGCCCATGAAAATTTCACAGTTTTCCTATTTGAATTTTCTGATGAATCTTAATTCTTAATTTAACAGGCTCATGGAAAGTTCCATAACAATGAAATATCCACAGAAATTCCCCTATTACATTGTTAGATATTTGAGATTAACAACTTTAACAAAATATTACAATAACAATCATAAATATGAATGCTGGGGGTACCTTGATGTCATGTAATAGTTAGCAAGCTTGTCTCTAGACCAATCATGACTGAGTAGTGAGTTCAATCCTCACTGGGTGCCCCATATTTCTGGCCTAGTGCCATATCTAAGCTACACTTAGAAAATCACCATAAATATGAATGCTGGAAATTATTTTAAGAAGTAAAGGGGTACAAATGAAAAAATTTTAAATTGACAACTTTTTTCATTTCACTGAAACAGAGATAAAACACTTCTATCTTTCATTTTCTTACTGAAACCAACTAGCATCCTTGATATGTCTTTTTCCATATTTCCACACATTCAAAACATAATAGTCCATTATTTATGCGGTAATGTGCTAGGAGAGGGGCAAACAGAATTTTATATATATATATATATATATATATATATATATATATATATATATATATATATATACTCAGCCCTATCAGGTGAAAGACTTTAAATAAAAGTAAAGACTGAACTTACACTCACTCCAATGGTCAGAAAAACCAAGCTTGCTGAACATTTTTTTTTACCACATCCCAGATCTAGAACTGTTATTGGCATATCCTGTCATGAGATTTTGAAGTCAATTTTCCTGGATTCTCTTTGTGGTATATAGCTTTAACAATTTATAAAGTGTGTGTATATATATATATATATATATATATATATATATATATATATATATATGTGTGTATGTGTGTGTGTGTATCAGTGAATATACATAATATCCAATGTCAATAGCACAACTTGGAGTTTCATGCAATTTTGCAATCTTCAGGTGTGGATCATATTCTGATCGTTATAGAGTTTGTGTTCTCGTGGTGATATACTTATAGCTCTGTCACATAATATTGAGCACTGTGTTTATAACACCTGAGGAAGGAATATATTTATACGTACATGCAAGTATATGTGTGTGTGTATGTATATTTTTTATCATACCCCATACCCATATATATATATATATATATATATATATATATATATATATATATATATATATATATATACACACAGTTTCTCTGACAAGAATCTCCTCCGACCACCTTACTTTTGTAACTCAAGGGTATTTTAATTTTTTTGTTTATCATTCATGTATAAAGCATTTTAGTTTTTTCAATGATACTTTGTACCCTCTGACATTAAAAAACATATATAGTGTTCATTGCATTTTTAATAAAAGTCGAAATTTTTTTAAAAATTGCAAAAAGATTTTATTTAAATTTGATCTCAAAGGAGAAAGATAAAGAATAAAAAATTGATATAAATAAAAAAAAATGTCTTTCAAATCTGTTGATGTCAAAATATGTAGAGACTTACACTTAAGCACTTACTATAGATTTTACATGACTAAGGAATACAGTGCAAGATCTTTGGCCAAGACACTTGTTTATAGGCTTAATGAGATCATGAGTTATTTTGAAATTAATAACTAGAAATTGTGATGATAAGATTGTGAATTTGTTTCTTTTCTTAAATTTTGTCTGTAAGTAGAAAAGATTAAAAAAAAAAAAACAAATCAAAGTGTTTATCTAAGATGAGTGATATTTGTTTTTCAAATATTTATTTGGTTGAAAACATCTTTCAGCAGAAAAAGTATAGTTAAGATTATGTTTTAAAAAAAAATCTTTTTCATATGGAAAAAGCAGAGTTTAATCAGATCAGTTGAAATTGTAACTGTTTTATCAGATTTTCTTTTCAAGTCTTCATTAGAATATGCAGAAAATTTATTTTCTCTACAGATGATTCCACGTTGCATTCTTTCTCTCCTTCACCCATTACTTGTCGCTGCTTGCAGACTCTCTCAGCTCTGTCTGCATTTTCGGAATGAAGAGCTATCATTATTTACATGCAAACTATATCCTCATGTTGCCGTCATCAGGTGTTTGTTGATTTGGGTAACCTTCAGGGATTTTCAAATTAAACCCTTTATTTAAATCTTTATATTTGTTCTTGTCCTGCTGACTATATCTAGTTTTTATTTAGAAACAGCTTAGTTATTATTTGGCCTGTTTCACTGAGTCTGTTTCCACTGGGATTGAACTCACAATTACTATATTACCAAATTCATGAACCACTGCTTTGGCCTATTGTCTCAGCTTATATATATATCTCCAAATGTAAAAGAACGAAGAGTAAAATTTTCGCGTTCAAAACATTAATTTGAAACAGGGCTCAATACAAAAGTAGAGCAATAAAGATTTATTTATTATACACTGTTACATCAGAACATGTACATACCCAATACAAAACTGTACATCTTGTTTCAACATTAAAAAGTAACATTTCTTTAGGTGGGAAATCACAATGCTAATCTATGAAGAAACGTTACTTTTTAACATTGAAAAAAGATGTACAGTTTTGTAGTGGATATGTACATGTTCTAATGTAACAGTGCATATATATATATATATATATATATATATATATATATATTGATGTGTATTTTGGCAGAAACCTTTCTTTCATTGAAAATGACTGGCAAGGAAGATTTAATTTATCTTTTATTGAGTTTTTACAGCAATCTAATATTTTTCTGTTTTTTCAGGAGTTAAAGAATATAGGACTTGTCCATAGATATAATTGTTTTAAGTGCTTTCAGCTACTTCTCTAGCTATTATTAAGGATGTGTTTTGGATGGTGAAATTCTGTGTATGGTTGTTACATAGTAGATTTACAGTGTGGAGTTCAAGCAGTCAATCTTACACTATTTCGTACAATAGATGGCATATTAAAAGTATTCTAAAAATAGAAGCATTGTCGCGGTCAACTGGCCGCTCAGGGCATGTAACCATCATGGAGCACACAAACTGCTTCAACTCCACACTGTAAAACTGCTATTTAGCAGCCACACACAGAATTTCACCATCCAAAACACACCCTTGTTAATGGCTAGTCAAAAGTGCTTGGAACAATTATAAGCATGGACAATTCCTATTCATTAACCTTCAAAATATTAGATTACTGGAAAAACTCAATAAAGATTAATTAAATTTTCCTTGTTGGCCATTTTCAATGAAGGATTATATATATATATATATCTCCGATGCGATGAGAACGAAAGTAATATATAAATTCCAACATTCACAGAATTAATCCAAAAGAGGACTTGATACCGATAGTAGAGTGATAATTATTTATTTATGATTGTCTATGACCATTTTTGACCTCACCAGTCGAAGTGCAGTTGAAATGCACTGAAACCAAGTTACATCTTTATAGTGAGTAAAATGGTTTTGTCTATATGATAAAATTATAATAAATAATAATTATATATATATATATATATATATATATATATATATATATATATATATATATATATATATATATATATATATATACATACATACATACATATACACACACACACACACACACACACACACAAGATACTGGATGATAAACAGGATTTATAGAGGATTTATACAAAATGCCTTGTTGGTTTAAAAAAACCAGAAAAAACAGTAGGTGGAAGCTCTCAGACAAATTGGATTAGAGACTTGTGATATAGCCAACAGTCTTGGGTCTCAAGTGTGAGAAGATACCTTTCTTTTCACCTGAGGCAAATAAACAAAGTTATTAATAATACATCCTGGTAGAATATAAGCAGTAGCCTCAATTAGCAAACATCAAATTATGATGGCAAAAAATATAACCAACCAAACATTTTCTGTTAACAGTTTAAAATGTGTCATGAGGAAATATTTTTTGAGCAACTGTATTGAAATGGTATCTTTTCCTGGGGCTTTACAGGAGCTGTTCAAGACAGTCTGGTTTTTCCTCCTCCAAAGGATATCAACAATTGCTTGAGCCAAAATAGTAGTTCTCTAAGTAAGAGAAAACAAGGAATCCTTAGAATATTGTGTTGGTTAGGCTGGCCATTTTCATAATGTAGATATAAATAAATCCTCGGTATCATTATCTATCAAGATTGAATCTTATATGATAAAAAAGGTTACAATGTATGCTCAAAAAGAAAAGTGTAGCAGATGGTTTTAGCATTGTAAGAACGGACATGGACCTACCTCTTCATTCAGTGCAGCAGGGTTGGATATAGTTTGGCCATAGAGATTTTCTCTTTGCTTAAGCAGACAATTACACATTCCTTGATGGAGATTAAATGTTTGCTTAACAGTTAGACAGCTGAATATTTTGTAAGATAAAATAAATTTGCCTGAACTAAAAGAGTGAACTTGTCAGTTTACAAGTAATTTAGAGTTAAGAAAATATATTTCTGTTGGTATCATAATGAACATAAACCCAATGAAAATCAAGTTTGCTGTTAGAATATTCTCAGCAGTTATAGGAAGCACCAGAGCTAAGCTATAAAGCAATGAATAAAAAAAGAATTCAGAAAGAGTGTCTGGAAACAGGATTGAGTTGATATATATATATATATATATATATATATATATTACTAATGTTTACCCAATACAAGTCCCAAGGCTCAAGGTAGAAGGTTACTGTGTGGATTATATTAGCGTAGGAAAGGACAAGCAATGAAATACAATTGTATTTGGTAAATTCCAACTATGATAAAGTTGGTATTTAAAAGTGCTCAATGCAACATTGAGCCTAGAAATATAAAATAAATGATAAAACTGAGGCAATTCAAGTTTCACCCTCAAAAACAAAGGATTGTCAGGTCAGATTCAGTCTTTATCTTGTGTCGCTTGTGGTTTAAGCTTTAAATATGAAGAACTTGCAGTGTTTTGTTTTGTTTTTATTTTGTTGGCCCATATGTAGGTTCCATATTAGTTATTAAATATTTTTGGCATGCAAACACCCCATAAACCATGAGTGACACAAGAAAGATTTAACCTGGCCTAATGATCCTTCATTTTTGAGGATGAAACTTAAGCTGCCTCAGTTTTATTTTTTTTATTCTTCATTTATCTTACATGTTATCTAGCTATCTGTGTGTGTGTGTGCTTATATGTATGAGAGAGAGAGTTCACAAGGTGGCAAGAATTTAATTTTATCAGTGTAAAGCAACTGCTTAAGATAGAATCAACTAGCGTCATCAGACTTGCAAAGCCAATACCAAAGGGGAAGAGTTACTTTTCATACTTTTTACTGTTGCCCAAGAAATAGAATGACTATTACTATTGGCCAAGAACTTGAATCTTTGGGCTTTTAAAACATCATGTGATTTTACATATAAATGACCATTGATCCTAAAAGTAAAAAGCTGAATTATTTATAGTCAATGATTTTGAAGATATTTTTGTTGTTGTCACTGCTATTGTGCTTTATGCAAATTTTCTATTGCTTGTTGAAAACAGAATTCTGACCTTTTTGAGTTGGGTCAGTTTATTATTCTTTATGATGATAAAACTATGTGGAGAGATTTATGCTCTGTTCAAATATTTTCTATAGTTGTTCCATGCTTCAAGTACTTTAGATTACATTTTGACCAAATGACTACATCCATAAATAGTATTTCATTTCACATAGGATGACTGAAATTTTAATCTCATCAATCCATGCTACACAGCTGAACTGTTCTAGCTATTGATCAGCAATAAAGAGTGAGATTGGACCAGCTTTTCATTATCTGAAGACATTTCTGAGACAATGATTGAATTTTCTTTACAAAATCTTTGAAATGCACCCTGAAATAGAACTTGCTAGAATTGGAATCTATATCTATAATTCTCAAAATGTGTGTGTGTATGTGTGTGATCAGATGTTGTTTATGCATTTTCAGTTTTCATCCGATTTTGATGAATTTTTTTTTGTTTGATAGATAATTCTTCAGTGCTGGTTTTGAGTCCAAATTGTTGGCGACAATGGCTCTCCACCACTTCCTGTCCATTATAACTCTCAGCAACGTTTTACTATTTACTATCTGTTCTTGGATATATATCTTTCATAAAAACTTTAATAAAATAGTTTAAATTATTACAATAATATTATTATTATACAGTTCTCTTTTCAGGGCCACCCCCATTCAAATTGTTAACCCCCCCATTTGGGGATGTGCCTCAGTTGCACCCAAATGTTGTTACTAATATTGATTTTCAGGTGGGCTGACTTTAAACTTAAACTGCTCCTAGTGAACGGCAAAAATTCCCAGTAATGAAAGACCCAGTCAAAGATGGTTTATACTGCTAGTTATTAATAATTCCGATTCCAGCAAGTTCTATTTCTTTGTTTCTTTTGCATGAAATATTTATTTTTGTTTGCTGTTTTTATAGCAATGCTGACTGTTAAGGTTTAGAGACTTTTTATTAGTTTTCTATAAATTTAAAAAAAAATCATATCCCAAAAGCAGATCATCTTCGTCTTTTCTTTCCCCAAAGCCTTAGATAAGTGTCCCTACCATTTATGAACGCCAAACAATACTGGTCAATCCAGTGTGCAAGTCCTTACCTCAAAGTCATCCATTATCCAGCTGACCTGTAAAATACACATTGCAAAATTTAAAAATAAGGATTTTGCATAACCTAATTCTAAGAAAAAATACAGAAAAGTAGAATATTTCTATGAAACATTTTGCAAGCTGAAAAGGCATAAAGTGAAGAAGCAATTACCATTAATTGACACAAGAAAAATATTTGAGCGTTCTTAGACTCCAAACCTAGCATGAGATTTTTCACTATGACTGACAGTGTTGCTATGACTTAATATAATTTTAATTTTGAAAATGTATATAAGTTTAAAGCAGGTTTTGCAGGAACTTTTGAGTGTCAACAAAGAAGTGTATAAGAGCGTAAGGCTAAGGAGTCAACCATATGTTATATTTTAAGCCTTACACATCAACCACAGCAGAAAACAAAATTTGACTTTTGACATCAAAGCAGGCAGACAGTTTATTATTTATGTTGAATAATGCTGAAACATCCCTCTCTCCACGTAAATTAATGGTAATTACTCCTTTGTTTTATTTCAGATAGCGGAGGAAACCTGTACTAATGTAAGTCTTTTATAAATGCAAAGTGATGTGACATGAACTTTTGTCAAACAGGGGGTTATCTGTAAATAAATAAATAAAAGGCTGAATTCAAAATTAAATCATGACATTTGCAACAATTTGATATTCAGACAAATAGCCTCATGGGTAAAGTTTTAGTTACATGATATACTCTCCAATCATCTCCAATATAAGTGTAGTATAAATGGAACGTATCAGATAACAGTCTCTTTTTGAGCTTAATATTCTAGTTAGTAATCAGGATAAAAGAGTGGTTTCTCTTTCATAATTCATTTACATTAAAGTGAAATTTAGAAAACAAATAAGGTTATAAATGTACAGGCTGATTGCATTAAGCTTAAAGACAGAATCACAACTGCTTAATGAATCCTTGGTCTAATTACAAGCAGTCAATTTTTTTCATCTTTTGTTTTCACAAAAGTTGAACATAGAACAAAAGAATTAGCTGAACAGGCTTATCTTGGTGTTTGTAAGATGATAAATTCCCAAAAGATATTGCTGGTGGTTGTTCTCAGATTTATTTGAAACTTGGGAAATTAAACATTTGGCAACTGGCTAAGAAGAAAAAAGACAAATTGATTTTTAGACCCATGGTCAAAAATCACTGTCTACTGATTTGCTGTCAACCATTTTGATATACTTTTGGGTTCCGAGTTTAGTTTTGAATGATAGGGAATGACCAAAAGTCCAGCTTCCAAACAGTAACTGTAAAAGACATTAGTTCAAAAGAGAAATACAGTTTGAAGAACTTTACACCAGCTCTGCTTAAGGAAACACAAATTGGTATAGTTTTTATCAGTTTGGTCCAATGGCTTTTTTGCCACTGAAGTCATTTCAATGCTAAAATTTTAAGGAAGGCATGAATTCAACATTCCCTGTACATTTTATAATAGCTTTGTCACATGGTTTGCAGACAGAAAAGATAATGTAACTAAACAGAAGTGATAGAATCTGTTTATAATTATGTGCCTTGGAAAAGTAACAAACTATGACAAGCCAACTTAATAATCTCCTAAAGAAGTGATGACCTTTATTACCAATTAACTAACCAAGCACTTTTTAAAGAAACAAAATGTAATTGAATGAAAAAGAAAAGCTAATTAATGATAACTTAATTACAACTTATAACAATATGATTTCCTATAAAGAATCAATATAACTGTTATATACACAGATAAATGAAAAAAACCATAATGATTTTTAATTTTTATCAAATTTAAGCCATTTTTTTATATCAAAAATAGTTTTAATTGCTAAAAGATAAGGTGGAGTCAATAAAATCTGTAAGGGAGTTGACTGGCAAATAGAAACAATAGAGATGGCAAAATATTAGCCTGAATGGACCAGTAATTACATTTATATTTAACTGCACAGAAAATCCTATTTTATAAAGCTCTTAAATGTCCAATCAATATCTTAAAAAGCAGTAGCTAAACAAATAAATATTTTACCAGGCAGTTGTAAGTAGGTAATTATGAGTTTACCCAAGCTGTCAAAAATGACAGTATATTTTTGTAAATCCTTAATGTTAAATGAAGGTTTTCATATTTGAATCTTTACATATATTTTTCCAATTATTATTGTTGCTCTTCAGGGAGTCAGTCTTTTCACTTCCTGGCTTTGAACCACTATTGTCATAAGACATCACTAGTGCTAGGGTGGTAATTACAATACAGCAAAAAAAAAAAAAAAAAAAAAAAACAAAACAAAAAACATTCCATATTATAAGCAGTTAATGGATTTTATTTATAATCTGATATAATTTTTTATTACTTTAAACGTTATATTTAGTGGATACACATGTTTGAGTGGATGTTCTGTTTTTTTTTTAAGCAGTGTAAATTTTTTTTATTACCAGACTGTGGATTTGAGAGTCTTAATCGGATATGAAAATAAAATTAGCAGATGTGGGATTTGCAGGATCTGAACAAGAGATGTTCATTTCTTAAATAGGGTAACTGAGCTTTGCAAGTTCATACCCTGTCAAAAGCACATTTTTTTATTAAGACTCTTGAATGCACATGCTGGTAGACAAATTTAAATTGTTTAAAGAACAGGGATGTCTACTCAGTTATATGTAACCATTAATATATCACATTTAAAGCTATAAGAAATAACATTCTGTACCTGATTTTGTCTTATTGTTCAGTTTTGAATATGTATATTAGGACTGAACAGTGAATTATTTGTACATATATTTTCCCAAATATCTTGTACATTTTTTCACAAAAAAGTGTTAAGTATGGCAGTTAATTTTCTGTTAAATGTTACCTTTATAGGAAATATCACAACTTCTAAGTTAAAAACTTAATAGAATATAATCTACTGGCTGTCCCCCTATTGCACCCCTGCCAAAATATATGCACTCGAGTCAATCTTACATATAGAAAGCCATTGCTTCCCTTCTGATTTTATTTACCTTAAATTTTACTAGTATATGATGAAGAATTGGGGTTAGGTGAAGAGAGGAAAAGTGAAAAGAGAAAAAAAAGTAAATTAAAAGAGGAAAAATTGTCATTTTAAGCATGAAGGCAGGCTTGAATTCCCATTGTAGTAGAATTACCTGATTCACACTCCACCCCAGTCTTTTAAACAGGTGTAGAGGTTTATCCCTTGTTTAGGGTTAGATTCCCTGTTCCTTCTAAATTCTACCTCAACTCGATACTTCTAACATCCACACCAAAACTCTGAAATTTTATTTATTAGCAGATAGGGTAACCTATTGTTCAGTTCACACACCTCCCTGGTATTTTGAACAGGAGTGGAAGTTTATCTCTTGCTTCCTAATTAGGATCGAGTTTCCGGTTCCTTTTAAAGTATTTTTCATTCTCCTTTACTTCAAGTAGCTCCTTGTATCTTAGTGGCACTATCATTTTCAATTAATTTAGACAAATTTTGTCTACTTATTTTTTAATAGGATCCTCTCGTAATTACAGATAAGTTTCTTAGTATCCTTATTAAAGGAAGAAAGAAAATTACCATGTTGGTGCATATTCATTTTATTCCGAGTACTTTTGACATTAGCACAAAAGTCATCATCAGGGTCTTATTCTTTTCTATGACAAAAAATGTTCATTTTTGTAAGACAAGATTGTTGTGTTCATCTGAAAATTAAATTTTTTATGAGTGAAGTGAAAAAAACTAGGGTTATGTACTGTACAATTTTAAATTTTATCATGTAAGCTCACCTGCAAGTGTCAAGGGAGAAAACTAAGTATCTAAATATTTTTTATTTAAAACTATTAGTTAAAACCTAGATATTTAAACTACCTACTGTAAACATTTTAAAACATTTATGCAGTATTCATAATTTTATTAAAGGTTGGTTTCAATTTTTCAATTGTAGAGTACATAACCCTAGTGTTTTTCACTTCACATGTAAAAAATTACATTTATTGTAAGCAAAAGTCACAATCAAAGCATAAACTTTTTCAAACAATTATCAACCTGAATAACTAAATCTAGAATGTTTGTACATATACAAATTAAGTTTTATGGAAATATTGTAGCTATTTACACCATTTACATTGTTCCTCTCATCTTTATTGTCATGTTCACAATATTTTGGCCATTGTACGCTCCAGCCTTCTTCAGGTGACATACATTGGAAGTTCAAACTTAACCCATTATTTTGTCCAACATATATAACCTGAAGAAGGCTGGAGTGTACAATGACCGAAACATTGTGAATATGGCAATAAAGATGAGGACAATAGTCTGAACAAGGTAAATAGTGTAAATAGTTACAATATCTTATCTCAGAAATATAGTCAAATATTTTAGATTGCCCTTTGTGCAGGGACTACCAAAATAAACACTGTATTTGAATAGGCAATTTTATGGCAACACTGTATATAGGAAGTAAGTAAAATTCAGGTAATCACATGAACTGAAAGTAATATAGGTTATACAGTTGCTTACTTGGCACATACACACAGAACATTTCAGAGAACCAATACACAAATTCAGTTAAATTTTAAGCACTTGTACAACTTTATAGATTATATTGTTTTCTCTTCAGTTGTTATATACTCTTACTAATTTTATCTCAAGAGTATCTTTGGCAAGTATCAACTTTCCTAACAGACATAATTTCACTTCAGAAGCAAACATTAGCCTATTCCATTTCTCATCATGCATTTCCCATCCATCAAACCATTTCTTCCCACACAGCTCTCATTATCTGCCAATAACCATTTCTCTAGAATCTCAAACCAACACTAAATACTTAAGGGTTCTTCATTGCCAAAAGAATGATTACATGACACTCAGCAATATAAGATTAAGGAAGATGCTGTTTAAAATATATCTTACTATTGCAGTGCCTGGTTTAATATTTGGTATTTGGGAAACACAGTATCATTGGCATCTGTTCATATATTAGGGATATTATTACCTTTAGATGTAGTCAACATGCATGCATAGATGAGTGGGTACAATATAAGCATGAAATCTGAGAGGGTTGATGATAAAAGCATAAAAGAAAAATAGTAATAATTACTGCAACAATAATAGTAGATTTGGTACTATGAGAATGATGTGTGTAATAGTATTTATAATAATATTATTGACAATAATAACAATGAAAATTATAATACACAGATCATAATGAAAACATTAATATACTTATATATATATAAAAATATTGCATATCGAATACTGGTGCTCATAAAATAGTATATATATAATAATAGAGTTATAATTTATATTAATAATAAATATAGATTTTTTTTCCTCACTTGTAGCATAACTGAGTTTCATGCACAAATTTCAATCAGCACCTGATGATTGCATTGTGTATAAAACTCAGTGTTGGGCTATCAGTATGGAAAAATTATTATATATATATATATATATATATATATATATATATATATAAAACCAAGAGAGAGATAGACAGAAAGATGTGTGTGTGTATATATATATATATATATATATACACACGCGCGCGCACACACACACACACACAGGTAAAGATGTGTTTGGTAATCCGTATGGATAATTCCAGGGGGATGGAATCCAGAGAGCTCGATGTAAAAACAGAGTGAATATTAATTATATTAAGAAGAGACAATTTTAAGGGTTCATGGTGATTATAATTTATTTCCTTAGAATCAAAATTCAATTCTAATTCCTCAGATCAACATTTTCACATATTTGTATTCATGTATTTGTACATGTGTATATACAGGTTACAATGGGTAAATTACTGCCATTTCATATAATTAATTTTGCACTTGTGCATTGTTTATTTTAGACTTATCGACTGCACAGTATAGTAGGGTCCGCTGGGCACTGTCTGTGAGAAAAAGAGCATCATGACAATTCCTTCCACCAGAAATTTGGTACTGGCATGCTGTATTACTTGGCATTCACACCAGAAGCTCCAATATGAACATTTTAGAGTGTTTGGTTGTCAATTTGAGGACAGTGCAGAGGATTTGGAAAGAGTTGGAGGAGTCTAATGGTAATTACGAAGATGCTTGGCGTGATCATGAGTGATGGTGACATTATGCCTCCATTCAACTTCTCACAGGGCTGAACACAGAAGCCTACATCAAGTGATTTGAGGAGGTAGTGCTGCCCTGCCTCAAGAGTGTGGCTGCTGAAAGACCCTATGTCTGGCAGCAGTTCTCTGCACCATATCACCTCTTATATCTGACCACCTAAGTCCCCAGACTGCACCCCCCCCCTGATTATTACGTGTGAAGTACAGTTGAGCAAGAGACCAACAAAACCCTTTAAAGTCAATGGTGATTTTATTGAATAAATTTAATCTTTAGTATTTTAAGATACTTTTGTATAATTTTGGTAAATATATTTGTTAAAATGATATGTCAGTGTTATTTTCATTTTTGTCTAATTTAGATGACAATTTATCTATCGCACCCTGTATAGATATAAATTGTAATATCATATTTGTATATACTTATGTATATCTATGTAGGTGTGAATATATATTCTTATATATTTTGAACTCGGATTTGTAGATGTATATTTGCCTACATTTGTTGTGTGGTAATATATGTTTATACTTATATGGTGATTTTCTAAGCATAGTTTTAGATGTGGCACAAGGCTGAAGGTATGGGGCACTACTCAGTGGCAATTGTTCTAGTGACACAAGCTTGCTAACCATTACCCCATGGTGAGGTGTCCATGTATATATTTATGTTTGTAATTGAATATATGTAAATATTTTTTTTTTTTTTTACTAAACCATTTTTTTTTTATTGATCGATTTATTTTCTACAGCTTACCAACTTTTTGCAGGGTATTTAAAATGAGGAAATATTTATATTGTAAAAAGTTTTTCTTTCTTTTTGAGATATTA
The DNA here is from genome assembly GCA_903632075.3 of Acanthosepion pharaonis. Taxonomy (NCBI): domain Eukaryota; kingdom Metazoa; phylum Mollusca; class Cephalopoda; order Sepiida; family Sepiidae; genus Acanthosepion; species Acanthosepion pharaonis. Next base: position 527,105 of record CAHIKZ030000520.1, on the reverse strand, counting down.
ATGGTTTGGTTTAGTGATACAAGTCTTACTAATTAATCCATAGCTGGTGTAGGGGGAAGAGATGTATATTTATTTATTTATTTTTTGTTTTTAGAAATATAATATATATATATATATATATATATATATATATATATATTTTTTTTTCTCTGTAAGTAAATGGACTGTTCAACTATCTTAACAGTAGGTTATAAATATTAATATTTAAATTTTACAATGGTGAATCTTCAATCTGTGCCTGATGATTGCCATGTGCATGAAACTAAAAACTAAAGTTATCCTATATATATATATATATATATATATATATGATTTATATTCTTCTTGGAATAATCCTTACTAATTTTAAAAGTGATATTATATATATATAATTACATGAATCATTCATACAAAAAATAAATATAGAGGTTTTGGTATGAATGATTCATGTAATTATAAACTAAACTGCACCTATAATCAAAATATATATTATATATATATATATATATATATATATATATATATATATATTATATATATATATATTTGATAAATCATGTTCAAGTGACTTATCTGGTGAGTTGATGAGAGTTTCATGTTGAAACACTATGTAGGTCTGAATATATATTGAAAGATGTTTTAACTTTTGATTTATTGAATATAACAGCTCTAGTTATCTATTGAATGGTTTTTGTCAGAATTTCTGATAGCCTGAAAAAGAAAAACATCTTAAATTCTTGTCATTTTCACATTTTTTCTGTTGTATCATCATTATATATATATATATATATATATATATATATATACGTGTGTGTGTGTATTTAGGCAACATCTTTTCATTAAATAATATAGACATACTTCCCATACTTCATACTTCTCCAATTCACTGTCGTGTGTTCATGTGTGACGTCATGAGATGCGGTGCGATTTTTGCTTCTAGCGTCTTATATGCATGTGTTTATCGTTGCTTAGAAATCATCTATGTAAACAATGACAGACTATCATCACTGTCTTGTCCATATATTATGTTGTAATTGACATCTTTGATAATGGCTTATGTAAGCGGAAAGCTTAGATTGTATTAAATAAAAAATATGGATCAATATTGTGAATTTCTTTCTTCGTTCAACGATAATGTTATTAAACTTATCAGACGTTACGAAAAAAATTTACATAAAATAAATAGACAACACTTGTCTATATTATTTAATGAAACGTGTATATATATATATATATATATATATATATATATATATATATCACACTAAATAATTGAGAACAGATTATGCTATAAAGGAAAACAAAGGTACTCAATAGTGAAAATCAGTGTGTACACACATACACAATTATGAAATGGACAAAGTCCGACAATTATTTTAAGACATTTTTATGTTTATACATTCTTTTTATAGATACAGATATTTAACATTATTATATTATTATAAACAGAGCATTTACTTAAATATTTGTATCTATAAAAAGAATGTATAAACATAAAAATGTCTTAAAACACACAATTGTATACAATTTTCAACTTAGAAAAACAGAGAAAGGGTACACAATAAAAACACTCTTAGCCTCAAAGACAGCTTTAATATGGCCTAGGAAGTGATTACATTCATGCTTCCTATGATTCTCAATCATTTTGGCTGTCACATCCACTCTCCTTAGTATAGTGAGGCTCTATAGCTTATCTCGCTCTTGCTCTCACCCCAAATGCAGTAGGATATCACATATTAGAGGTGACATGATTATGAAAATTCTTAGCTACTCCTGGGTCATGTGGAAGGGAGCAGGGTTCAGCTAGAATATGTACAGCTATCTGTATGTCCAGTACCCTGGTATAAGTAGAGACATAGACCTTGTGGGAAGAATTGAAGCAATATAACATACCCCCCACCTCCACAAGCCAAGTGTTGTGAGCAAAGACAGCATGAACTTTGTGTATATCACTGTGGGTATCTCCTTGGGCTCTGCGCAAAGCTGTTTGTCATAACTCTATTCATCTGGCTGCTTTCAAGAATCTTGCTATCTCAGATTTGCTGTTGGTTGGCAGCTTGTGCTATGAACATGGCATGCTTTTTAAATTCCTATCAGATCGGAAGCTTCCATGTTAATTCTCTTGAGACATGTGAATGAGAAATGAGAATGTTAACATTTAACGCATACTAAGTAACATTACACCAGGTCATTTTCCCTTTGTAGCCCCCTTCCCATTAAATGCGTGTGTTGAAATACTTGGTACACCCCTGTATTACTAAGAGTTTTAGAAGTTCAATCTACACAGGATGTCCTCTTATGGCTCAACACTGGTGCTATACATATATATAATTAATACAAGTAAAAAGTTTGTCACTTAAATGATTGATGTTACCATCAGCATCTAGACTCCTGAGTTTTGTAGCTGGAACCTCCAGGAATCACTGTCCACTCGTCAGGGGCTATCAGCAATTGACTGTTTATACTTCTAGATTTTTCATTTTTTATATGCATTTTTCATTAGTGCAAGTTTCTTTTTTTTTCATAGTGTATGTGGGTTCATGCATCCCTGTGTGCGTACATGTAGAATGTTGTGGTTATTTGTCCTTTTCATTTGTTTTCTTTTACTTTACACTCACACCTCATGTCACTTTAAATGTTATTTTTAGTGGATACTTATATTTGAGTAGATGCTCTGTTTATTTATTAAACAATATATTTATTTATTTTCGATGACCTGTGTGTGTGCTTGAGAAATCTTATTATAGAAAAGTTTTTTGCTCTCTGGCGAAATTTGAACTTATATCCCTCTGGGCAGAGGGAATTATCCTTAAATCTGATATGCTCTAACCAATTGAGCTATAAAGAACCATTTAGTCAGGCAAAGGCCAAATTGTGCATTTAAATGAAACTTCTCTTGTCAAAGATCTCCCAATATCGTTCATATGTGCAGTTTCATACCCGAACATAAACAAAGAGAATTTTAGATAAAGTAGCAGATTCTTTATTAATCTCACAGATTTTTATCACTTTAAATGTTATTTTTAGTGGATACTCATATTTCAGTAGATGCTCTGTTTATTTATTAAACTGTATATTTATTCATTTTCGTCTACTGACCTGAATGTTCTAGAAATTCCATTAAAGAAGATTATAAATCCTATTCTTAAATGGTCTTATATATGATAGTAAAGAAAGATTGTCCACATATGCTTCTGTAATATGTAGATATAGTAAGCCGATGAAACTAATTTGAGAAATAAAAAAAAAAAATAATAATACTGATAGGACTAATAATATCATATATTAGTAGAGATTTTAATCAAATGGAAGCAAGATGAGAATGATATAATTTTCAACAAGAAATAAAAAATAATGTGGGTTTGGGGGCGGAGGGTATGCATTTGTTTTTTTTTTTTTTGTTTGTTTTTTTTTGCATGCTGTTCAGCAACCTTGACATATTTGGGAAAGATATTAGAATAATCAAAAATCTCTATTGGCAGCAAACTTCCTGCATAAGGATAAAAAATGAGTTCAGCAGATATACAAAAATAGAAAGGGGTGTAAGACAAGAATGTGTCTTCTTACTGGACATATTCAACCTATACAGTGAAGGAGTGAAAGTGAAAGAGAACGAGAGGGAGTGAAAGAGAACGAGAGGGAGTGAAAGAGAACGAGAGGGAGTGAAAGAGAACGAGAGGGAGTGAAAGAGAACGAGAACGAGAGGGAGTGAAAGAGAACGAGAACGAGGGGGAAAGAGAACGAGAACGAGAGGGGAGGAAAGAGAAAGAGAACGAGGGGGAGGAAAGAGAAAGAGAACGAGAGGGGGAAAGTGAAAGAGAACGAGAGGGAGGAAAGTGAAAGAGAACGAGAGGGAGAAAGTGAAAGAGAAATCGAGAGGGGTGGAAAGTGAAAGAGAACGAGAGGGAGGAAAGTGAAAGAGAACGAGAGGGAGGAAAGTGAAAGAGAAACGAGAGGGAGGAAAGTGAAAGAGAACGAGAGGGAGGAAAGTGAAAGAGAACGAGAGGGAGTGAAAGAAAGAGAACGAGAGGGAGTGAAAGTGAAAGAGAACGAGAGGGAGTGAAAGTGAAAGAGAACGAGAGGGAGTGAAAGTGAAAGAGAACGAGAGGGAGTGAAAGTGAAAGAGAACGAGAGGGAGTGAAAGTGAAAGAGAAGACTGAGAATGGGGAGGACTGAGGAAAGGACAAGAATAAGAACAGGGTTTAATACGACAAAAAATGGCGATTGACATTACATTTAAATTTTTGAAGATTGTAGGGAAGCAAGAAATTGGAAGGGAGTTCCACAGGTGTGAAGCATGAGAAAAAAAAAACTTCTAGAGTTGGAATGGCAGTTGCATCTTGCTAGTTCAATAGTAAAACGGTGTGACCTAGATGCCAATCTAGTATCACGCTTAAGTTCATGTAGTTGGGTTGCCATAAAGATATTTGTAGAAAAGAGATGGAAGGTGAGAAGGATGCTTGGTCAGGATCAATAATATTACAGACCCTTCATTGGATTTTGTTAAGAATCTTGAGATATATATCAGGAGCATCAGATCGGATATAGCAATGGTATTCAATGTATGGATAAATGGTATATTTATAAATGCAGAATGTTCTAACAAGAAAAATTTTCTGGCACAACATACTGAACCTACTTTTCTTTCAATAGATATAGCAATTGATTCAATATAGTCGCTTCACTTCAAGTTAGTGGAAAACATGAGATCAAGAAAGCATAGATTGTTGCTCTCTTTGAGTTTAGCATCAGCCATGCTGATGGTCGGCAGAAAAGGTTCTCTGTGGTGATTAAATAAAAACTATTTATTCATTTTATTAACGTTTAACATAAAAATGATTTTGGTATTAAATGACCCATAAAGTGTTGATATGCCCTAAAACCAATCAATCAAAATATTGGGCTTGAGGGATGTACTTAAAAGAATTTGCTGCCACTATTTCAAGCTGTGTGTGTGTGTATTTTAAATTTAACTATGATATCATCATATGAAGAAGGGAAATTCCACGTTGTCTTAATGATGGCCTGACATTATGTGACTGTACAATAAATGGAAAAATAAAAAAACTAGTATTTAATTTTAAGCAATTTTGAAAATACTTTCAATGTATTTCTTACGTGTGTTATTTAATGTCTTCTAGAATGCAAACATTTGTGCTAGAGTTACTTGTCTGATTTAGTAAGAGATGAATTATAACTTTGAAAAGAACCCTGTCTAGCAAAGATAGATACTGATAGTTTGGGATACATGATATTTATTCATGAATTATGGACACTGGCAAGCCTCAATGTATTGCTTAAGCTTTGGTAGCTCAATGCGTATTCTATTGATTGATTTGTTTATAAACTTTTTGCAGGTTATTTAAAGCCAGAAAATATTTTTAGATTGTAAGAATTTTTTTTTTGAGTTAATAATGATTCCCTGATACAAGTCCTACAGATTAACCCATAGCTACGGAGAGAAGACAGAGATTCATACCTTTATCAAGGGTATTTGTGTGTAACAAACATAACTGGAATTGGAACTCTGCTCTCCAATTTTCAATTCTGAGTAGTTACACCACCTGCACATCCAAGCTTAAAGCACCTAATATTCCAAAGTGGTCACCCATCTAAGTACTGATCATGCTCAGCATTGCTTAACTTCAGTGATCATATGAGAACTGGGGTTTCAATATGAAATGTCCATAAACTGGTTAATGTGTAAAGTACACTATTCAAGATTATAAGTTGTAAGGTTAAAAAGGCTGAATACCTATGAAAATAAAGGGATTTCTTTTCTCTTTTTAACTATTGTATTAATACATTGTCTTAAGTAAGTGTCTTAACCAAGTATTTCATAATTTCTGTGGTTAGTTTTATAAAATCCATTGTAAATACAATATACAAAGGTTTCCTGACAAGTTCTTCACCTGGTCAAGAAATGAATGACCTTAAGTTATGAAGAGTTTGCACTATTCTATATGCTCAGTCTGTATTCAACACACTTGGCATGTTGCTTCTCAAGTTTCTTTCACTCTTACAAAAGAATCTAACATTTGGTCACTGGAACATTGCTCTGCTGTTATCACCTCTGCATCATTTGAAAATTTCCTAATTATCAAAGTAGATTTATGGTTGGAAACAAGGAATAGTTGGATGAAGCAAAATCTGGTGAGTAGTCTGTATAGGTCTAAATATCAATCATGGGCCACATGTGGCCTGTTTGGTCTTTCTTGAATGGCATACTTAATTTCCTAATGAAAATAACATTTCTTAAAATTTTATTTTGTTTTGTTTTGTTCTCACTTATTCATTCACACACTCTCTCATACATAACTGCATACATAAACAATGATTAAGTACAATGTTTCTTGAATTTTGTAAACTTTCGGGGAAACTAACATTTTCATCATTTTAAAACATTGGTAATTTCCACTAAGGAAGATCATATGTGTAAACATCTTTTGTTTTTTAAACAGGAAATGTTCATAAGAATTTTTTCTCTAAAGAAGAAATGTTTTCATTTTCAAATGAATAAATTAGAAATAAATCATAAGTGTCATGTGTTAATCACACTGTCATCAGTGATAATATTAGACCAAGACTTGAATTTTTTAATTATAAAAAATATTTTCTAAACAAAAACTTTCCTCCCATTTCTAAGGTACATGCTTATGCATATGATCTTCTGTAGTAGAAATAGCTGGGGTACCTATTACGAAAATTTACTTTGAATCTTTTTAGCAACGTGGCATGCCTTGTGATGAGCTATAGATCATGCATGTGGCCCACTGCTCAAAAAAGGTTGCCCATGCCTGGTCTATATGTTCAAATGTCAAATTCTTTAAAATATTTGTCTTTTTGCCAGCCTTGTGAGCAGGGTGCATTTTTCTGAAAAAAAAAAAAAAAAAAAAAAAAGAGAACACTTTTCTAGTGCTTACTTCACTGTTTTTCTTTCACTGACTCCTTTAATTGGCATCCACAAGTCAGAGTAGTATTCTGTATTAACTGGTCTTTCGAAAGATGCTCTTTTGTACCAGATACAAATACTGCCTGGAATAGTCATACTGGTGGAAATTTCCCAAGTAAGCAGCCAGTTGAAATAAACATTCTACCAATTTATGTTCTTTTTTGTGGTGGGGGGGGGAGAGACTTCAAAAAGGGTTTGCTGCTGAGGAAAGAAATGAGATTCACTCCAATACTGTAAATTGTGGAACGCACAGTCCATTGTAGATTGTAGCCAATTGCAATCTTTTCTTAACGGCTGTTGGCAGTGGAATGCCTGCCTCTTCAAGCGAATCCTGAAATACATGCTAAACCCATGAATATTCCTCAGTTAATGTTATTACAAGGATTGCATTTGTGCATGTGCACTATTTGCATTGCCAATGGCCATCTGCACACAAAGCATTGTGCTTGTTTAGCTTCAGGTAATTTGTCCCCTTTTCATAAAAATTGAACAAAATCATCATGCCACAGAAAATTATTTTACTATACCAAATTATAGTGATGGTAATATTAGCTGTTTCCTTCTAAGGAAACATTTGGCATTCATTGACTGAACAGCTTGTGGTATTTTCAGTTGAAATCTCTTAAAACAATTTTTCAGGAAAATAGGTTTCTCAAGTCTAGTAATTGTGATTTCCAGTATTGATAGGGGGTTTCCTTACTAACCTTTTGTTTGAAGTAGTGTGAAATATCAACATCTTGATTATGCCATTATATTTTTATCTAGTTACATGAGCTACCCATTTCAGTTGTTGCTGCTGTTGAAAGTACTCAAGTGATGAGGTTTCTGTTATTTGGTACAGTTCTTTGTGATTCTGTAGCGCCAGTTCACAAGATTCAAAAAAGGATGGTATTCGCTAAGACCTTACAGGCTTCATTTGCTTGAAGCCATTTTTAATCATTGATCTAAGACAGAAGCTGTATATGGTTGACAGTTTAGTTATTTCTAAAGAGATTGGCACAATGTATAGCATCCATATGAAAGACTTGATCTGATGAGACTATTTAAGAACAGGACTCTAGCTTTTAGGTTAATGTTTTGGCTTTGTATCAATTTACAGTGTTTGGTAAAACTACCCCTAGCATAGCCTATTTGATGTTCAGTTTTCTTATCGCCTATACTAAATTTGTTATAACTGATCCATACACTGATGGCTTTGAAGGGTTTAGTAATTTGTAATTCCACATACTAAATTTTTATGATAGATTCAAGGTAGGTACCATGGCTACTTTCATTCCAATTCCAGATTATAGTTTCTGTTTGGAAAGGTTTATCTTGTTCTATTTCTTGGAACATTTGGTAGAAGGCATTGATTTTTAATGTCAATGAAGGAAAATTCAAAGAATTAATTTAGTGTCAGCTCTTGTATTTGGCACGCAAGAATAGCCATTAAAATACCTTTTTATCGCAGAAAACTGTGGTCAAGACTTTTCCTGTTGACTTTTGAATTCCTTTGGCCACAGAGAACTTGAGTACTGTCACTGCATGGGTTGTTGGTTTCTCTCAAGATCATCGCTATACGACCATGTTTCATAAACAGTGACATGTAGTTAAAAAAAAAAATGAAAAAAAAATAATCACGGAATGCTGAAAATGGTATAAAATCAATATTATTTCTGGTTGGCATTTACAAATTTTTGGCAATCATTTGTCAGACAGTTTCTGTATACCCAACAGCTAATAAATTTTAACCCTACACATTCCCTAGATATTTTTAATATTTCAGAAATTCTTTTGGAAAAGATTTCTCAATCAGCTAAAATGAAGTCATAAGCATAATCAACAATTTCACCATGTTGCATTTTAGGTTTCAAAATTTCTATGCAGAAAATTGGTACACTATTCTACATAGTTGAGCCTGATTGGTACTTTTGATCAAATATTTGTGTCATACACTTATGGATTTCATTTGGGGGTTTTATTCTGCAGGAGCAGGAAGTTCATGATGATCCAGAATCCAATATTTGAAAATTGCATATTTTCTGTTGGCATGGATCAGTCAATGATGGAAAACGAATTCAAAGATAAGCATGAGCATTTTGTAAATTGGTACTTTACAAAAGAATACTCTTGACAGCTATAGTGACAAAATAATGTTTAGATTTTGGAAAGTGGCACAGACCAAGAAATTTTCACAATCTCCTGGTATATATTCACATCAACAGATTTAAGTTTTTAAGTTATATATATATTTTATTTTTCTGTGAATTTAGGCTGCAATAATTATTTTTAGGGAAAATACTATTGAAAACAAATATTTTATTTTATATATGAGCTGTGATAATAGTAATAAATCGAGCAAATACCAAATTACTATAAAGCTGGGGCTTTTTAATGTCAGAATTTGTGGGAGAATTAAACTCCAATTTCGCATTTATTCATATAGATCCTATAATATAGGTTTTACTTAATTAACTATTACGTTTACCTAACTACAAATGTGGAATGTATAACTAATTCTAATTTTTATTTTCCCATCTTTACACTATATTAATTTTATCTTATAAATTGTCCCCTGTTCTATCACCCATGAAACAAAAATAATTGTACGGAAAATAAGGATATAGGTACATGAAATCATCTTTAAATTAAGGGGCAGCAGAAGAATTATTGTTGAACTTTTAAAAGGTAAGCTTAAACATTAATTCAATTTTAAGTTCTTCAGTAGTTAATCGATGCCTATTGCATTTACTTCTCCCTAACTATTGTGATGATGGCCAAAAATTTTAAGCTAGCTGCAATTTTTGATACAAAAGGAAAAAAAAAAAAGAGTTACTCCCCTTGCACCATGAAAGTAACAATGATGGCTAGTATAATATAATATAATATATATTTTTAACCTCACATAATCTGGCAACCTCGAATCTGAGCTCAACTTAATCGTTCACTGTGCCTAACTTTTCTAGGGCTTTTGAATAAGCTATGAATCATTGAAGTTATCCAATGGGAGCGGAGGAGTTGCTTGGACACACACATGCATAAACACTGTACTTTATATATAAGAAAAATATATATATATATATATATATATAAGCAAATATATGGATATAGATCCGACAGTATGAAGAAAATACATAAATTTTAACATGATTATAACTAATGTAAATATAAATCGACGGGACATTTAAATTTAAGACCATCTTCATTTTATTTTATTTAAACAGTTCAAGAAATCCTTCCATTTTTGAAATCATTTTTGATTTGCTTTTGTAACGTGGAGGACTTCAAGAACATATGAAGATATAAGAACCTATTAATGTGACTACGTATTTCCATATCAAAATAAGGGATTTCTTTGAACTGTTTATATAAAAACAGCTCAATCGAATTTTTTAATATTTTTTATTTGGAAATCATCTTCGACTTCAAGCTTGCCACAACATTACCCACGTGATGATATCCACGGAAGGGATTTCTTCATATTTAAAACGGAACGCTGATCTTATATAAAAAATTTCAGTTATCTTTTTTTAAGGATTAGTTGTGCTCTTATGTCCATCGTCTTTGTGTTAAATTTTTATATGTTCTAATGTTAATTATGTTTAAATGAAAATGTCCATGAAGATGGTCTTAATAGACCCAAAACGCCTGACGTCGAAATTTATATTAACATTAATACAGCATAATTGCATGTTAAAATTTTTGTTTGTTTTTTCTGTATTTTTCTTCATTCGTATATATTATATATATAGTAGTTAGGCTGGAATAGGTTTTTTTTTTTTTTAAGACAAAAACTATTGAAAACAGATATTTTATGTTGATTAATTTTAATGATCATTTTTTCCAAATTAAAAATAACCCTTCTCAAACAAGATAACTTTGGACAATTCTTGATGGAATTTCCTCCTTGTTTGAGAAGGGTTATTTGTAATTGGAAAAGATGATCATTAAAATTAATCAACATAAAATATCTGTTTTCAATATATGTACAAATATTTATTTCTTACTTGCAGACAAACTTTAAGGAAATAAAATTTTTATGCTATTAACATAATTTCTATTTCTTTTGCAAAATAATGAATAATTTATGATGAAGCTTTTAGTTTTCAATTTTTGTTTTGAAAACATCACAATAGTATCTTTTTATTTTTAGAGTTCAATTATATAGACAAATGGGGCAAAATTCTAAGTTAACTTTTCTTTAACTTTCTCACTGCTAAAGTGAATTATGCTTGCACTTTTCAATACCACTGTGTCTTTTACCTTTTCTCTTCTTAACTACTCCTCAATTCTTTTTCCTTTTCTTTATTCACTATTTCTGTTACTGTTTTTTCCAACCAGGCCTTTTACTTGCTGATTTTCCACTTCTGTTTGATAAGGGCACAAACAACATTCAATGTTTAAAGCGCAGTTACTATTTCTGGATTCCAACATGAAAACAGGTGGAGAAGAAACCAGGTACAATAGTATCTTGAAGTCTGCAAATGCTTTAAATTAATCTAATCTGTAAAATGGTGCTGTATCACATTGATATTAGTTGTGTTGTGGGGTTTACATGTCCCTAGATTGTGTATTTTTTTTAAATTACTAATGTTCACTCAATACAAGGGCCAAGAGCCAGTCAAGGTAGAGGGTTACTGTGTGGTGTTGTAGGATAATAAGAGAAGGCAAGAAGTGCAGTTCATGACGTTAAGTAGGAAAAATAATGGTTAACCTTAGCCTTGAAGAGGTTAGGATTGTAGTGATCGAGAATACAATCTGCCAGAAGTTTGTTCCACAAAGCTGCCGTGCTTGAGAAGTTGTCCAAGAATTTGCTGCTTTGTCGAAGAGTATCCTGGGTATGACAATAAACTACATCCAGCAGCAAGACGCCTGATCAGAAGATTTTGAGGAGTGTGGAACCACCTCTTAATTACTCTTATTCCCAGGTCCACTCTGATCTGATTTTCCAATTTCAATGACGAAATCAAAATCTGATGTCAACTCTTAGTTTTTGATACCATACTTTCTTCTAATCATTATGGATAGAAAGTACAGAATTGATTGACTGATTTGTTTTCTATGATTTATCAACACTTTGCTGGTTATTTAAAGCCAAAAAATATATTAGACTGTTAGAATTTTTTGAAGATAATGATTTTAGTGATCCAAGTCTTACCAAGCTGGGGGTGGGGGAAGAAGAGGTGGATTCATACCTTTCCCAAGGATATTTGTGCATAACTGAATATAATAAACACAACTAGAATTGGAACTCGACTCTCTGATTAACAATTCCAAGCATTTATTCATGACACCATTCACACTTCCAAGCTTACAGCAGCTGGTCTTCCCAAGTAGTCACCCATCTAAGTACTGACAAGTCTCAATGTTGTTTAACTTCAGTGATTGTATAGGAACTAGTATTTTCAACAAAACTAGAAAATTAAAGTGATTCCAAGTTTGTTGCTTTGTTTTCCCCAGAAGACTTATTGGGATGAGAACAACATTGAGAAAGATTCTTTACAAGAAGTTAAATGTACAGAGCTAAACTTTCTTTGCAGCCCACATTACCAAATTTTATTCTTAGTATCAATCTTACTTATTTACTCAATGTTGATGTCATGGACAAGATTTTTTCAAATATGTCAAAATTTAATCACTCAATGACAAATAGTAAAAATATATTTTAGTATGCAGACATCTAAAACATTTCAGCTCATTGATCACTGAATAGAGTTATCCATTTTCTGTTAAATTTTTTTTTTTTTTTTTTTTTTTACACAGAATATTAACTTTATAGGCATACCTTATGAATAAAAAGGATATATTTTGGTACTACTTGCAAAAGAATTTATAATAACTCACTCTTGTTGAGAGTTGGACTGAGTACAAGAAAGTTGTTCTCAAGGCTAGCAATAAAAATCAATATTAATAGAATTTTGTGACTTAACCAACTAATCTCATAATATTTCAGTGATCAGTATTTATATTGTGATTTGATAATTGGGGTGGAGTTAGTAGGAGTTAGTGATAGTAGAGGGAAACTATATTAAGGATTTTATTACAGAAATACAGTGAAAATCAGGAAAAAGGTATTGTCAGTGTTCAGGAATTAATGGAAATATAGAATAGGATTATTTATGTTGGTTCCAGTCTTTTACGGAATAACTGCAAAACACTTTCCTCACCCCAATTTATAGTCAGGAGCACACAAATGCATGCTGGGATTTCTTTCTAGCCAATAGAATAGGTTAGTTCTTGGTTTCATATGATTCAGTCCTAGTCTATCTTGTCTAGAAGACATAATGCTACATTTGCTTAGCCAAATTTGCTCCTCATCCTGGGTAAGATGTTAAACTACATCCAGCAGCAAGGCCTCTGATTAGGAGATTTTGAGGAGTGTGGAACCATCTCTTAATTACTGGTGTTCCCAGGTCCACCCCAACCTGGGGTGGTAGCACCTGTTAGGGTCCCAGCTATGGGCAAATAGTTAACTATTACCAGCAATACTTTTTTGAAAAAAATTATTACCAGCAATACAATTTTGAAGGAAAAATATTACCAGAAACAGATTTTTGACAAAACAAAATATTACCAGCAATAAAGGTTGAGGTTGATGTGCCGTAAAACAAAATAAACAAAATCAATCTAAACCAAAGAATACATATTCTATTCATACGAATCTATCCTAAAAATGTTGTCAGCATTAAATAAACCATTGAGGTTGATATGCCGTAAAACATAATAAACCAAACCTATCTAAACCAAAGAATACATATTCTATTCATACAAATCTATCCTAAAAATGTTGTTGGCATTAAATAACTCAATGAGGTTGATATGCTGTAAAACAAAATAAACCAATCCAAACCAAACTTGCTCTTACATGTCAACCACAATTCTTAGTTTATGGACTTTTTGCCATATTACTGTTGCTTTGCCTTATTACTGTTAATTTGCCTTGCATATATTGTTTGCTTGCTTGCTTTATATTATTTTTTGCCCTGTTCTTTTCTTTTTCTTGTTGTTGTTTATTGCAAACTTTGTCAATTCTGATTGTATGAGCCATTCTGTCATTTATTTACATTAACCATGGCCACTCACTTTTTATAAGACATAATAAAATGACATTTATGAATAAAAATTTCAGAACTAGTTGTATTCCTTGTTTTATCTGATTTCACTTTTAAAATAAACCAGTTGAAAATATCTATCTGAATTTCTGGGCTGAGGAGTTATCATTATTTACAGTATTTACATTCAGACTATTGTCCTCATCTTTGTTGTTGTCATGTTTCGACCATTGTACCATCTGGTATTCCTCAGGTGTATATCAGGAGTTTATTCCCTGGGTCAAGCAGAGTGTACTTGGACCTAGTGGAAACAAGGTGAGCAATAACTGAGCATTACTAAAAATAAGAACTAAATGAAACATCACAAGATGCAGCCAGTGGAACAAGAACAGCCTATCCCTGTAGATTAAATAATGGGTTCAATCTGGAATCACCTGTAGGTTACTCAGATTGATGTACACCTGATGAAGGCCTGAGGGCATGACGGCTGGAACGTTGTGATAACAACAACAAAGATGAGAATAACAGTCCAAATGTAAATAGTGTAAACAGTTGAAAATACTTATTGGTCTCAAGTAGCAATGTTATAGATGACTTACAAAAGGAAACTAATCTAGTGTATTCTGAAAGAGAAAACCCCAATGGAATATTTCAGAGAAAGGATAATAGCAGTAAAAAATCTGAATTGCTTTAACCTACAGCATCATAGCAAAATTATCTAAGATGAATGATTACTTACATATAACCACTCACTCATTCTCCTCACCCTGAAGCATGGAGAGGAAGAAGAGGGGGTGCAGAAATTAGTTGACATGTGTTCCTCAGCAGGAGGCACACTTATTTTAGCAATGAAAAGCATGTAGCTAAGTTTGGAGTTAAGTGAAACATCCCTGCTGCCTTCTGAGTTTGCAATAACAAATCAACCCATCTTCCCAAGGCCAATGCTGCCAAACAATGAGGCCTTGTTTCTTAGGATTTTAAATTACCTTCACTTTTTGTTCAGCAGAACAAACAAACAACAAAATAAAAAAATAATGGTGCTTTAGTATTTTTAAAATAACTGTCAATCACAGCTGTCAATTTTCTCCCCGTGGGGGTACATTGGATAGAAGCTGAAACTTGTCATTTAAGGTTATAAAGAAAAAGTATCTTTAATAACAACAACACACCTCCCCCAAATATGCACAAATAATAGAGATAGATAGGGAGATAGCTATGATAGGATAAGGAAGAAATAGGAAACCTTTATAAATATAATATATTTTGCCTTTATTAAAACTTCATTAGAGATTCTGGTATTTTAAAGTTTTGTGTTGCTTTTCATTTGTTATGCATTTTGTCTTGTAAAGCAGTGTGTGTGGCTTGCAGCCATTTTTATTTATATATGGTGGACATCTGCATGTTGATGTGGGGGCTGTTTTTATGCGACATTATAGGTAGATATATATGGGGAGAGAGAGATATATATATAGAGAGAGAAGGGGGAGAGAGAGATAAATAGAGAGATAGAAAGAGAAATAAATAGAGATATGGAGATAAATAAAGATAGAGATATGAATAGACATATAGATAGATAGAGATAGACAGATAGGTGTATAGAGAGAGATGCTGGTAGAAATCAGGAAGATCTCTATAAATGCTTCTATGTAAGCCAGGTCACACAAAAGTAATTGAACTCATCTCTCTTATGATATATCATTGTGATATATTAATGAGCTAACATGAATCTGGATATGGTGTGATAAAACTTTTTTTTTTTAACCAAATTTTATTGAAAGATTTCAAAAATACATTAAGCTTTCTATAAGGTTTCTATATTCAGAAAAAAAATCCGGGATGGTAGAACTTGCATTATGACTTGTAGTTCTATTGAGATTATATATATATATATATATATATATATATATATATATATATATATATATTAAAAAAAAAAAAAAAAAAAAAAAAAAAAAAAAAAAAAAAAAGAGAAAAAAAAAAAAGAGAAAAAAAAAAAAGAGAAAGAAAAAAAAGAAAAAAAAAAAAAGAAAGAAAAAAAAGAGAAAGAAAAAAGAGAAAAAAAAAGAGAAAGAAAAAAAGAGAAAAAAAAAAGAGAAAGAAAAAAGAGAAAGAAAAAAAAAAAGAAAAAAAAGAGAAAAAAAAGAAAGAAAAAAGAAAAGAAAAAAGAGAAAAAAAAAAGAAAGAAAAAAAAAAAAGAAAAAAAAAAAAAAAAAAAAAAGAGAAAGAGGAAAAAAAAGAGGAAAAAAAAAAGAGAAAGAGGAAAATAAAAGAGAAAGAGGAAAATAAAAGAAAAAGAGGAAAATAAAAGAAAAAGAGGAAAATAAAAGAGAAAGAGGAGAAAAAAAAGGAGAAAGAGAAAAAAAAGAGAAAGAGAAAAAAAAGGAGAAAGAGAAAAAAAAGGAGAAAGAGAAAAAAAGAGAAAGAGAAAAAAGGAGAAAGAGAAAAAAGGAGAAAGAGAAAAAAAGAGAAAGGAAAAAAAAGGAGAAAGAGAAAAAAAAGGAGAAAGAAAAAAAAAAGGAGAAAGAAAAAAAAAAAGATCTATAGTTTTTTTTTTGTTTTTCTTAATAAGTATTCTCCAATAATATCTTGTTCACTTTCTTCAATCCACACCCAAGATTGTATTGTGTTCATATTTACTCAGCTTAACTTTGTTTGACAAAGGGCCAGATGGTGGACATTTTGTGTTGCTTTTGAGCTTTCAAATGGAAAGGCTTTATCACTCTTAAAATATTAACATATAAAATCCTGCCTTTTATATAGAGTCAAGCAAGGGAACAAAATGCACAACTACTCCAGCTACCAGGTGAGCTAGACTTCTCATTCATTTGGAAATGGAAATGAAAAAGGTAACTGCTTTGTTAAATTTTATAGGTTTTCTGTTCTACTTATATGTGCACCAGAGACATTATCATTGCCTTTCTGTCTGGTTTCATAATTTAGAGATTACTTGGCCCTTTTTTGTTCTTTTACAAGTATTAGCATTTTCTAAGCTAAGGTAAGTCAGAGATAGAGTCCAAAGATGCAGGGAACACAATGAACATTAAATTCTATGTCTTGTGAGTGTTAAATTTTCCAAGCCTTCCTTCATTATTATGTATTACCTCGCAACTCTCGCCTGTGGAACACCCTTCCCAATTACTGTTTCCCTGAGAGCTATAATCTCCAACTATTCAAATGTAATGTCAATCGACACCTTAATCTACCCACTATCCTTCTCCTCATCCTTTCTTCTATCACTCCTATCTGCTCTTGCTCCAAATCTTCTGCAACCCCCTGCATCCTAGTGGCTTCACTCCTTGCTCAGGGCATAATGCTTAAAAAAAAAAAAAAAATCACTCTGCTGAGTGATATGAAAATATCTCCATCCATGGTTTTTGCTATCATTTCCAAAGTAGATTCCCAAAAGGCTTAACAGACTTGATGGTATCCCTGCAATTGTCCTAAGGAAATATGCTTTGGAACTGGATCCTGTTCTCTCCAACCTCTACCAAAAATGCCTTACTGCTACTTGCTTTCCAGCTTGTTGGAAATCTTCTGTAGATTCTGTCTTTAAGAATTCTGGCAAACCTTCTGATCTCTTGAATTATTGTCCTATTAGTTTTTTTACCTTTTTTGTGGCAACGTACTAGAGGCTCTAATCAACACCAAATTGGTTAAGCATCTGACTTCATATGAACTTCTTTCAGATAAACAATATGGCTGTCATTTCTCTAGGTCAACTGTCAATTTGTTAATGGTTATTACTGAATTTGTCTAAGATTTTTGGCTCTAGAAAAGAATATTGAAGCTCGAGCTGTGACTTTATATATTTCAAAAGCATTTGACAGGGTGTGGCATACTGACTTTCTATACAAATACAAGGGCTATGGTGTCTCTAGCCTGATATTTGACTTAATCCAATAATTCTTAACAAATCAGGTAATGTAGGGTGTGTTGAACGGTTATGCTTTTAGATCATTTCACATTAATATGGGAGTTGTCCAGGGCTTTATCCTTGGACCTAAGGCTTTTATTTTCATCAATGACCTTCATGATACCATCAGCCCCTTAATAGGTTATTTATACTGATGGAAAATTATTTACTTCTGTTTTAATACTAAATCTGATAGGTCTGACAAAGTAAAACTGGCAGCTACTATTGAAAATGACTTCCAATCAGTTGTTAATTGGGGCAAGAAATGGCTTGTAAATTTTAATCCTCCAAAATGAAACTTATCTGTTATTCATCACTTTTTTGCCCTCCATCAGCATAGCTGATGCTAATTCCCAGGAAATCAACTTCTTGCGCCTGCTTGTATCACATATTCTACTGACATGTCGAGTGAATCAATTGCTAGGTCTGCTGCTGGGAAAGTCAGTTCACTATGTCATGCTAGACCTTTTTTCTTGTTAGAATCCATCTTGCACATTTATAAATCTACCATTTGTCTGTGCAGTGAATACTGGTTTAGTGCTCCAGCTATATATATCTCAAGATTCTCAACACAATCCCAAAATAATGTTATTGGTCCTGATCTTCCATATTGACTTCAGTCACATTCCCACCACCATGATGTGGCTCCCATCTGTTTTTTCTATGAATATTTTCATGGCAAATGTTTTAATGAGTTCTCCTCCTTGGTACTTTGACTGTACAAGGTCTCATTGTTATGCTTCTTTGTCATGTACAACCTTCTAAAATTTAAATGCAACATCAAACATCATCTTCTGCCTTCCTGAATCCCGTTCTTTTATTGTCCTTTCTCTTCACTTAAGTCTTCTCATTCTCTTTCACTCCTAGTAACCCCCTTGCATCTTAATGGCATTATCACCTTGTATGGGATGAAATGATTAAAAAGAAAAAAATATTCAGAAAGTCATTTTATTATAAAAAATTAAATCAATTATTTTCATTGAAAGATTTTATTTCTTTGAATTAGGAGAAGAATTGAGCTGATTTGAGAAAAACAGCTGATGCTGTGACTTTCCGAATGCTTTGAATAAAGAGTTAAATCTATGTTATGTCTAGAAATATAAACATATCATTGATTTCACAAGTAAAAGATTGATATAGAGATTTTTTAAAAAATCAGTTTGCACCAACAAGTCTTACCAAATTGATGCTGAAGATAAAACTCTAGACCTCTCACTCAACAGTCTGCTTGTCTTATCACTAAGCACTTTTTGAAAAGAAATAGCAATAAAAAGAATTGGGAAAAAAAAGAAATATTTTTCTTGCTCATTTTATGTACCTTTCTAATCCAAAATAGCCAACATTTTAACATTAAAAAAAATAAAAAGGAATTAGTTTAGGGATGAATAGGTACACATATGTTTGAGCAATGAGGCACTTAATTTATTTCTGTAACTCTTCCTTCTTTTGCTTCTTGGAACACACCCACATATTAAAAAACTAAAAATGACGTTTAGAAGGCAGTAAGAGAGCGCTTCCCTACACTAACACTTGCTTTTATTATTTCCTATCAGAGGTAAATCATATGAACATGAAAGTATAGTTTGGCTCATTGACATCTACCTGGGTCAAAAGTCAGTATTTTGTTAAGTTATTTTTTCTTTGAACCAGTACTTTCAAGAGAAAAAGTGTTTATTATTTTGCAGTATTAGCTATAAATGTAGAGTAATTATCAAATTAGGTGCTCTTGTTGCCTCAAATGAATTAAGTGACAAGATAAAAAAAGATCATAAACTTAGATCAAAGGTAACTGAAATGAAGAAAAGAATTAATTTTTCTCTGTGTGGATAAATGATAAATGTTAAAAAATCAACCGGGACATCTTGGATTATCTTTTTTTTTTTTAGTTTGAAATTTCAAGTTAAAATGGGGATATAAACTCTTTGATATAAACCAATGACTAATTTCAGAAAAGAAAAAAAAAAAAAAAATTTAATAGATTCAAATAAACAGGTTTTCCCATCCAATTTCTATTAATTGGCATACCTGATTCAAAATTGTTAATTTTGAAAAATTGTGACACACCAATTTTTAGTTCGGTAATTTATGGAATAATCAAATACAACAATTTAAGTATGGAAAGTATGACACTGAAATCCAAAGGTACATTGGGGTAGTAAAAGATGCCTTCCAAAAGCTAAACAAAGTATTAAGAAACAGAAAAAAATTTGTTAGTTCAGTACTCTTTTCTTTGTTTCTATTATGCAATATCAGTCCTCCTATATGACAGTGAATGCTTAACAATCTCCTCACAGATGATGTGGAGACTTGAAGCAAAAGAAATGTGGTGCTACAAAAGGATGCTGAGAATACCATGGACCAAACATGTGAACAATGACAAAGTTTTAGAGAAAATGAAAACAAAAGGGACACTTATACTTAATATGAGAAAAGAGAGTTAAAATTTGTAAGGCACATAATAAGGAAAGAAGGATTGGAAAATTTGATACTCATAATATAGATTGAAGGTAAGAGAGACAGAGAAAAAATGTATAACCAACCTAAAGAACTTGAGTAAATGGATGGCAGAACAAGCTTTAAGAGAGATGATAAAATTTATTCAGAGCTAGAAAGGACAGGAAATTGTGGAGGGCCATGATTACCAACATTCTGAAGGGATACAGCATATAGAAGAAGAATTGATGAAATTAATCACAGGAACATTTTATTTAAATAAACACCAAACAATAAGATTATTCAGTGTTACATTGGCTGTGATGATATGAATCATTGTTGTCCAAATTTGTCTTATATTCTTATAACCTTTTATTGAGTGTATTGATTAAGAGTTTATTGTTATGTTTTATTAGATGAAGCATTGTCAGCCATGATTATTTTTTTTACTAGCATTTAATTTTATTGCAATTTTATTTCAATGAAGTAAAACGAATGTGAATCCAAGTCTTACTAAGTGACCCTAGCTTTATTTCCAATCCTGAGTTTAAGAGTTTACTGTTATAGAGTGATGGCCTGAGTAAAATTGATAAAAAAAAAACAAGTAAAAAAAAAAATTAAGATGAAATTAAATAGTAATAAAAAGACAACACTATTTCTGCTACTTATGAGAGTAAAAAAAATAAAAAAAAATAGAGCCATTAGAGAAAAAACAAAGGCTAAGTTTAAAGGTTACAGCTTTAGAAATTTAAGTTCTCATAATTCAGATAGTAAAAGCAGCTAGTTTGACAGGGTTTCCCAAGACAAAAGGAACACGAGTTTGACATTCACTGACAGCTTAGCCTTTATTTTCAACCCCGTGCTGTCTGCTCACTGCAACAGATGGATGTCCCAAGTAAAAATTGAAATCAAAAGAAAAAATTTAAAAAGATGACTAATCGAAATTAATAATAATGGTTGACAATGCTTCATCTAATGTCTTATTTCTGATCCTGTACTGTTTATTCACTATTGTAGGTTGATGGTCTGAGTAAAAGTTACAATAAAAGGCTACTAAAAATTATGATGAAAGTAAATGAGAGTCAAAACTGAGGTGGCTGTGGATAATAAAAATAATTTTTGGTTCAGTCAATGTAAATAATCTGAAAGAATGAGTTACACAAGCTATTATGATCAAAATATTAAATATGAAGTTTTCAACTAAATGGTCCCCTCTGCAAGGAATGCTCATATTTTATACACGTGTCAATAGTATATATATATATATATATATATATATATATATATTTCACCTGAAATTAAAGCAAACATGAACATTAGAACAGCTCATGATTGGACATAATAGACATTCATTATCTGTTATATTTAACAAATATATGCATACATACATACAGGTTTGATTAAAAAGAACCAACAAGGTTTGTTTGCTTTTTTTTTATTGTATTATTTCCAATTTTCAAATAAGGTGTTGTTATTTCAAATAAGGTGTTGCAATTTATTCACAATTTTGATCGTAATGATCAAAATTGTGAATAAATTGCCTGAAATTCAACAACACAAACATGAGCTTCAGGTAGTCTATCAACAATTTTGATTCCAATACACAACACTGAAAATTTGAATATTGGAAAGATACAAAACAAAATGAAATAGACAGACCTTGCTGATTTTTTAAAATCAAACCTGGTTGGATGAATACTTGCTGCATAAATATACCTCATATATATATATATATATATATATATATATGTGTGTGTGTGTTTAAAGAAATAAAAATTTTATGGAAAATTTATATACAAGTAAAACTAAAGTTTGAATTGGTATCATTGCTAAAACTTTGGTTACAAGTTTCATGCCACTTTGCATTAATGTCTAACTGTCCCTGTATATGATACTTTCCCAATATTCACCACCAGATTCCTGGTAGTCATGGCCTTCTCAATGGTATGCAACAAGGATAGGGAGAGAAAGAAAGGGTATATGGTCTCTTATGAGAATCTAAATAAAAATGTGTTTAATAAAAAGAGGAATGACATATAAAGAACAACTGAATGCATTCCAACATTAATATTGAGAAAAAAAAAAAACAGTGTGACAAAGAAAAATGTTTTATCACAAGCCCCAATCTTGATTAATTTTTGTTATATATTATTTCTCTATAATTTATTTTATATTTCTTTTTCCAAAACGCAAATTCAACTTTTGATAATATCTCCATTTTAGCAATAGTCATAATGAAGATGTGCTGAAAAATTCTCAGTCTGAATTATTTTTGAATCCCTTCTTGTTTGGGCCGAGAAATTTTCATCATAGTCTGTCGCAAGAAATCTTTAACTATAATGGACAGTGAGAATACAAACCACTTTTTAGGCTTGAAATGATTTTTGTCTACCTCAAGATCTATGAGGAGACTTGGCACTACAAGGGTCAGACAAAAGTGGGATTCTAGTCAATGCACATATTTTGATTTTAACATTTATGAAAATATATCTTAAAAAAGAGATTTGCTGACAAGCAAACATTTTCCAATGAATTAATCAAGTGAAAAAAGCAAACTAAAAGGAATGGCATCACATCTCAAAAGAAAAGAAATGTAGCTGTCTTTATGATATAAACAGGGATAGAGTGGTATGATTTGAAAAGTCTTTCTAAATGAAGATTACTGACTGACTTCTTTTTTATTTTTAGAATTGCCAATGAGTTACTTAAAGAAAATTGTTTATTGAAAGAAAAAGTTTGATTATTAATTCTGCTGATGTACTTGATGTTCAAGCCAACTTCCAAATTCAGCTGCTTACATAGATTTTGTTGGAATCTGAAAATCTTTGGTTCTTGATTGGCTTGCATTAATAAAACCTAATTCGGAGTGCTATTGTATAACTGAAATACTAGTAGAAGCAAATTTATTATTTTGTGTCCAAAAGAGAAACAATCATACATTTTCCTCCTATCACTTAACCAAGAAGCGGGATGGTACTGGTGAGGGTGGTATAAATTACATGAGAATTCACCCAGCACTGCAAAGGGCATTCCATGTTCTAAAACTATTTTTAATCAAGTATAAAATGATTTTGCATCAACCAGTATATTTTGTCAGATTTCTAAATTTTTACATATTAAATTAAGTTTCTTACATATAAATAGTTCCTAAATATTCTAATAATGTAAAGTGAAAAAAGAAATGGGTTTTGTTCTTAGAATATTCCAAGTGTAAAGAAAAAAAGGTAGCAAGGTTTTACACCCCAAATTAACTGGTTAGAAAATGATGTCAATATCTGTGAAAGATTTGATGAAATCATGTGAGAGAATTTGGGTTTGTAAACAATTAAGATTATATATATATATATATATATATATATATATATATATATAGCATATTTTTATTCAAGCAGGGTTGGTTAAATAACTTAGATGTATTACATCTATTTATTTTAGTTTTAATCCTTTCAAGTCCACAAATTAATTTCGTAGTGGCTGCAGAAAATTGATTAAGAAAAATTCCAAAATTTTCTTTCAAATAATTTTTTTCATTTTCCCACAAAACTTTCAATCTCAGACCATCTTCAGGGGTTGCATATCTATGTATTATGCATAAACACTGTAAATTCAAAATATTCTTTTGCCTCTATGCAAAGGAGGTAACTTATGTGATTTAAAAATATTTTTTAAAGATTTTTAATAGTATTTTAATTTAGTATTTTTTATATAACACTTTGCTACAAACATTTAAAATAGCATATACATACAATGTGATGGTGTTTCTATGGGCTCCATCCTGAGACCAACATTTAGCAACTTCTACATGATTAACCTAGAAAATAACATACTTAATACCATAAAAAACTCTGCATTTACCTAAGATATATATATATATATATATATATATATATATATATATATATATATATAGATAGATGACATTCTTATTTTCAACTAATTACACCATCAGTCAGTCGGTTAAGTGCCATACGTGATGCATACTTGGGTGATCATGCATCTTTCGCTACATGACTGACAAGGAAAACGTTTTTTTCCTGCAGTAGGTTGCCATTTCCTTTTGATTTAGACTGGCTGCCAACCAAGGCTAAAGAACCCCATCTGTCCTGCTATTCAACCCATAGGTGGGAAGAAGAGATGGATTCATTCTTTTCCCAAGGGTATTTGTGTGTAAGTGAATCTAACAAACTCAACTGGAATTTGAACTTGGCTCTCACTCCTAGCCGATATCCATTACACCACAATGCACATCTAAATTACACCATATATACCCAATAAATACAACACTTATTTAATTTTATGAAATTTTGAGAATTTCTTTTTTGTAGCACTTAATGATTATATTAGTTATAAGATGAAGTCCTAGGAGAATTTAAATCAAACTTTTTTTGGTCAAACAGGACTCCCAGTTACAGAAAATCTGCTGTGAATTGCAAAATAAAAAATGCAATAAAACTAAGACATCATTTAATTAGAAAAGCTTTTAATTGTTTTATGAATAAAATATGTTATGGACACTATAATCTTATGAGAAAAAATATTTTTGATGAATAATGAAATTTTACAAGAATTGTTTTCATTTTTTAAAAATTTTAATTAGAATAATGTGTAAACCTTTAAAAATTCTGCATTAATTTGTAGTAGGTCAAGTGATATTGTTATTAAATAAAAACTGTATATACTAATCATAAATGGAAAAGCTTACTACTTCAGTGACCCCCAGTATTTTAAAAAGAATTGTGAATTGGTGTGTGTATAAACATGCTGATTTTTGTAAATAAGAAAATAACAGTGGTAATTATAGTAAATTCAAAATTTATTGGTAATTATCTAACATTTCCTCAACAAATGTCTTTATAAGACTATAAAGCCAAAGTATCTAAGATTCAATAAGTCAGAATACTAAAAATTATTTCAGTTGTTAAGATTACTGGGCAGTTAAAAACATAAAAAAGGCATTTATATTGTATTCGTCATGTAATTCTATGTCCATTATCTCCTCCTTCAATATATTTTCCAAACATCAGGCTGTCAATAAATGTGTCATCTCATAAAAACAAACTCTTCTGTGTTAAAAAATGCTTTTCTGCAATATTTTAAACTAGAATCAATATTTGTTTCAACTTAAATTAATTAAACTTTAAATCAGTTAATTTTTTTCAGAAAAGTATATTTTATTTTTGAGAGATTTTTTAATAAACAGAATTATGCTGTGTTTGTAGATTTGTCAATATGGATGATTTCATTGATTTTTACTGATAAGCAGAAAAAAAAATAATTCCAATCAATGTAAATTCAGTTTGACACACAATGATGTATTTTATTTATTGAAAATATTAAATTTAATCTATTAACTTGGTATTAAAATTAAAATAAAAAATGCATTTTAAATCTTAAGTATCGTTTTCTGAAGGTACATATATATATTACATACGTACATACATACATACATATATATATATATATATATATATATATATATATATATATATATATATATATATCATGAAATACGGTAATAAATCATGATTTATTTCAACCAGTAAGTCACATCAGACTGAAGATATAACCACTTGGATTATCCTTTCCACGTATGGATCTAATAATATTATTATTATCATAAGAGATATATATACATGTGCACGCACACACCTCTCTTAATAATCTTAACATAGATCATTAATGCCTAACAAAATATGTCAACCAGTAAATTACTGGAGTTTAACACATTTAAAGGTGAGGAAATATTTGTAAACAAAGTGCTTAATATTAAAAAAAAATATAGAGCAACAAGAGTTAATAGATAAATAAAAGTAAAAAAAACAAAACTTATCTTCCATCTGCAGGTTTCGCAGATACACCACTTATCAGGATAAGATAAATCTACTGAATGCATTAATAGATATCATATTTAATTTAAATATGCTATATGAAAAACTGTAATCATTGACTCCAAACAAATTTCAAACCTGTTCTATACAAAAAATGTCATAACTTTTAATCTGAAATTGTTAGATTTTATATTTTTTATAATTTCACCATTTTTTTTTATTTTAGTTTATTTTCCTGCAAAATGAAATCAGAAGATAAATCTTTTGAAATTTTATCAATCAATCTTAGAAGTATTAAAATTCAAAGTTTATTTTTTATTTCTTTAAATATAAAATGATTTAAAAATTTATTTACCAATTGAACAGTACTAAGTCAATAGATAACTGACATGAGAATGCCTTGTGGTTGTGACAGTAGTTTATTCTCTACTAATTCAAGTGGTCAGTGATGAAGGTAGGATTTGGAATGATGATTATTTTTTTTTAAAAATAAACATAAAAAGGTAGGTGGATGTTTCTACATAAATGATTAACATAACTGGCCCTCATTTTCCCTTCATTTGGCCTTGTGTTTGACTTAGGAAGAAGCAGGTGATATCGAGTTTTTAAATTCCTAAACCTTTTCCAATTACACATTTATAATACCTTATCTGTAAAAAAAAAAAAAAAAAATACTAATAATTTTTTGCATTATTTATTCATTTAATAAATTTCTTCCTATTTTTTTTTTCATTGATGTTCATCCTGTACAAGGCCTGAGGACTGGTTGAGGTTGAGTGTTAGGGAGTAAGTGATGCTGATATGTATGGAAGATAATGGTTAACCCTAGACTTGAATGGATTAAGAAGATTGTAGTGATTAGGGTCTTAGCTGTGAAGGTTAGAACTGGTGAAACCAAGAAGTGTAATTCATTGGAACACTTTCCATGTAGACTGTAAGAAAGGGGATGCAGAGTGGGAAATAATTCATTTGGATGAGATTGAAGTTAGATCTATTTTTGTTTTTGCAAAATGAACATGTCAAAATCATCAAGGAAACAGGATTTCAAATTCATAGCCTCTTATGCTTTCTCATGTATTAAATACTTCTCCAGTTGCATAAAACTTGTTACATTTAGTGGAGAAAATGTGTATACAAATATAACAACTACTATGAGACAAAGTTTACATATCTAAACAATTAATGGATTTTTTTTTTTTTTTTTTTTTTTTTTTTTTTAAAATCGAACATTTTTACTACTTCAAATATTATTTTTAGTGGATAACTGTATTTGAGAAATGGTCATTTATTTATTTATTTTTTTAAAAACAGTTTATTTTGTCTATCAGCCTGCACATTTCAGAGAACTTATTAAAGAAAATGTGCTATCTGGCATGATTTGAACATGCATCCCCCCCTGTTCAGGAGAAACCACCACTGGATCTGGTGTGCTATAACTTCGCAAACAAGTAAGGTTCTTATTTGCCTTTAAAGCACACTCACTTGTTCAGATTTTCTCAAAAGTCATATCTGCTCAGTTTCATATCCAAAATGTAAACAAAACAATTTCTAAAGAATTAATGGATCTCATTTTTTTAAAATCCAACATAATGTTATTACTTCAAATATTATTTTTAGTGGATACCTGTATTTGGGCAGATACTCATTTTTAAAAATTTTAAACAGTATTTATCTTGTTTACAAGCTTGCACACTCAAGAAAATGTTTTTAAAGAAAACATGCCCTCTGGTAGAATTCAAACCTGTGTCCCCATTTGCAGGAGAAACCACCATCTGATTTGGCATGCTTTAGCCACTCAGCTATGAAGAGCTTCACAATCAAGCATGGTTCTATTTGCCTTTAGAGCACACTCACTTGAGGGCACATTTTCTTTAATAAGATTTCTTGATTGTGCAGGCTAGTAGGCAAAATAAATATTGTGTAAAAAAAATAAAAAATAAATGAAGCTTCTATTGAAATATGGATATCCACTAAAAATAACATTTGATGTAATACAAAGAAAATGTTCCTCTCTTAATGTATTTCACTTTTTTTTATTATCAGGAAAGGAATTAATCATATCTGTTAAATCTAATTTTAAAAAGTTGAGATTAAAAATAATTCTTGTTTGAGAGTGTAAGAATCACTCAATATGGATTTTGTGGTGAAAAGTGGGAAGAAAAAGAAGGAAAAAAATGAATTTTTCCCCTCCCTCATTTGTTCAGTTTTAACGATCAATAGCAGTAGACGTTAAAATCATCAATCGACAAATCAACACCTAGCAAAGATTAGAATTGGGATTAAGATTAAAATCTCCAAAGAAATAAGGGTATTATAATGACAGAAAATAAGAAAATAGCTGGCAATGATAACCGAACGGGAAAAGCCTTGTACAAATATTAATAGTAACAAATCAGATTAAAGATTTCAGTCTTAGCAGAAATCCATGAATAAAATGCAAATGAGATGTGAAGGGAAAATAGGATTGAAATGTTGAAGAGTAAAAGCTATTCTATATTAACTAACACGCATATAAAAGCAACAACACTGATGTTACAAGAATTAATATTATCTTTGAATTATTATTCCATTTTACATGTACATCTGGGCAAAGAATATCTGAATTCAACTGCTTCTTTAGCAGAACTAATCCTCACTCCATGCTGTACTTATGAGAAATCAGTTCGAAATTTCTTTAAACAAAATTTGTTGTTCCTAAAAGATTTTAAATGCCTAAAATAAAAAAAACGAAAATAAAAAACCAAAACAAATTGACCAAAATACTTTTGTCAAGAATAAAAATTAATATCCTTGTAAAACAGGTTTTATGTTGACAAATGTAGTAATTCTGAAATTGTTTGTATATAAATGACGAACTAAAAAAACAAAAAAAAATGTTTATGAAATATCAAAAATGTTTCATTTAAGAAGACAACCTTTTAGTCCTTCATTGATTTAACAGAAATTAAAATGAGAATTTATTTAAACCAGAATTATGGTGCTGCTATATATCTCTGGTGACAAACTAAACAAAATATATCTCCTCTTTCTAATAAGTTCATTAAAATAAAAAAATCATACAGTCTTGTGTTATCTGTATTAAAATAATTTCTCTCTCATCATGGCTCTAAACATGCAAACACACACACACCAGTTTTTTTTTTTGTTTTTTTTAAATTTATTTTAATGATAGATCGTGTGGAATGACTGGAGATATGAATAGGGGTGATGGGATGCTGCAGGTAGCCTAGTGAAAAATAAACTCCCAGTTGAGAGAGTTTATTTGCGGAAAAAAAAGCAAGGCAAATTAGACAGATTTTCCTGTTTTACTAAATCTGAGACAGTCTGCCAAGTTCAACAAGTGGAAACTAATTGAACAGTTTGCAACTTGTTATGCCATTAACTGTTCCCCAAAGATCTTGATGCACTCAAGGAAAACAAAGCAGTATCTGTTGAATGACACCTGCTTTCTATCTGGTTGACAATGTCTCAATTGGAACCAAATGGGTACAATGTTGGAGATAGACTTCCAGTATGCAATCTCACAAGAGCAGGAAGTTTAAAAAAGTCCAAAAATTTTTCAAAATTATATTTGCAGTCTAAAAATGTTTTTAATACAAATAATGATAATAAAATAAAAGGAGTTAGGTATGGGAGGAGGAAAGCCACTTGAAACAGAACAGATATTGTCTGTTTACTTTTCATTTTGAAATGTTTGTAACAACTTGAAAGCTACTTTCTTCACATCATTTAAGATGCTTGAAGTCTTTGCCTTTAAGAACATCTGGTTTTGAAATGTTTGGAATTTGTTGCAGCCACAGTAATAATATTAATAAACAATAAAGTTAGTAAAATATCCCAGAAGTTTCAGCAAAAGACATGCACCGAAGTTCATTGAAATGCCAAAGTCAAGAATTTGATATTAAGGAATTGTAAAAAATTTCATGCACCATTTCATAAGAATTAAAACAAGTTCAGATATGCAGCGTAATACCTAAACTGAAATCACAATACAAAAAAAAAAAAAAAAATTCCTTCTTTCCACAATTATTTAGGGGGTGGATAATCCAGCTAAATTTCAATATCATGATAAATCCTTAATGTTGTTAATTCAACATTGAAAGATGCATTAATCCAGTTTTTATTATTTAGGATACAGAAAATTTGTTACTCATAAATCTTTGTTCTTGGGAAGACATTTTGACAAAGTTTAACCTTCATACTCACAAAAAGACAGTTTGTCAAAAAGGATGTTTTTCTCTTGATACCACTATTAACGTATACTCCCTTGACGATGTTTGTTTTAAAAAGGTATGTTTAAAAGTTTAATAACAACAAAAATGCTACACATTATTTAGTTGTTATATTGTTTATTTACAAGATTAATTTTATATCTAGAAGATTATAATAATATATAAACCAACTACAATGTAATATTTATTATTTACCATTTTATAATGAAATGAATATGAAAACAAATCTTTTTACTAAAAATTTTATAAAGTTTACAAAATTATAAAAATGTGAATCAAGTACAATGTAATATTTATCACTTGCCATTTTATAAATAACTATAAAAACAATTTTATAAATAACTAACTATAAAAACAATTTTTTGTTCATAAATATATAAAAATGTCTTAACTATACAACAAAAAATTTAAATAAACATGATTTTCTCAAACATACATTTTCTTCTCAGCTTATTTTATATCTCAGAATACTTCTTGTTTTAATTTTTCAATTAACAGAGTCCATTCCATTAATTTGGTGTCTTTGAAACCATTATTGCCCTACCAATAATAGTTTCAAAGACAGATATTAATCCAATAAAAAACTTGTAATCCATCATTAAAAGACAGGTATATGAGAATGGAAAACATTATTCAAAGAAGTTCCCAGAAACACTACTGCAATGTAAGTAATGTAAAAATCAATATAATGGAAAAGTTTAAAAAAAAAAAAAAAAAAAATCAGTGGCTGAAAGGCTGGTATGTTATAGAATATCAAGATCACATAAACATAAAAAAAAATAATTGATTCAGGTGTATGGGTTATTGTTTTAGTTCAATGTTTTTCTGGTTTATATCTCATGGATTTATTTATGAATAAAACTTTGTTGCATTTTGCATACTGACACTGTAAAAACAGGCAATTTCCTAACAGCCTCACCATGTCTTTTCTATAAATATATTTATGGCAATTGTTCTAATAAGTTTTCCTCTTTGGTATCTTGATTTAAAAAATTTAAGTGTAGTACTAGATTGGCAGCTAGGTCTTATTTTACAGTTGAAATTGCTAGGTATTAGTTCTATGCTAACAGTTCCTTCTTTTGCCTTTATTGCTTGTTTAATGTTCTTGCTTTCCCAAAAACTTTGATTTCCAAAAATTTAAATGCAATGTCAATGATTATCTTCTGTTTTCTTAATTCCTCTTTTTTTGTTCTCTCTCCTTAATTTCTTTTTTCTCATATTATTTCACATTCCATAACCACTTGCATTTTAGTGGTTTTATTGCCTTACTTGGGGTGAAATGATTAATATGTAATATATATATATATATATATATATATATATATATATATATATTTATATTATATAATAATGGACTCTCCCATCGGTTTCGACGTATGAGGATCTGACAGCTTATTGATTCAGTTATGAAAGTTTGTGCGATAATCTTAAGTGGCATTTAAGACCCGCTAGTGATTTACAAAGGAGGCCACATATGGAGCAAGTGTGAGGATTGTGAGATGAGATCACTGTTAGATTAGCTGACCTTTTAGATCTTGCTCTCACTTCTTGAAGATGATTCAGACAAGCAAATTGAAAATTGCTGAGTCCACTAAAACACGTTGATCTCCATTCTACCTGCTCCAAGGCTAAGCACTCAAGGGTGTTATGTGGTATATTGACTGCTGACAAGTCAAGGTAAACAGCCAGAAAACCCACACAAGTGATTTGATTAAAGCGGTGAAGGCTTGTGCAGAACCATCCACACTTTTCGGAACTATTGATACACTTAGTCAGTGCAAATATATATATATATTAGTGATAACAAAGATAGTGTCAGTTAATGGAAGTCTGAAAGAAAGGACATTTAAAGGCAAGCAGTCTTTGCAATAGTGCTCAGTATCAGAGATATGATTAATACAGACGAAAATGAGAAAATCTGCAGTTAATTGCTGAAACCTCCTTACAAGTGGACCAAATGATTACAAAAAGTTTTGTCTACAAGTTGAGGTGCTGAATATAACATCAATCAGTTAAGTCACAAATTATTTTTTATTAATCCTATATATTTCTAAAACTTAATTCCAATCCAGACTAATTCTAAATTATATATGAGAAGAGGTTTATATGAGTTTACATCTTAAACTTTAGTTGATTAATTTATAGAAAAATACATTTTTTTTAATGAAATTACTATTCTCCAAAAGAAAGAAAAAAAAACTGAATATTTTAAAATAATTTTTATTTATTATCCTTTAAATATTACTATTAAAAAGATTCAAAAAAGATATTGGTTCATGAGGTATTTAGTCTTAAAGACAACATTGCTATGTTAATGCCATTATAGTAAAATGATTTTGTCACATTGACTTTTGCTGATGTAAGATTTCATGACATCTATTTCTCTGTTGTATACTGAGCAAAAACAGTTTATTCAATTTTGTAGAAGTTGAAAAGTTAT
Source organism: Acanthosepion pharaonis (assembly GCA_903632075.3). Lineage (NCBI taxonomy): Eukaryota > Metazoa > Mollusca > Cephalopoda > Sepiida > Sepiidae > Acanthosepion > Acanthosepion pharaonis. The sequence goes on along the minus strand of CAHIKZ030000520.1, from coordinate 494,297 downwards.
GCGTTCAAGTACCACGATGAAAGTTAAAAGTGCAAGGGTATCATTATGTAACATTTGCTGGGTTGCTTAATTTCAAGGTTGAAGCTAGACAATTGACTAAAACTTAGTCTATTTTATGAATGTGTGTGTGTGTGTGTGTGTGTGTGTGCGTGTGATAAATGAAAGCACACATTATATAGAGTAGTGGTGCCAACTAATTTTTTTTTTTTATCAATGTGAGCATGGATCATTTAGTTGACCAGTTATGTTAGTCATAAAAAAAATTAGGTTAAGAAAATTTATTTAATACTAATAGTATTATAGATAAGATTTGTGAAGCAAATAAATGAAATCTCAATTACTATGATTACATATGTCGTGACACAGCAAAATGGTGAAAACATATTTAGGAGATAAACAGAAGCTAAATTTATTTAGAGGGTGAACAAATACAGCAAATCTGATATTAACAAGTCAAAAGTTTGACCATTTAAGCCATTGTGACAGATATTGTCAAATTTGCAGTTGAGCCAGAGAACTGCAATAGCAGAAATTGCTATCATCCACTTTTAATGTGTGAAGGCTTTTTGTTCTGGGTAGTGTAACAGTTACTGGCATGGAATCAGGGGCCGAGTTCAAATTCTGTTTAGGTCTTTTTCCTTCACTTTGCACTAATGTCCTTGGAAAAAGGCATAAATTTACCTTTTCCCAGCTATGGAGGAAATAGCAAAACAGATGAGGTGTCCTTGCCTTGAATGGTAGACAATTCAGTAGAAGGAAAATGATTTTAAACTTTTGCTGTTTTATAGTCCTATCCAAACATAGAAAAGGTTATAGAAGTAAATATAAACAGAAAATCGAGAAAGGAATTCACAAAGTGATTGGCTGTCAATGTTGATTTGGTTACAGCAACTCCTGTAGCCAACATGGCTCTAAACATCATGCTCAGCATTGCCTTGGATCTCATTAGTTTGGTTGGTTTGTGGGGATTCTAGTTGTCCAAGTAACATAATGCTGCTATAAACTATTGGCCAAGTTTACAACCTGGAGAGATCATTCCAGTTTTGTCATCTGGTGATCTTGACCATACAAGGGTCTATTATTGTTTCATGAAACAAGATACAAGATATAGAGAATATAAAGAATATTAACTTTAGAGGCATGTTAAAAGAAGACAAAAAAGGTAAATTTTGCACCCTCTCTCTCTCTCACACAGAAGAATTTGTAATAACCTACTCTTGGTGAGTGCTGGGCATGGTGCAAGGGAAGGACAGTTATTCACAAGGTTTTAAATGAATGAAAATCACTTTAGTAATGAAAGTATTTGAAATAGAATTTGATGATTTGACCACAGGCTTTTGCAATTTTTAATGTGAAATTTGTTTGAGCAAGTTTCAGTACTTAATTTGTGTACTGGAAATTCAAAAGAAAGTGATTATTAGTAGCCAGGAATAAAACTATTATATATCTAAGTAAACTTAAATTTTTAATGGTCTGGAATTAATGGAATCATTATTGATATATACGATGGTATAGATATTAAACAGTTTATATCTATGAATGTTCTGTTTCTGATATTGAGCATTATAAATCTAACAAATTTTAAACACACACACATATATATATTGATTGATTGATTGATTTTGTTTTTTTATGGCTTGAAGGTTATTTAAAAACAGAAAATATTTTTAGACTTTGCAAGAATTTTTAGGAGATAATAATGATTTCCAGATAAATGTCCTAATTAACCTATAGCTAGGTGTGGAAGAGGTCGATTCATACATTTCCCAAGGGTATTTGCACATAAATGAATATAACAAAGACAACTTGGCTCTTTGATTTCCAGTTCTAAGCTATTATCTATTACACTACTGGCACATTCAAGCTTACTGCTGCACCTGATATTCCCAAGCAGTTACCCATCTCAGTGCTGACCAAGCTTGACACTAAAACACTGACTCTTGTACAATCACCAAAGTTAATGTCACATGGCTGTCACTCTGACATTGAGTGCTGGTACTAATAAAATAGTGTTTGATGTATAATAACAGAAGTATAATTTATATTAATAATAAATATACATTTTTTTTTTCATGTGTAGAAAACTTTGAGTTTCATGTACAATGTAGTCATCAGGTGCTGATTGAAAATTGGCTGTTGCATAATTTAAATAGATATTTATACTGTACTGTAATGATAGTGAAGCAGTCCATTTATGTTTTGGTGTGTGTGTGTATATATATATATATATATATATATATATATATATATATATATATATATATGCATGCATGCACACAGTAACAGCAAAATGGTCCAATCGTCAGATTAAGCTTTGAAATGTTGCATCTTAAAAATATATCTTACTGGAATTCTCTGAGGTTTTTATAACACTATTGGACTCTACTTTGAACAATAAGAATGTATTTAGCTCTAAGTTGAAATGACAATCCCTCTTCCTGTTGTGACCTGATCCAGTTTTCCTCTCTACTATTCCCTGTTTTTTAAACTTATTTACCATTCTCTTGATGGTTCTTGAATGGACTTTGAATATGGAAGCCAGAGTATGAATGTTGGTACCATTACTGAAGGTCTGAATGGTCTTTTTCCTCTCACCATTGCTCAGTTGGGGAGACGTAATGGGGCTGACACAAAATGATTTTAACCTGTTCTATTTCTAGCTGAGCAACTCTCAGTATTTTTCAGTGATTCTTATGACAAATGGTGTCAAGATGGCTACACGTCTTATCTGAAAACCTGGGGAAAAGAAACTCAATTGGTTTAGTGGTTTTTTAGATATCAAACATTTTGTGGGATGGACAATTATCCCTTGCTGTTACATGATTTGGACAATTTTGCTGTTACACCTGGTGTATATATATATATATATATATATATATTACACACACCTCCAAATACAAATATATAACTATAATTTAAATACAAATATACACATCTAATAAGTAGTTTAAAATATAATATGGATGTACACACAAATATCATGACCTTATATATATATATATATATATATATATATATATTATTACATTACAGAGAAAAGTTTTTGGGATACCCTGCATTTCTTTAAAAAAACACCTTGAAAAGAGCGAAAAAAAAAAAAATTTAGTAACTACAGTGTATTTACTTTTATTTTGATAAAAAGTAAGCACTTAATTATAAAAAATTATCATACAACAGAATCATATTTTGTTTTCATCAATAAAACCACTACCCGCCTTAATTACAGCTTTACAATTTTTTGCCATTCTTTCCAACAGTTAAAAAAAAAAAAAAAAAAAAAAAAAGTAGAAGGTAGACTTCCCAAGCATTCTTCAAACACCAACAAAGCTCACTCTCATGCTTTGCTTATTCTCTTCAAACTCTCCTATCTAATTCTTCCCATACTAATTCAATGGATAGAGATCAGGAGATTGAGGTGGCCAAGTCATAATTTTTCAAATTTTTTTTATTTTTGATTCTAAGTAATTTTGACATAATTTAGAAGAGTGTTTTGGGTTATTGTCTTGTTGAAAGGTGATTTTTTCTCCCATTTATGTGTAAACCAGATGGTATATCCTGTTTTTGTAAAATCAAATGATACTGATCATTTTTCATCATTCCTTTGACCTGAATACAATCTCTAGAGCTCTCACCCACAAAATACCTCCATACCATAACAGGCCCACCACCAAAGCATTGTACTTACTGAAATTTTATCTTTTACTTAAAAAAATACAAAAATATCTTATTTTAAGGAATTTTTTTTAAAGAAATACAGGGTGCCTCCAAATCTTTTACCTGTAGTGTACATCCACATTTACATGGATATACAAAGGTGTATACACAAAAATTTATAATATCTATCTACATATCAACAAGGATATACATGCATGGCTGTATTGTTTCCAGTAACTGATTCTTTTAACAGGTTCTCTAACTGTTGGAATGGTCACATTTTGTAAATGAGAAAGGGCGGGAAATAGACTCAATTTCTATTAATCAATGCTGATTTTATAGTTGTTATGATGTTGAGCTTTGTCCTTGAATATTTTCATGCCTGGCATTTATTCGTCGGTTGCATAAGAAGCAGAGTTTTGGTGTAACACTATATAGCCATTAGCAAAAGCAAAAAGGCAGTGGTTATTGATAATATATGGCAACATTCCATTTAAATAATCAGCTATCATGATTGATTAGTTAAGAGTGAAGCACATGTAGTGGTGGGTTCTTTGACTAAAGAGATCAACGTCAGCTGAATGATTTTTGGTTTAGACTATTTAAAGTATACACTCATTTTCAGGAATTTGGTATATGCATGTATTAAAATTACCTCAGAAGATATCAAGTAGCTTGTACATTTAATTAAAAAAAACAAAAATACTTATTAGGGTTTAACATTTTTTTCTTTAAATATCTCTTGAAAATAACAAATGATTTTTTTTTCATTTTATTTATGCAACCATTAAATCTTTTTTTCATTAAAATCTCAAATCCAATTTCTCTCAGCTTACCAAAGGTTTACTTACAAGAAAAAAAAAAACTATATATATATATATATATATATATATATATATATATATATAAAGAATATTTTTTTATATTTTAAGCTTATAAAATTTAAAACCCATAATGAAAAGAAAATCCAGACATAATTCCTTCATGCCAACCATGTGCTGCATTTAACCTAGTTCTGACAAATCTACCATATTTTCTTACATATAATATGTCTAGAGTATAATGCAACCCTGTGTTTTTGAAGTTAAAAAGAGGGAATAATTTACATCTTTGAGTATAATATGACCCCGTAGTGCAGCCATCACTACTTAAATTTTTTTAAAAGTTGTATCATATTATTCATTAAAATGTCAATGTTGTACATATATTTTGCTAAAATATTTCATTTTTCACAATATTAATGAATACAAATGAACTGGATGTTAACTATTGTGTGTTTCTTCTCTTAATTTCTACTTCAAAACTTATTTTCAAATTTTCGGGGAAAGGTGTGAACATGACATACCTGGTAATGCATTTTAAGGTGTTAATTAATCTATCATATACTTCTCTGTTTGATATGACTTTATTTGTAAATATTAATAATATTTTTTATTTTCATAATTTGTCTTTCATTAAGAATGAAGAGAGAAAAAAATATTACCAACATATCAAATACCTTTTTGTAAACATTTGCTTACTTTGCTTTTTATTATCTATTGGGCTAACTGAGTTTATATGCAATCTTGCTGTTTTAAATATGAGGCTTTTTAAGTTGAGTAAAAATGGCAGTAGCTAAAGACTCTTTCTGTCTATATTTTTGAGATGAGGTATTGTAACTATTTATACTATTTATATCATTTTGACTTGTGTCCTCATCTTGCTATATTCACATTTTGGTCGTTGTACACAGACTTTCTTCAGGTGATATACTGGGTACAATGGGTAAATTGTTGCCATATTATATATTTCATTTTGTGCATACATGTTTGTTTTTGAATTTGTCAACTGCACAGTATATTAAGGTTAGTTGGACACCATCTGTGAGAAAAAGAGTAACATGACGCAATTCACTCTGCCACAAATTTGGAAACAGCATGCTGTACTCCTTGGCATTTGTGCCAGAAGCTTCAATACAAACATTTCAGAGTATTTGGGTGTTAATCTAAGGACAGTGCAGAGGATTCAGAAAGAGTTGGAGGAGTCTAATGGTGATTATGAAGGTACAGCAGCTTGGAAGACTTACTTTGATTGTTGTGATAAGAAAAGACTTGTAAATTTGTTGATGAGGGCCTCAGACTCAGCTTGAAAGCTTATATCAAGTGCCTTGAGGAGGTAGTGTTGCCCTGAGTCAAGAGGATGGCTACCAGAAGACCCTATATCTGGCAACAGGACCCTGCACCATGCCACACAAGCAGGAGTACCCAGTCATGGCTGTTAGACAATTTCTGCGACCACATCACCCCTTACATATAGCCTCCTAACTCCTCAGACTGCAGCCCCCTTGATTATTGTGTATGGGGTGCAGTTGAGAGAGAGAGATCAACAAAACTTCTTGTAACACCAAAGATGAACTGAAGGCAAGGATTATGGCAGCATTCACCAACTTAAACAATGAAATTGTCTGGAAGACTTGCAAAAGATTCTGAAGTTGTCTGGAGGCTGTGGTTAAAGCCAATGGTGATTTTATTGAATAAATTTACTCTTTAGTATCTTTCAAGATAATTTTGTGTAATTTTGGTAAATATCTGTTAAAATGAGATGTCAGTGTTATTTTCACTTTTGGGTAATTTAGATGACAATTTATCCACCACACCCTGTACAACTATTATAACAATGATTTAAAGGCATTTTAATTTTGATATGAACACTTATATTTTGGACTTCTTTTCAAATTAGTTTAATTAATGACATTTAAAAAACAGCACACCTATGATCCTCCCACAGTACATCAGTTGAAAATTGACAGAGATGTATAAAGCTTGTTCCTCACCCAGGGTGATGGTGGGTGAATCAAGGGCAAAATTAGAAGGGAGTAAAATCTAAAAAAAAAGAAAAAGAAAAGAAAATACTAGATTAGATTTAGTGCACCATATTATAACAGAACAGCAGTAGTATAATACAACCCCCTAGTACTGCCATCCCTGTCAAATTTTTTTTTTTAATGTGTACTATATATTTCACTAAAATATTTCATTTTACATGATATTAAAGAATAGAAATTAACCAGACATTTAGCTTTTGTGTGTTTCTAATCCTAATTTCCATTTCAAAACTTATTTTCAGATTATTTTGGGAAAAGTTTGAACTAGACATACCTGGTAATACATTTTAAGGTGTTAATTAATCTATCAGACTTTTCTATTTACCTTCTGCAAACAATTGTTATCAATACCTGCCTACTTAGGGCTTTATTATCTATTGTGTTGAGTGTATTTGCAATCTTACTATTTCAAATAAGAGGCTTTTTAAACCAAGTAAAAATGTCTTTTTCTATGAAACTCTACTGCAAGGATAGCTGGGTCAGTGGCATGCCAGAGTGCATCTTGCATATTTACAAATCTACCATTTGCCAGTACATCGAATACTGTTGCCATATCTGGTCTGGTGCTCCTGCTGTTCATCTCGAGGTTCTTGACAAAATCCAAAGAAGGATCTTTTAATGTAATTGATGCTGACTTGGCATCTCAACTTCAGTCACTTTCTCACTGATGTGGCATGGCTTCTCTCTATCTTTTCTACAAATATTTTCATGGCAACTACTTTGACAAGCTTCCCCACCCCACCCCGGTACCCTGACTACGTGAATTTAAGCATGCTACTAGATTGGCATCTAAGTTCCACCAGTTTACCGTCGAAATAGTTAAATGCAACTGCCACTTGTATTCTAACAGTTTCTTTTCTTGACTGTGGATCTCCCTTCAGTTTACTTGCTTCCCTGGTAACTACAATCTTCAAAAATTTAAATGCAACATCAATTGCCATCTTCTATCTTCTTGAATCCTATTCAGCTTATGTCCTTTCCTCAATCATCCTTATATTCAGTCTTTTCTCTCACTTTCACTCCCTGTAACACCCTGCATACTAGTGGCATTCCCACCTTGCTTGGAGTGAAATAATTAAAAAAAAAACTTCCCATATTTAAACATTTGGTGACAAATACCATCCTAGATATTCATAATTTATTTATAATTTGGAAAAACAAGGTGTGATCCACTCAATTTAAACTAGCATTACTGTTAAGTAGTTAATTAGCTGTTACTGTATATTCAAACTACTTTTAAAGATGCCAAATGTAGATTTCAACAAGAGTTTGTGGGGAAGAGAGGAATTATGGTTGGGGAAGAGAAAGAAAATGTCAAAACAATTTTCATCTGTTTCTTACACAATGATCTGTCTAATAAAGCCCAGGCATGTTCAATAGTATTCATATCTGGTAAATGACTTGCCCATGGTAGAACTTAAACTCTATTTTGCTCTAACTATGCTTGGGCCATTTTGCAGCATGGCACTGAGTGCAGTCTTCCATGTAATATGTTGTCCTTGGCCATTTGATGACTGGAAAAGATGAGAAGTTCTTCTTGAATGATCGAAATATATTTTGCAGCATTAATGTTGCCAGAGTATTCTATCAATTCAACTTGGCATAAAGTAGCTTCCTTGTGCCTTTTTCTATAAATACTTTCATGGTAATTGTTTGGATGAGCTCTTTGTTTTGGTATCTAGAGTTTAAGAATTTAAGCACAGTACTAGATTAGCAACACAATCTCATCAATTTACATAGTCAAATTGGCTAGATGCAACAGTAATTTCTATGCTAAAAGTTTTTCTTGCACTTATCACCTGTGGAACTCTTTTGGCTTCATGCTTTCTGGCCAACTTTGATCTTCAAAAATGTTAAATTTAAATGCAATGTCAATCATTATCTATTGTCTCCCTGATTATTCTTCTATCGTTCTCACTCTTGAATGCTTTCTGTTTTTTAATTCTTTCACACCCAGTAATCCACTTGTGGCTTTACTGCCTTAATTTGGGGAAATTTGACTAAAAATTATATATATATAATTACCCATATAACTACATTTACAGCATGACTCAGAGTTTCATCGTTTGTGTTGTTTTTCATTGGTTAAGCAGACAACACATGTATCTATCTTGTCAAGCAGCATTTGTGTGTATAATTCATGTATGTATGTGTATCAGAATTCTAGTTTGTCTATGTGGGATTTGGATGATAATGTGTATTTGTTTTTGCACATGTTGATTTTGATCTATATTTAGTAGTTGTCCACATATTGATTTGGAGTTATTTTGTGTCAGGGTGAAAGAATTTAAGTTACACCAGTTGTAGTTGTAGGTAGAGATATCTTAGATTTTTAAGTATTGATTTTATAAAAGTTGTGTTTGATGTGTGTTTATAGATGGTGAAATATTTCTCAGAACTCCCACTCCATATTTCATACATAATGAATTATGTTTTTTCTAATTATTTTCTATCATTTATAAAATCGAAGTTATGGTCTGTTTTGTTTCTGTTATGAGTGAGTTTAAAGGGGTGTCCCAATGTAGGTCATAGATGTGAGCTTTTAGATTTCTAGATGTTTCACCAATATAGTTCTTCCTACATTGCAGGCAATTTTATGTCAAATTCTGGCATCAGATGAAGTGTCGGATCTATTTTTCTTCCTAACTATATTTCAGACTCTCTTGGACGTGATGGTAAAGATCTTAGTGTTGGGGATAATTAGTTTGTTTTTAAATTTTGTTGGTAGTATTGAAGTACCTATGTTGTCAGTGGTGGTGTCTACTTGTTTTTAGACTTGTTTTCTAGCATTGAGGATGAAATTATTTGGTTAGTAAAGAAGTCTAAATGTTTTTTTCAATGTATTTCTTTTCTTCATCTAGGTCTTCTGAGCTGCATATTCAAAGGGCTCTGAGGTAAAAATCTATGATTAGTCCTGATTTTATTTTTTGGCTATGGTGGGAACAGAAATTGATTAAATCATTTTTGTTTGTGGTAAAATCTAAAGTCTAATTTGTTATCGTTTCATATTAATAGGATGTTGGGTAGAAAGAAATTTGTCTATTACATGTACATGTGTAAATCCATAGCAGGTTCTATGTTATTAAGTCTCTGGTAGATTTTCATTGTGAAGATATATTAGAAAAACGTCATCAATGTATCCGAGGTAAGTGGAGTTTTTAGGTAATATTTGTTTAAATGGGCTTGACTTTAAAAATTCTAAGAACAAGCAAGCAAAAACAGTGCTTATTAGGGGTCCTATCAGCAAACTAAATTTTTGCTTGTAGTATTCTTTATAGAAAGAAGAAACAGTGGTTAGTGATTAGTTTGCACAGTTGTATAACATTTATGGACTGGTAGAGGAAGATTTTTAAAAATTTTTTGAGGTGATTTCTTCATATGTTGAGGCATATTGTAACGCATAACTTTGTGTATAGTGATTTGACATCTAAGCTAGTCATAACGTTGTTTTCCATGTTTATGTATCTTATCCTCTGGATTAGGTCACCAGAGTGCATAATGTGTTTCGGGTTGATGTGCCTAGTGACAGAGTTTTGCAATTGCTTTAGCTTGTTTGTGAAGGGCACTGTCAATGGTAGACACAATGGGTCTGATGGGTACATTAGGTTTGTGTGTTTTGGGTAAGCTGTATAGTGTGGGTGTTGTAGGGTGGTATCCTATTAGTTTAGTCTAAATTTGTTTTGATTTTTAACAGTTTCTTGACTGTTTTGTTGAATTTATATGTGATCCTTATTCACACACACACACACATATATATATATATATATATAAAATATATTTTATATATATATATATATATATATATATATATATATATATATCTAAATATATATATATATATATAAAAATAAAATATATATATATATATATATTTATTAGACTCTTCTGTTGTATTTGACATATGAGGTTGTCCTTTTTTAGATTAAAAATATTTTGGCCATCCAAGGCTATAGAACCCAGTCTATCCTGCTATTTACCCATAGCTGGAGGGAGAAGAAGAGGATTTATATCTTTCCCAAGGGTATTAGCATGTAAGTGAATGTAATGGATTCGATATATATATATATATATATATATATATATATATATATATATATATATATATATATATATATATATATATATTTCTCAAATGGTGCAGCAATCCCACCTTTTTTAATACGTTTCATTAAAAATGATTGACAAGTTACTGCAGTTAAGTTTTTTTATTTAATTTTTCTTGTGTTCTTATAATTTTCTTCTTTTCTGAACATAAATTATGTAGAAATTGTCTGAATGTTCTGTATGTCCAAGTGCTTTCAGGTATAATTTTTAAGACATTATCAACGATAATTTTATCTTTACTTTTAACTGAATTTATGAATTTTTTTATGTATGTATCTAGAGTTATAGGAATGTTTTATTTTCCAAATAACAGAGAAAAAGTAGGTACTGATATGTTTTTGTCTGACAAAAAGAAAAAAAAATGTCTTCTTTATTAATTTGGTCAGACTTGAGCAAGTGGGGTGGCATGAGAACTTTTCAGCACCCATGTGTGTGTGTTTGCATATTTATATACAATTGGAGCAGCAGTAGTTTTTCCCTTCATTTGACAAAAGATCATAGACAAAGAATTAAAAATTTTTCTTTTAGTTTACATCCAAGAGAACAGATCTGGATTCAATGAGTAAGTCTTCCCTAACTCTTCTTGATCTATAACTTCTGGCTATTAGCAATATCACACACAGAAAATAAAAATGCAAAACCTGAATATTAATTTCAATTTATTTAATATTACACAGGCAATATGGCTAAATTACAGTACAGGGTGTGAGGGGTAGATTACTGCCATTTTATATTTTTTAATTTTTCACATGTATGATATATAAAGATAGTTATATTATACAGACTTTCACAACTTGCAAAAGAGTGAAAATATAAGTATCTTTTACCTATATTGTATTCTTGTATATATGCTTTGTATATTTTTTACAATTTTACATTGAGCAGTATTTTTGTAGTGTCCTTTTATTACTTGTCATATATATATATATATATATGTGTGTGTGTATGTGTGTGTGTATGTATGTATGTATGTATGTATGTGTATTTAGGCAGCAAATTCTTTTTTAGACATGTCTGAATAAATTAAAGCCAACACTGAACAGAATCAACTATGAATTCTGCAGTAATGTTCTGAAATGCCTCTAAAGGAACAGTTTTTTTTGTTTTAATGCATGCATGACCATGACATTGTAACATGAAAAAAAATTCCATAATGGTTAATATTTTCATATTCTAATGAATGCTCAGCACATTGTCAACCGTTTTGCATTTAAAAGCATAATGAAAAAAATTATGGTAATGGATAACAACACACATCTTTGTATAAATACTTGTACTAATGAACAACATATAGTTTTGTACTACTTGCACCCCTGAAGATGATCTTGGAAGAAGATTGAAAGTACTTGGGAAATAAAAATAAAAGAAATTTAAACAGCTATAGAACATTTCTCTCATCCTTTTAACATCAATACATGAAAGGTTATTCATGAGTATGAATGGATTTTGTTAAAAATTAGAAGACATAATGTCTGTAATTTATTCAATCAGACATACATATATAAAACAAAAACTCAAACTGTTGGTAGACCCAATGGACAACTTGCTAAAAGACCTAATAATAAAATCTCAAAAGGACAGCAAAAAGAAAAAAGATTTAAAAGGCAAACATCTACCTACTCAGTAAAGTGCTAAACACCTAGATTACCTAGACAGAACAAAAGCACTTGAAGTTAATTCCTATGAAAGGATGACCCTAGTCATAACAAGTTTCATGCGGCTTTAGAGGACTTGAAGACACTATAAAATGTGCATATGCATGTGTGCAGGCACAGGTTCCAAAATAAGAGCCTATCCACAGTACTCAAACTGCATATTAATACTGTATATCCCCTTTAGGTATTAATACACAGGTTTGTACACTGACTGATGGTAAATAAGCATTTTGTGATATATCATTTCATGCCTCTTGATCTTGTTCACACAAAGCAAGAGTTACAGGTGGGCCAACTGAATAAGGCAGGTGTTATGCCATTATGCCATTATCACCTAGACATGTTCAATATGGAGAAAGATCTGATGATCATATCAAACATCTTGCAAAGCATGTTGACTCACGAGGGCATCATATGGATGGGCATTATTCTGGTGGAACAGCACATTGTCTTCCTATTGAAGGAATGGCAGCAGGATGGGTTGACAATGTTCCAGATGTACATGGAACTGTTTGACTTTCCCTCTACAAATACCAAAATATTAACAAGTGTTGTAATTTATGATACCCTACACCATGATACCAGGTGATGATGATGCTGCTGTGGCATAAGTGAAGTCTGGTTAGAGGTTTGCATCCCCAGTCTTGCTACAAATGATTCACAATGGTCCATGTTGACATCCCTCCAGCTGACTTTACTCACATATGTGCTGTGAATGTTGTGCAGGAGGGCTTGTAATTAACATCAACCCACTGTAGATGATAGAACATTAATTTCAGACAACTAGTTAGGCTTTTTGACATGTGGAGACAATACAAAATTTTTAATTCTAATTCCATTATATTTATTCTAAAAGCAATTTCTTATTTCTCACCAACAGTGGTGGGTTTTTAAGAAATGGAACACTCAAACAAAAAACTTAAGTGCTTCATTTTAAATTGGCGAATGAAACTGAAATGAACAAATGAAAGTTGATGAAATTAAATTTAGATATTTGTATTATTCATATCTAAATGTGAAAAATATTATTATGTAATTGAGCAACATCTTCCTCGGTCATCCAAGACTTCTAACACCACGGCTGATCAATTAAGATAGCTTTGAACTCAGGCCTGCCCTATCCCACGTTGTGATTTAAAGTTGATCATAAGGCAGCTAAGATCAAATTGTCACAGGTATCTTTGTGTTGTGCTGGCCTAAGCAGGGTGATGACATACAGGGAAAAAAATAACACTTCAATAAATTGAACAAAAGTAAATACTGTTTTTATGTCAGTTCTCCATACAATAATTGGTTTATGTCAGAGTTCGCATTCAATTAATTATCAGCCTAACCCGCGTCTAAATTGGAAGTGATACTATCATTGTTGACTTGGCAAAGTTTAGTTTGCTGCTTTGGTAAAATTTGACACAAAGCTGAAGTTGGAGGCTTTCGTTGACAGATAATCATGTGGACCTCTCTCCTGTCTCTCTTTTCTCTTCTACTCACTAATTTGTTTCGTGCATTTGTATTTATGGACATTCACCCAAACTGGCATAGGGGTATGGTGAGGTAGGAGCATTTCGGTGAATCACCTTTGGATTACATCATAACTTTTGGGAATTCCCTCTCTTTTATTATCCTCTTCAGGGAGCGTGGGTGGTTCCTCCATCCTCTTTGATGTCTTATCTGCGCCTGCTACCATGACTATTTTCAGTCCAGGAAAACTTAGTTCCAAATTTAGTTGTTCACCTAATCTATTTTTTCATTTTCCAGCCTGCATTTGTGGTTGTGTGCCAATCAACATTGCACCCCCACTCCCAAGTCTGGGTCACTTTCCCTCTGTTCAAACTGCTTGACATACAATTCAAGTTGTTTATGTGTGAATTAAATCCTCAATTCTTCCAATGGGTTTTTGGTATTAACCTTTCTCATTTCAATGTCTCTCAGCACATAACACTTTCTGATGTTTTAACAAAACATTCTTCCATTTTACTGTGGCAACAACAAATATCATCACAATTATCTAAGAAATAACTTTGCTTTGATAAATAAACAAGAAAATTTATATTTTTTCTGTCAATTTTGGTTTATAAAACTTGAATAAACAATTAAAATAAGATTTATGTGCTTTGTAAGAGAATTTAAAAAAGGTAAACAAACATGGACAATTTAGTCACAACACGAAACAGGTAACTGAGATACTATTTTTTTTAATCATTTTACCCCAAGCAAGGCAATAAAGCCATTAAAATGCAACAGATTATTGAGTGTGAAAGAGTATGAGAAAAGGAAAGTTTATTAAGGAGAACAATAACTGAAAAGGAATTAAGACAAAAGATAATGATTATCATTTAAATTTTTGAAGATTAAGTTAGCAGGAAAGCAAGAAGCCAGAAGAGAGTTTCACATGTGAGAAGTGCAAGAGAAGAAATTGTTAGCATAAAACTTACAGTTACATTTAGCTATTTCAACTGTAAAATGGTGATACCTAGCTGCCAATGTATTATAGCATTTAAATTCATAAAGTTAAGGTACCAAAGATTTTGAAAACTTTTTTTTGCTTGATCACTGGAGGGCAGCCTAAGGCTCAAATCTGCCATGTTTGACCTCTACCCTGGAAATTCTTTTTTAAATATCAATAGAATTTCAGTTAAAAATGTTTTCAACTTTTGACAGTCATTTGCTTCTAAAATAAGAAATAAACTAACCTTAAGACCTGTGAGTAAAATTACATGGAAAAACCAAGTTCAGGGTAGCTTTATGCATAAATGAGTGAAAATCCAATGTTGGAAAAAGAAAATTGCATTCTTCTCTGTTTGCAAAGCTAACTAGTGCACACTTTGCAAAAAAAGTTTCAAGGGTACAAAAATTAATGAAATGGTCTCTAGTCTCTCCAAATATTAATAATATCATAGAAGATTTGTGGTCCATCATTAAAAGAGAGGTATATGAGAATGAAAGCAAAGAAGATCTCTGGGAAGCAATAAAACTGTTGCACGTAATATTAAAGTTGAAATAGTAGAAAGGATTAAAAAATAAATCAAAATCAATGGTTGAAAAAGTTATAGAAAATCATGGAGTCCAGATTAACATCTAATAAAACAATAATTTTATTGGTTCTAATTGAATCAGGAATGAACATCTCCCTCCCTAAATACAGATGCATGCTAGCTTTTCTTCCTAGCCAATAAGATAAGCCACCTCTTGGTCACATCTGTCATATTTCTGTTCTTTCTTGTCTTGAAGTCAGAACGCTGCACTCACTTGTCTGTATCCCTTTTGTGTGTTGACAGACACCATTCTTATTTTGTGAACATTTTACCTTATTACTGTTGCTTTGCCTACTTTTGTCTTGCACACACACGTGTGTATGTGTGTTTGCTTTGTATTAATTTTTGCCCTGTTCTTATCTTTCTCTTGTTATTGTTTATTGAAAACTTGGTCAGTTCTGTTTGTCGGTCATTTCTACCAATTACACTACAATTTGTTTCAGGTGAATGGAATATTGAATTAACCAAATATGTTCCTATATTTTGGAGATTTAGCTATAAATACAAATTTATATATATTTATAGATACACTTTGCATTAAAAAATCTGATACTCTCTAAACAAGTTATTAATAATAAGGATAGATATCATCAGCTGAAACTCACAGGATACACTGCTTATAAAAATGTAAATATATCCTGAAAATTTTACCAAGCTTGGTTAATATCAATTCAATTATAAAAACCCTCATTTGCATAATAAAATCTGACAGTGTATAAAAAGACAGCATAAAATGAATGGCTTATAAGAAATAAATTTTCACTATTATTGCAAGGATTTATCAATTTGACAAGACTTATTTTGCAAGTTGAAACTGCTATTTTCTTCAGATAACAATTGTAATGCAAGTCAATTTACATTAAAACACTCATTTTAAAATTTAAACATTCACTAGTAACTCGAGTAAAATATAATAAAGTAATAAAAAGTTTGTGCTCTTACAGATAGACAGCAAAGAAAAAATATAAATAAAGATATATATTAGTTTCTGGTAAAAGCAGTAACAGTCTGACAACTTAACCTTCAAGAAAGCATTTTGTTGGCTCTTTATGTCTAAAATGCAACAGATAAGCTAAAAACATTTGCAGTATGGTAGTTTCAAATTCCATAAAAAATTACTTTGTTTGAATTAAAGTTTTAAATTTCAAACTGTCACAAATTTAAGAAAAACACATTTCAGGGCAAAAGTCTGTTGAATAAATTTGTTGGGCTGATGCATGTTAAATAAAAATAAAAAAAAGAAGTTATTTAATATGAATGTCTGACTTATTTCCTCTTGGTGCATTTATTTCTTATTTTGATGGGGTGCTGAAAATTTTTTTTGTCTATTCAGACTTAAAATCTAGTCAAATGACCAGACCAAACATCAGATCGTTTTTTTCATTTTTTTAGGATTTCTAGGTTGGGCAGATAATTTTCACCTTACTTTAAAGCAAAAGCAGTAGTAGATGGAAGGAAAAGAGTACAAGTAGTTAGATCAAGGGGGGGGGATTATGCAACCATTCTTTTTTTTTCTCTCAATTCTTCCTTTATAGAGAGGGAAGCTGCAATAAACAGTTTGAAAGAGAAAGAATTTATTCAATGAACTATACAGGTGAGCATTTTCATATTTTTTTTATTGTCTGAACATAACATTTAATAGTCTCATTTCCAGCCTTCATCAGATGTACATAGAATCTTGTGATCATCTTTTGTTTTTAATTACATCCATTTGTTTAGTTCTATATTTTCTTATTATCAAATTGACTTTTTTTTTTAAAATACAGTTCTTTTTTACTCTAGAACTAAAAAACAAAAAACAAAAGCATATTAGTCAATGCTAGCTCACGACAGGACAAAGGCCTTTTCCAATTCCTTCCATGATGACCATAACTGTCATATCTTACCTTCAAATTCCTCATCTTCATTCATCTCATCTTTCTACTTTCAGTCATTTCTTTTTGTTACAGAATGTATACCAATCAAGCAAACTTACTCCACCTGTTGTCTTCTTGCTATTTGTACTGTCCACCACCATATTTAGTCACTTCAATATCTTTTATCTTAACCTGTTCCTTGACCCAGCTTGACCTTTTTCTATATATCTTAGAGCTGACCTTTGCTTTGTACTTTCCATTGATCATTGTGCATTTTTCAGACTCTTTTCAAGTGATCTTCATAATTTCTAAGTTTCCCACCTGTGGTAATATACATTCATAATACATGTCATGTTTTAAGCAAAGTATTTTTCATGACATACCCATTTTTGAGAGAATATAAATTCTGAATATCATAACAATGGTGGGTAACTGAAGGACAAAATGGGGAAAAAAATCTTATGTAATGCATTCTTTCCATTGATCTTTGTGCATTATTGTATTTCAAGGGATTTTGTTAATTTCTATGTTTTGCACCCATATCTCGCTCTCTTTTCATATCCATGTTGGCTTCTTTAAAGTTATTTTTCCATTGATCATTGTGAATTCTTGAGCATCTTTTCAAGGGATCTTACTAATTTCCAAGTTTTCTATCTGTGGTAATATACATTCAAAGTACTTTTCATTACATACCAATTTTTATTATACTCTGATTTTTCTTTTTTCACCTGTCCTATGTAGATGTATTTCTGAACTTGTATTTGTTCAACAAAACAGAAACCCTTCAAATCACACCAGACACAAAACTCTCTTGCAGTAGATTTAAGTTCTAATATTGATTGATCTCACTGATCTTGCCATGATTTTCTTCACTTTCTTGTTCCATGGAAAAAAGAAAACATTTCATAACTGGTGACTATTGATATGTCCCAGAAAGGGATATATTTGT
Source organism: Acanthosepion pharaonis (assembly GCA_903632075.3). Lineage (NCBI taxonomy): Eukaryota > Metazoa > Mollusca > Cephalopoda > Sepiida > Sepiidae > Acanthosepion > Acanthosepion pharaonis. Next base: position 476,184 of record CAHIKZ030000520.1, on the reverse strand, counting down.
TCAAAGTAGCAAAGTGGTTGTTGACTACTGTAACCGGGTAGGACAACCTAGCAGGTAACCATAATGGACTGGTCCTCGTCGTATTGGTAGGCAATAGGCGTTGTCAATAGGTGAAGACAATAGGTGTAGCCCATAGGCGTCCTCTGTACCTCCACATCAGTCTGTATTTATAGCTGACGCCAGCCAATCATATTACTGTGAGGGGGAACCCAGGTGTATGCATATTTATTACATCAACTGTCATGTTGCAAGAAGAGAAAGAAATTGTTTAAATGCTGACAAAAGTTTATTTTCAGAAGTTCATGTGGAGTTTATTTTCTAACCTCCTGGATTTTTATTTAGGCCTATAAAAGATACAAAAGTTGCCTGATTGCACAAACAAACAACCAAGAAATCTTCAAAGAAACCTCTTGAGAATCTGTCTTACGTATCTATAAGTCTACCATTCATCCATGCTTAGAATATTGTTGCCAGGAAAGGTCCGGCGCCTCTGCTATTTACCTTGAGCTCCTTGATAAAATCCGAAGAAGAATCAGCAATATTATTGGTCCTGATCTGGCAGCTTGGCTTCAGTCACTTTCCCACTGCCATGAGGTTGCCTCCCTGTGCCTTTTTTATAAATACTTTCATGGTAATTATTCGGATGTGCTTTTTGTTATGGTACCTAGACTTTTTGAATTTCAGGTGCAATACTAGACTGGTGTTGAGATCTCATCAATTAACAGTTGAGATGGCTAGATGTAACTGTAAATTCTATGCTAACAGTTTCTTTTCTCACACTTCTTGCTTGTGGAACTCCGTTCTGGCTCTATGCTTTCCAGCCAACTTTAATCTTCAAATATTTAAATGCAATCTACTGTCCTCCTGATTACTCTTTCCTCTTCCCGCTCATTATTAATGTCTTTGTTACCAATTCTTCCACATCTTGTAACCCTTGTCTTAGTGGCTTTACTGCCTTGCATGAGGTGATGCCAATTACAAAAAATGTTAAGCAGGAAATAATATTCTCCCTTTGCAACCTTCTTCTCAAAAAGATTTATGTGTACACATGTTGGCTTTATCCTTTTAAGAAATCCTACATACTTGATACCAAATGTAAACAGATCATAAAATAGAATCTTGTGAGATGATTGAAATTGAAGATTCATAGGAAATAGTCGATATGAAATGAAATCAACTACTTAAAACAAAGAGGGTAATACTTATCAACTGTCATGGAGGTTCCTTACCATGAACATCTATTGGGAATCCAGCTCATCCCAGATCTCAAGTGGAACTCATATATTACTAAAGATGCTGGAAACACTGTCAGTTCCTTGTAACGCTTCTACTATAATCTATCTTTACAAGAGCCAAATCAGACCAACAATGAAGTATTAATAGCATATCTGGGTTGGAGCTGCCTATGCCTCATTTGCTTGTTTTGATAGCTGCATAGACCTTTTGAATTCTTTGTGGGTGATGAATAACTTTCCATCCTACAACCCCTTTCCCCTGAGATGAAACATTGTGTGCCACTTGCTACACTATTGCTATTTCCATGGTAAGTGTTCTGAAAAGCTACATTTCTTGGCCCCCATCTGTCCTGACCTTTGGCGGCTGAGAACCACCATGCCATATACACAAAGATGAATCATTCTTATTCCTTCAGATTCCATTAGTCAAGTACGTTCCACTCAGACAGCTTCTTCCCAAGAACAGCTGCTTCGTGGAATAGATTCGCGGTAGGATGTTTTCCAATCACTTCTTGCCTTTTCTTACGCTCATAAACCACCACACAGTAATCCTCTACCTTGAGTGGCTCTTGGGCCTTGTAATAGGTAAACATTAGTATAAAAAAAAAATTTAGGAGGCTTCCAAATTTGTTATGCTGGTCACTTCCTGTCCATCAAGTTTTGATTTAATTGCAGGCAAATTAGTCAGGTTCTTATAATGATTTGTTGAGATGATCATTTAATTAATATTTTTTCAGTTTGTTGTTCTCGTAATTTTTCAGTTCCCACCAGGAGATTATATGGTAAAAGGCTAATTGTATGGGATTTCATAATAAACCATATTTTCAAGGATAGGAGAGGAGAGAAGAGAAGAGAAGAGAAAGAGTGTGTGTGTGTGTGTGTGTGCGTGTGGTAATTTGAACTAAAAATTATCTAGGAGGATGAGCTCTCCATTTCACAAGTTTCCTAAATCATAATTTCTACAAAGTTAGTTTACTTAATATGATAATAAAAAAAATATGGGATAACCGATTCTGCAAAACCTTTTTTACAGTTTCTCATTTTTGGGTAACAAAATAGCTTGGCACTGGAGATTCATCACTTTGATAGTCGTTCTCCATTGTACTCAAAAGTAACATAATTCTTTGAAGTCTTATCCCTACTGGTTTATTAAAAATTCTTTGATTTTGTGTGTAAGTTTTTTTTATTTGGAATTGGTTCTAAAAAGGACTATCAGAAATAACTATTTGAGTGGACTGTTGGAGGATTCATTCTTCAAATGCAGAAAAAATTCATTACATACATATTTGTTGCCTAATGAAAAGAGTGACTTATATCCTTGTAAAATTTAAAGTGGAAGTTCATTTGAGCCTCGTCTGATGATATTTAAGATGGGTCAGTGGATGAACAGCGAGTGGTTTGATGGCAGAAGGGATAGAGCTTTCTGGCTGCGGAAAAAGCTAGTTAGACGTCAGGAGGGATTAAACATCTCATACAACCAAGGTTGGCTGGTGGAGGACTTGTATGTCAGATATGAAGCAGGTGAAACTGGCTGAGGAAAAGTTTTAGGCTTCCTTGGGTGAAAGTCACCAGTAGAGTAAGAGCAGAAAGGTTTCAGCATTCTTAAAAACTATGCCGCTGAAAGACATGTATCAATAACAAAACTTTCTGGAAACAATCACAGAAAAAGAAAAGCAAAACCCAATGAACTACAAGGAATCCAAGTAGAAAGGAGACTAAATGACATTACAAAAAGATTGTAAAAATGGCTCCAGTGAAACATATGGGACCCAATCAGAAAGAAAACAGAACATTGAAAAAATATTGTAAAACTCTGAGACTTTATGGAAATACACAGGTTTTCTATTAGGTGGGTGCACCTTTTTGCTAAGTAATTTCTTAATTTCACATATCACTTTTTTAAAGTTTTCTTTGATGATTAAAAAAAAAAAAAAAAAAAATTGTACTGTACCTTTTTTAGAGCCAATTATTTCTATTATTTTGGTATGTTATTTTGCCTTATAATAAGGCAGACAAAAGGAAATTTTTGTGCAACCCTTTTTTTTTTTGTAAAATTTCTTTGCACCTTTCAGTTTTTGTGAGATAGTTTTGAATCTTGTTTATTATTGAATGCACCTTTTTTAACATTCAGGATAAGAAAAGTGACATCTTCTCTTTTCCCAAGAAGTAAAATCTCTAATTCCTCTTCATATACTTGCTATTGTTAGCACATTAGGCAAATTCATTCTTCAGCCCTTGGTCAAGATATATTCTACGAGGAAATAAAAAAAGACTTTTCTCTAAGTTATGCACAATAAATGAAGGTAGATATCTTTTGTAGAGAGATTAAAAACATTTTCCTTTACCATACTATTCACTCTGCCCAGTTGTAGAAAATTTAACTGGAGCCCTTACAATATACACTACAATCATTGAGTTACGACTCGATTATGAACAAAATAAGCCCTTTCCAGTTAAATCTAGATAAAAATATTTAATCTCCTTCATATTCCTGTGCAAAATTAAACCTCCAGTGCACAATCCAATTTCTTTCTGCTTGGTACATAACAAATTAACATTTGAATATAACTTCCTGGCATATTGACATGTATAAATGTTACATGGAGGTAAACCTTGTTGTCTTGTGGTTACAGAGTAAACATGAAAATAACATTATGGTATTTATATATCAAAAAAAATAAAAATAAAAAAAAAAATAATTAGCAAACAAATTTGTAAAGATGAGCAGAAACATAGCAAACTAAAGTAAAGTGTCAACATCATTGTTTCACAAAGCCCTTTGCTCTAAACATGGAGCTAACCACAATAAAAAATAACTGTAAAACAAGTTTCATCAGTGAATTCTGTAGAACACAAATATTTCATTGTTGCAGTATCAAATAGTTATTGTCGTTGGGATGTGGGAGGAGCAAAGTGTTTAAACATCTGGAAACTTGTCCCCACCACTATCATGTTTTACTTAAAGCCCTCAAGCAGAGTATTAGCAAGAGCAAAACACATTTACCTCCCTTGAGTGACAGCTGCAAACATCTTGATAACAACAACTGGCTTTTGTTATGCCTTTCTAGTGAATGACAGCTGAAATCTGTTTGCTTGTGTCTAACTTGCAGCATTAATTAAAACTTGTAACAAATTGCATCATATGAGGGTCTGGTGTCTTGAGCTTAAGTTCAAATTCAAAGGAAGGAAAAAAGCTATGTCCTTTTTTTTTTTTTTTTTAAATATTAGATTTCTGAAAAAAAAAAAAAATCATGACAAGATATCAGAGTGAAAGTTGAACAGGTATTAGAACAATAACTTTGCAATTATATTTTTAAGGTGAGGAAGAGCATTAATAATCTAACTCTTCTGGCATTTTCCATGGAAACTCAACACTCTTGTTCCTCGGTCTTCCCTTACAACTACTCAACTAAACTCATAAGTGCTTTGATTCTACATGGATAAATAAATCTAGCATGTAATTTCTTACAAATAAATACTGATAATTAGTGTTCCGTCTATTGGGGGGGGGCGGAGGAAAGTGGTGAGGGAGTCACCACAAGCCTAATCACCAGATATTTCAGAGACCACCTGTTCTAACCATTAAGCTAAACCTACTACAATTTGATTAATAAATCTAACAACATTTAATCTGGTTCCATTGCTAATCTAGATATAATGTCAGATTGTGTAATTTCAACTATATTGGATCAATGCATTAATCTTCTATCAAAAACAGTAATCAAATTAATCATACAGGTTTTCAGCATTTGTTAGTGCGACCTGCTTTCATTTAGACCCTGTTATTTTTATTTATATCAGTAAAATTATTATTATTTTTTTTTTTACCTATACTTTATTACAACTTCATTGACTTTCCATTTAATATTTCCTTTATTATTCAACTTATATTTACAGGGTATTTTATTGGCGGGATGAGGGAGGGTCAATTTTCTGATTAGAAGGGTTTTAATCACTTGGAAATCTTATACAGTAATGAGTTCAACAGCCCAAAAGTGCCAATGATACATTTAATAAAAACATTGAAGAACTGCTTAGCAAGAGGCAAACTCCTATTACAATAAACTAGATTTGAAATTTAGTGAAAATTTCATTTGAAACATGATAGTCTCAGAGAATGAACTCCCAGTTAAAGATATGGCAACCAAAGAGAGACTGAAGTCATCCAAGAAAGATATTGCTGATTGTATAACAGCATTAACCCAGACAAGCAAGATTCATTAACCTATAGAAGGTAATCATTTATTCTCATGAGGAGAAGACAGCAAAGCAACCCACGAGGAGTCGGCATCATCTTTCATTGTAGAAAGTCATGCTGCAGGAATAGATGTTAAATAGAATTTAGATACTAGATTAATATCTTGCAGGCCATTGTTGCTGAATCAGTCCTCATTTGGTGAACCATTATTCTAGCTTTATGTCAGACAAAGCTAAGCTTAGGAAACATCTACTCTATTTTAAAATCTTCATCAGTGAAATTCAGTACAATCAGCATAGCACAAATTGTCTAAATAAAAGCTATTGAAATGATGTGTTAGAGTTCAAAACAGAGAAAGAAAACACCAGGTTCTTCTGATGGTGGATTTTACAAGTCAGTCAACATGAATTCCAGCCAGTTTTTGTACAAATTCATGTACCTTCCATTCCACTGAGCATCTAACTGGAAATAAAAAATCCTGATGACTTATGAAATATTCATTTTTGGAAAGCAATTTCATGCTTTGAGTAAAATAAACCTTGTCTTCTTGACCCATTGGAAAAATAAATTTGAAGGAAATATAAAAGATGAAAAATAAAAACATTTTCAAATTTAAGCACTTTCAAATTGAAATAATTGTAGATAATAATAGCAATTGTAGGAATGATATAGGAATTTTCTAAGTGTAGGTTAGGTGTGGCACAAGGCCAAAAGTATGAAGCACCCAATGAAGATCAAACTTACTACTCAGTCATAATTGATCTAGCAAGACAAGCTTTCTAACCATTACACCACATAAAAGTGCCCATTATAGGAATGATATAAACCTCTTGAGACAAAGAATTTTAAAAAAAAACCTTACCATATTCTTCTTCTATGTGCCATGTCTCTTTAGGACATGGATGACCATGGCTCTCAAGGGCAGAGTAGAGTAATGAATAACAGCTCGGATTGAAGAATCTGAGAGCCAAGTTCAAATTCCAGTTGGGTTCATTACATTCACTTATGTACTAATACCCTTGGGGAAGGTGAGAAACTTCTCCTCCCCAGTGATGGGTAAATAACAGGTAGGACTGTATCCTATAGCCTTGGACGGAAATGGTCTAGAAGGACAACTCTGAATTCAAAGCCTGTGAAGGGTCATTTGGGGGACCTTGTGGCATACTGTGCACCAGGTCTCTGTATTTGGTTTTTCCAAAAAGTGTTGTTGGTTCTGCAAAAGCCTTCACCAGTATGACCAAATAATGATATGTGTGAGTAGTCTGGCTGTTGGTTCTAAGAACTGAGCTGCTTGACCCTCATATGCTGAAAATGACAAGAGAGAATCCAGTATATATATATATATATATATATATATATATATATAAATAATGGTCATATTTCACAAAAGTATATAACAGACAAAGGTTGGTAGGTCTCTCTGTGTGTTTAAATGGGTCATAATGGAGCTATGATACAAGAGATGCAATGTGGGTCTTCTTGATAAGCATTTCTTTGTATCTCTCAGATCATACCTCCATTAGGGACCATTTAAACAAACACAGAGACCTAACAACCTCTGTCTGTAATATACTTGTGGAAAATATGACCATAATGGACTCATGCAAAAAAAAAAAAAAAATTACCATCTCCATACTCAAGTATAGTGCAAGGTTTTATGATCAGTTTTTAGGCAAAAAATAGGTGGTTTCACTATATACAGGTTATTTTTTTTTTTTAAGAGGTTAAAATTCATGCATTTTCAGTGAGTGTAACCTACCTGGTAGGCCTACATTATCAAGATATCTGTGGTTAACCATAACAGTACAAGTAAGCTCCTTTAGCCTGCCACCTGTAACCTAGGTTCCTTCTTTCTTTCTGTTACTACATGAACAGTAGAACGTCATTCACTATATATGCTGCTTCAAATCTACAAATAACTTATATAAATGAAGAATTAACAATTTTCTTTCTTTTTTCCTTTCTCCAATTTGTGTTCATCTTCATTTGCATGTGTTTACATTACTGAAGTGAAGAAACTTGGGTTACATAGGAGGCAGGTCCAGAATAAGGTAGCTACCATCATTAGGTATGAACAAAAACAAAAGTACGGTATGTAAATCTTTGTATCAGATATTTTACAGTAAGTGGTTTCCTCGATATTTTAGGGTAGCTTTGAACAAAAAAAAAAATAAAAAATAAAAAAAAATGAAGACCACTTATTTGTTATAAAATATGTCCAGGGTGATGCCTAGTAGTGCAATATTTGACTATGATAAGCCTACTAGTATTGCCCAGAAGCAGGGGTTTGGGGAAGTTATACACAAGTTATATGGAAAAAAAAAAAAAAAATAAATAAATAAAAATAGGTTTTTCACAAAAAAATTGCATGGTTGCACAATACATGAAGTAGGCTTATACACAAGCAAGTATATGCAGCATGTATGTATATATATATATATATATATATATATATATATATATATATATATATATATATATATATATATATATATACACACACACACACACACACACGTGTGTGTATATATAAAAAAACCAGGGATTTATTTATTTATTAATCTGACATATTTTCATCACTTTAAATATTATTTTTAGTGGATACCCATATTTGAGTAAACACTCCATTTATTTACTTTTTAAATGTAGACTATTTATTTTCATCTACCAGCCTGAAAATTCAAGAAAACTTATTAAAAAAAAATGTGCTCTCCCGATGTTTTCTCCTGAAAAGGGAGATGCAGTTTCGAATCCTGCCAGAGGGTGCAATTTTTTTTCTTTCAGATTTCTTAAATATACAGGCTAGTAGACAAAAATAAATATACTGTTTAATAAATAAATAAACAGAACATCTACTTAAATATGGGCATCCACTAAAAATAACATTTAAAATGATAAGTGTGTGTATGTGATCAATGGATATTTTTTATCCAAAATTATTTCCTGCTAATTCAAATGCTATTTTGTGCATACCAGGCTGTCTATGCAAAAAATGGGTATCTATAAAATATATATATACATACTAGTAAAAGGAGAGAAAGATTTTTATATTAGAGGGAGAACTAAAAATGTTGATTTGGCTTCCTCTTTAATTTCAGTTGGTGAGGTTTTTTGCCTTTCATTTTCTTTTTTTAATCCTCTTTGACATGTGTACTGATAAAAGTTTTATTAATTGTGGACAGCAGAAAGCTAATAGAATAAATAGAGTTATCTCAGAGGAGCATGTCCATTCAGGGTGAATGTTTTAGCTAATATTTTCAGGCATAAAATAGTGAAAAACAAACAAGGGAAAAAAAAAATAAGAGAAATGTATAGTACCTATCCATGCTGATGTGCTGAAAAATTCATGGCCTGAGCAATTTTTAGAACATTATTTTCAGCATCTCCTCCAAGCATCTTATATTATTTAAAGTGGATATAGCTTTAAGTAATATAAGAAGGCTCAGTTGCTTTTCATTTATAATTTTCTAAAATTATTACTACATTTTTACAGAAAGTAAATGTTCTATATTCCTGTTTATTTCAGCATTCTTCCCACTCTAACTTCTCTCCTTAAAGGAAATGGATTATAAGTCAACTTGTACATTTTGTTTCTTGCAGGCAATTGCTGATTCTGGTAATTTAAGATTCATTTGCCAAATGAAAAGGTTGAAGAAAAAATTCAAACTGAAATCTGGAAACCGAAGTGGATGGGGGGAGAGTTTTAAAATCTGGGGAATGTCTTAAAAATATATCTCCCTGAATCTCTTGTGGCTATGGCTTTAATATTATTCATTTTATTGCCATTTGCCAATTACAAAACAAAGAAATTAATGTCTTATCCTGGGTCCCAGTCTCATAGGCTATGGGTCTGACAAAGAATTGATTTCATAGAGGAACATCTACTAGAATAGAATAAAACAACAGATTGATGAATTCAGACAAATAAATGTAAAATGAAAGGGAAAAGGGACAGGTTACAGAGCTTATTTGATAAAGGGGATGACTATTTTTCTCATTTTATCTGATCAGTCATGATAAAATCCACATAAATGGAGACATTAACTCTGTGTATATGTGTGTGTGTTGCTTTTCTATATCACTGGATGAGTCCACTACATAGAGGGGGCAAAGTTGTCCATCTCTATGTATTGAATTTGTCTACTGGCATAGAAATAAAATTTTATGTTATTTTAAATTTGACAAATAAAATGTCATGAATTATTTTGATCTTCCAGATTAATATCCATTTATTAGTAAAAATTAATTTTTCTATTGTATGTACAATCAAATTTCAGACATTTAAATATTGAAATCATTTTTTGACGACATGAGTAAACTAGTACACACACTAATATATACACACACACACACACACACAAACACACTGTGTATTTAGGCAGCAAATGTTCTTTAAAGCAAATGCTATTAAAGACAGCAGACATTTTGTGCCAATTTTATTGATCGACTTTTCAAAATTACAGATTATACTTCTAGAACAAGGAAGAAATGCCATCAGAAATTGTCCAAAGTTCATTCTGGAAGAAATATGTTCCAAGCTTTTGACTATTTTAAGTCATCATTAGGGTAGGTAGAGACAAATAGTGAATTTCATAATGTAGTGATGTAGGCAAGGTTTGACGTATATATATATATATATATATATATATATATATATATATATATATATATTCAATTGTTGTTTTATTTAAGGTTTAAATTCCAGTTTGGTCTTATGCCTATCTTCTTTTAAAGTCCTTTCATATTCTTTCTTTTTATCTTCAAAAATTATTTTACAAGTGGAATTTCTAGATAACCTGGACTCATATATATATATATATGAGTCCAGGTTATCTAGAAATTCCACTACAATCTTCCATGAATCTCTCACGTACATTCATATCTGCTCAAAGCGTATCCAAATGTAAACAAATGACGTCATACATTATGAAATGGACAAAGTCTGACAATTATTTTTAAGATATTTTTATGTTTATACATTCTTTTTATAGATACAAATATTTAAGTAAATGCTCTGTTTATAAGAAACAGTATTAATAACATTTACTGGCCTGAATGCTTATTTCATGTTTTCTTGGGTAACCATAAAGAATCATAGACTGAAGTGTCAAAAACAACTGGAAACAGCTACCTCATCATGTGTAACTCCTCCTTTTACCAGAATAATGGTATCTACTTTATATGGTACAGAGTCTACAAGGTGCTGAAATTGTATCTATCTAGGCAGATTCCAATACTGTTCATAACCAAGTTGTGTTTCACTATTGGGAATTTACAGAGGTTTGCAACCAGATCTCTATATATCACATATGTCAAAAAGGACTCTTGTTTCACTGGTGGTTCTTAGGAAACCCAAAAGGAAACACCCTACACCATCAACCCATGTAGTCTTCTTCACACATGAACTTGACCTTTACTCAAAACAGCTGGAAATAGAACTTGTTTGACAAGGCAATATGGTGTCAGTATGCCACAGTCCAATGATGATGTTCTCTGGCCTGGGTATGACAAAATAACCAATACTGTGGTGTCAATAATGGTACCCTTGTTGGCCGATCACTACAAAATGCCATGTAATACAGTGTATGCTGTACAGTATTTTGAGTATCACCAGCAATGAACTGGATGGGAGTTACTGCAATATTCCCCTTGTGTAGTTACCATCCTTGTCAGTTGCGGACTGTCTTGTCCTTGCAATATCTATGGGCACTTGCAGTTTCCATTTGCTGCTGATGCCTATCAGGAATTCTCTCATTCCTGGTATACCCTTGCTATTTGTGCCTGAGAAAAACTTTGTGCAGTTACCACCTCAACAATAGAGTATCCTTATCTTCCTGGCCCAACAATCATTTCATGGCTAAATGGTGTTAAATCAATTCCATGTCCTAATCTTTATGTTATCTAGTGGAGTCCGTTTCTACAACTGGAGAAAGGTGAAAACATCCAGTATTTAGATTTTTTTGGCATTTCAATTTATTTGAAGGGTTATTGATTTTCCAGTGTATTACTTTAGCAATGGCTTAGTCATTGAATACCAAATTCTGTTGGTCTGATCAGAGTCTCAATATATCCATTTAAACAACAACTAGTTGTTCAGTGGTCTAAAGTGAAGACATACCTACATACTAGAATATATTATCCACAGGAATATCAGATATCCAGATAATTTCTTTTTAAATCAGATTTTGAAAGAAAATAAAATAATCCATATTTATATAGTAAGGAAGTTTAGTTGATATTTCACTGTTTAGTCATATCAAATATTGATAACTGGCAAACAGGTTTCTTAGAGAAACTTTGCTCACTTATGGATATGTACCAATGCAGAAAACAATTGATTGCCAGTAAATTGTATCGCTTTCATACAAATTTATCCTAACGTGATTTTAGATCAAAGTAAACAGTCATAAAATGCATGGTGGTGAAAAGTTTCTTTTGGTTTTTAAAAAATGTCATTCTTAAATAAAGGCCATGTCATAGTGCATCTCTTGTCTAGAACTAGAGACCTATTGCAAATGTTGTTATGCTATAGTTGGTGTAAGAAATTTTTGCTTTTTAAATATGGAAAAAAATTAGCTTATTTAATTTAAGTATGTATAAGATTCATTTCCTTTGGACTATTTATTATTTTATGTTTTTATTGTAAAATACGTGAAATTTGTTAAAAAATCTAATTTAGGAAACTTGGTCTCGTTACTTGGAAGTTTTAACATTTTTCACTTAAGGTTAATTTAATCTTTTTTTATGCAATTCTTATTCATAAAAACAAACTAATGATCAACATTATTATTGAGTAATCTGTATTTCTGTTTCTAACAAATGAAGAATAATATGTTTAATTTTTACCATGGTTCTTATACTGAAATACAACATTTTAATTTTACTTGATTTAAAGAAATCAATTTATTAATCCTATTTTTCTTTCTTATTACAAAAGTTACAAAGTCTCTCTCAAGAAAGTTAATTTTAATAATATTTTATGTTTAATTTTTAAGACTTTTCTTCTGAAGTTCTTTTCTTCAATTCTGTTTTAGCATAGGGAAATTTATTTAAAAATGCTATTATTTGTCATATAAAGTCAATATTTTTGTTTGATATTGCTATTCATAACAAATAGATTGATGATAAAATTTAATTTTTATGAGTAATTTGGATTTTTCTTTCTGAAAGGTATTTAAAAGAAGTATGTCAAATTTTGTTTAGTTTATTATTAAAAAACAAAATAGGAGCAAACAGGATACTTTATACAACAAAATTAATGAAAATTCATTTAAGAACATTGTTATCTAAAGTTAATGTCATAATTAAATTAAATTTAATGTGATATTTTTAGATACTGTAAACAAAGCGTACAAAATATTAACACTAACCTTACTGCTAAACTATGCATTTTTACAAGTCATATTCTTTCTAGGTACTTTTGTAATCATAAAAAAGTATATTTATGACAAAATAAGTTAGAATAACCATAGTCACTTCATTTCTAAACAATAAAATAGTTACTGCTTTCAAGTTTATTTTGTTTATGTCATCTTTATACCAGATTTCCTAGTTCCAATATGGTTCTTGTTTTATTAAAACGGTTTTAATATGAATAATTCAAAAATTAAAATGCACTTTTTACTTTCTTGCATTTTCTACAACTTTGTTAACATGCTGGGAAATGATAAATCTGAAGATCTGTGAAGTTATATATTAACTGTAATAAGACCTTAATAAAGAAAAAAATATACCTTGATCTTTGAGGTATATTTCAAACCAAATTAATCATGCTCTTAATCTACATTTTTCTTATTTATTTTTTTTGAATTTTTAAAGCTGGCTACAGCAACAAACTACTGGAAACCCAAATGAAAGCTAAAAATCTTTGCTCCCAGTGGAATGACAAGATTTGAGAGAGGTTCTGGGCAAAAGATGCACTATGACATGACCTTTAATAAAGAACATTAAATTTTGTAAAAAAAAAAATTACAAAATCTAATTATTATGGATGACAAACAATTTTGTCACATGCACAAGGCATCTTGTGAATAACAAACTCAATAGACTGATGACTAAAAGTCTTTTTTTTTAGTATAACAGTAAATACCACCTGACAATAGAAAAAGGCTGAAATTCAAACAATGTAAAGACATTCTGTTATCACTATCATCACTACAGTCAATGGTCAAAAATTAAGTAATTTTATGATTTTCCTATAAGTATTTAAGTATGAAAAGAGAATAAAAGTTTGGAGCAAGACCTGAGCTAC